>CM040243.1:94752408-94848074 GCA_022545495.1 Chrysanthemum lavandulifolium | reverse complement strand
GACTTTCGACACCTTTCACTAATGCCTTCTACTTGACCCTTTGGCATCTTTCACTTATGCCTTCAACACACACACTAAGGAGGAAGAAGAACTATCAATAAGAGAACTTGATAGTCTTGATGATGGCGAAGTTTGGCAACTTATGGACTTGAGCTTGCTCGACTTCAAGATGGTGATCTCGCTTTAAAGGAACCTAGAGAATCACACAAACACAAACTACATAGAAAGATCCTTTGGATGCGAGGTTAGAAGTTTACAACACTAAGAGATAATGTGTGTGAAAGGGGTGAGTTACAATGAAGAAATGGCTCACTATTTATAGGAAAAAATCAACTCATTCCCCGGATCCCACGGATCCTTGCGAGGATCCGTCCGGTGTCTATGCGGGATCTGCGAGGCTCCTCCTATATGGGTTATGGGTCATGGATCATGGGCCATGGGTCATGAGACTTTGGATCATGGGTATCGAATAGCTACAATGTATCTAGAAGATGCAATGCATCTACTCGATGGGTCATGGGTTGGCTCATTGGATAATACCAACATGACTTCATGCATGATGTCATCTGATGGGTCATGTGTTATGGATCATGCTCCATGGGTATGGGTCATGGACTTTGGGTTTTACTGACTACATTAAGTGTGTGGAGTTTGATAGACTCCTTGAATCATTTTGAGCCTACAGGGTTAACAATACTGATGATAATAAACTTGTACATGCGGAATAAAACAAATCAAAGTTATTGACACAAGGTTTTCATTATAATCACTCCAAGCCTCAAATATTATTGATCGAATATCTGGTTACACTAAACTTGTAGGATCAAAGATCCTGAGGCTAAACTACGAATCTAACCACTGAGCGTTTATAGAAACACGTCTAGGTTACACACACTGCTTTAGACTACATTATGGAAGACTTATATTATATAAAACCTACACCCCATGTCCTCTTTATATACTAGAGGATTAGGGTTTACAAAATACTACGAAGGACTAATAAGTAAATCTTCTTATGCAAACAAGTCCTTCCATCTTTTTTAGTTTCATCTCTCTCACTTTAAGTCCCTTTGTTTCATTCTTGTATTTATTTTGTCTCATCAAATCCAAGGAACCTAAAACCCAACAATCTTCCCTATTTGATGATGACAAAACAAACAAAGTTGTGTCTGAACTTCCTAGCGAATAGCGTGAGTTGAGATGAAAACATCTCCTAAATGAAACAAATCTTGTCTTCCTTTGTCTTCCCTTAATCCATGCCATTCGCACTCAATATTTCTTCCCTTTTGTTATCAACAAATAGAGAATATAAGCAGATGAAACTTCCCTTGGTGGTGCATGAAAATGATTCTTCAAATCGATGTAAGCTCTATGTAATGATCACAGTGAAGAAAACCAAGTATAACGAATTTGATGAAGAAGTAAAATAACCCGAAACTTGTGTCTTATGTCTTGTACTATCCGTGACTCCAAACTTATACTAACACCATATAACTGACCATGATCTCTTGACAAAATCCTCATCTTCAATGAGACAAAGCACTACAATGTAACTCCTTTAAGTGATAGTTTACTAGGTCTTCATCCATCCACCTTGACCTGTGAAAACTAGATTTTGCAAGTCTTCAACATCCTTTAAGCATGAACAAGTTATCTACAAAGTGTAACACCCACCGAGATATGATAAGAACACAAACTGTGAAACTCAACTACAACATCAAATTAGTGATATTCGACCGTCTTCGTAATCAACTAGTCCAATAAACCAAATCTAAGCCTTTTAAAACCTTTAAGATCAAATAACCAAACTCCTTGTGTGTGAACCAAAATCCCATGTGTGTGTCACCAAAATCTCGATACCAAAAACATGTACAGCACCCTCAATTCCAAAACCTCATCAGTAGAAAGCGAATAGCGCAAGAAACACCGGCGGTGAATTGAGATAACACTAGCGATGGTTTCGAGAAAACACTAGGGTGGTTTCGAAAAAACACTAAGTGGTTTCGAGAAAAACACTAAGTGGTTTGAGAAAAACACTAGAAGTGGTTTCGAAAAACACTAGAAGTGGTTTCGAAAAATACTAGAAGTGGTTTAAGTAAAAACACTATCGATGGTTTGAAAAACTGCTCGATGGTTTCAAGAATACACTATCAGTGGTTTGAGAAAACACTAGAAGTGGTTTCGTAAAACACTATCGATGGTTTCGAAAACACTAGAGTGGTTCGTAAAACACTAGGAAAGGCTGCTTCTAACCATGAATCATAAACACCACACAATCTATAAACAACCTCCATCAAAATTAGAACAAGTAACACAAATTCAAGAAGTTGAATATGCATGAAACCCAAAATTCGAATTATTAAACAGGTTTAAAACCCTTGACTGACCAACTTCGACAATGAATAACTTTTTTGGAGCTCGGATCGAAAATCGCCGGTGAAAGTTAGATGAATATATAGAAACGATCACCGAAAATTTCTTCACGATCCAACGGTTAACGAAAAATTTATGATCGTTACAAAGCAGTCTTTGAAACATATCGAAAAATTTGACGAATTTTTCTTCTTTAGCCATTCTTGACCAATAAAACCTTGTGAATCCCTAGGTAGCGAGCTCCCCAAGCTACGATACCAATTGTGGGTTTGATAGACTCCTTGAATCATTTTGAGCCTCTAGGTTAACAATAACGATGATAATAAACTTGTACATGCGGTGGAATAAAACAAATTAAAGTTATTGACACAAGGTTTTCATTATAATCACTCAAGCCTCAAATATTATTTGATCGGAATATCTGTTACACTAAACTTGTACGGGGATCAAAGATCCTTGAGGCTAAACTACACAAATCCTAACCCTGAGCGTTTATAGAAACACGTCTAGGTTACCATATGTACACTTTAGACTACATTATGGAAGACTTATATTATATAAAACCTACACCCCATGTCCTCTTTATATACTAGAAGTTAGGGTTTACAAAATCTCTGAAGGACTAATAAGTAAATCTTCTTATGCAAGCAAGTCCTTCCATCTTTTGTAGGTTTCATCTCTTTCGCTAAGTCCCTTTGTTTCATTCTTGTATTTATTTGTCTCATCAAATCCAAGGAACCTAAAACCCAACAAAGTGTATCTAGTTAATGGGTCATGCTTAGATTCTTACCCATTACATTACCCATTACAATATATACTAAGTATGTATATATATACCCATTATATAAACACTAGTTGTTATACATATGCATTTCTATAAAATATAAACACGAACGAATATCTTATTCAACACATAGTCACCTCCTCTTCTTATCCTCCTCATTTCCTATAGTAGATCGATAACTTAAGTTCCTTTTCATTATTGGATAGTGATGAGAATTTCTTAATCTTAAGCGACATTTGGTAGGCAACATCATCGGTCTCATCCTTGAATCTAACTATCCTAATGACGGATCATAAGTCATCCGGTGCTATCTATGAATGGCTTTCCTAGAACTACATGGGACAAGCTAGGATCTATAGTCGTACTAATATCCTCCACAATCACAAAATCCTTAAGGTGCGTGAAGCTACCTACATGGGCAGGCAATCACCTTAACTCTGCCAGGAAATTACATCTAACTCTAGGATCATTGGGTCTTGCCTGTTATTTGGGATAGGTTTTTCATCACCCAGATTATAATGCGTGCTGAGTCATGATGTTTATTGGGGACTTGCGATCAATGAGGCCTTTTCCATGAAAAGATGTCCTATGCAATATGGTATGTTGAGATTTCTAAGTTTCAAAGGTGATTCATGGGCATCTCCTAGTATAAAAGGAGACGGAAGGTGGCGCACTAGGTGTGGGTGGTATGAAAGTTCCTCATCCGTAGGAAACTTATTGAAGTGTTCATCACCTACTTCATATACTTTATTGGTTGATTCATCCTCACGAGTCTCACTAACTTCAAGTATCGTCCATGGTTTGCTTCATCTATTACTATTTGGTTTCACTAGGTGATAGCATTGGCCAAGTGAGCGTGCTTTGATGAAGACGGGTCCTTAGTTTCAAAGTACTTGCTCGAGTCCTTAATCTTAACTGTGAAGCTGCGGGAGTAGGTCGAGATGGCATTAACCACTTTGGTGGTCATCCTATCATTATTGGTTATGGATTTCAAGAGGTTATCTATCTTCTATCCATCTCGACTTGTTGTTGGTTAAAGCGGATGAAAGCTTGGCTATTTGGGATTTTGGGATGTAACTAGGTGTTTCATCATCCGCTAGGTATTGTTGTCTAGGGCCATGAGAGCTTTGATTGTGTTATTGGGGACATGGGAATCGTTAGAGGTGAATTATTTGTTTTGACCCCAATTATAGTTGGGTTTGCCCTCCATACTTCTCGGGCTTCGTTGAAAGTCCAAGGTGCTGGTGTTGTGGGAATCTTCCTCCCATTCCATTGGTACTGCGCGGATGCATAGTCCATGGAAGCTTGTTCGGGAGTCTCGTGCAATTCACGCGAGTGTCATGGGGCAGCTACATAACTCGCGACAAGGAAGAGACCTTGTTAAGGCTTGGCGAGAAGGCTTAGGAGTTCGTGGGAGCTCATTAGGAATTTGACTTGATCTTGAGTTCGGGCATCCTACGATTGGAAGGTTGTGAGTCAATAGGAGCCAAGGAGATTGTAACGGTTTGGGCAACTCGCGGGGTCATTCGATGCGGAGAATACTATGTAGTATTGATGCGTGGGTTCGGGGCAGAAAACCTCCTTTTCTCTGACGAGTTATTGACCCTCAGGCGATAAACCTAATCGATGTAGTGTAGTATGGGGTAAGCCTCGGGGATTGATATCGTTCTACAGGGAATAATAATCTTTGAAGAGATTTATGATGAGAAGGTGGGGTTGAGAATGATTCTTTTTATCTTTTTATGGTTTTAAGCGAGTAAATATCTCGGGGTATATGATTGGGGGATTGGTACTTCTACCGATTTCACTACTACACTAATTATCTAATTATCTAATTACTATGGATAGTTTATGCTAAATTGAGGTGTGCTTCGTATGGTGATTAAAGATGTGTTCACTTACTCCACTAGTTATCTTTTTATTAGTCGGTTGAATTGTCACTTCCTTTTATCTTGTCGTTGTATTCCTATTAGTCGGAGGGGTGCATTCTAGTTCTATGAATGTATCTCTATAGAATTCAAGGGATTGGCAATTATAATACTATCTCCCCAGGCACCATATCGTCATAAAGCACATTCGCGCGATAAACACAGCGATAGCCTAGTTGCACTCCAAGGCTTTATCAATTAAGACAAGGACAACCTAACAACAATCAATAACTAGGTTTCATAGATCTAAGCAAACTTTGAGTAATTTAGCTGAAATGTTATACAAGCAGTATACACGCAATCAATTGAACGTGGGGTGGCATAATGATAAATTGGTATAACAAACTTATCTTGATGTGTAAAATATGGTATGGGACCTGCAGAATCTTTGTCCGAAGTCGGACTACAACCGAGTTGGGTTTGCTCTCAAAATTCTACTCTAAAATACTGAAAATCGAATTACATATATAGATTCTGATCATGACAATTAAGCCTTTTGCTAGCGACGTCGTCGGTCGCCGTCGTTAGGGTTTAAATCAGGCGAGTCGTGATGGGGGACGGCGTCGCCGAGGCTGTGGCGTTGTTAGTCTTCGTCATGCGGGCGTCGTCGAGACTACGGGATCTTGGGCGTCGATCACGAAAAGTATGGTGGCGCCTTCGGGAAGTGGGTGTGTGCAGTCGTTAGAGACCGAGAATTCGGCTGGCCGTCGCGTGCGCTTTTTGATCAAGTCTTCATAGAGGACTGCGTCGCCACTGGATGGAAGCCGGTGTAATGATCGAGCTTTGGTGTCTTGATCTTGACTTTGCCTTTTTATTCATGTTTTTGCTTCTTTTAAATCAAAATATCTTCGTTAGGCGTTTGTTCCGAAAAAGGCACAAAGTGAAAGGAGCGATTTTAGCGATGTGGATATAAAGTATGCAGATTTAGAACTTAAATGACCCTTCAAAGTATCGTTTAAATCCTTATCAAGTATTTTATAAATGGCGTTCGTTTATTCAACGTTCCCAAATCATTATGACTTTAATAAATTGTCTTCTCAAAACAACCTTTGCCAAAAAGTTCATAGAGGTTAACTTGTATTTATAAAACACGAGTTACTATCTTAATTAATAAGGGTTTATAATTAAATAAAATCATATCCGTCGACATTACATAGCTAAATATCTCGTTATTTGTTAATATGTGACAATTGAATATTTAGGCTCGTTGCGAATCAAATATATTAAATTCATCTCGAGTCTAATATATTGTATCCATTTATGTCCAAATGTCCAATTTATCCAATGTATTCCATTAACCACGATTCAATAAACTCAATATGTTCAAATGGACATATATCCCATTTAAGTCTGATATTATTTAACCCGATGGTTTTAGTCCGATACCGTTGTCTAATTAGTTCGTTAAAAATTACAAGTTAGCCCGTTTTTGGTTTATTATATTTGAGTCCAATATCTAAAAATACTAACCAATTAACTTAACTAATTCAAAAACACACTTATTTATAGTTTGTGGGGTAGGAGCCCATAAACCAACATGCCCTAGTGGGCTTGACCCGCTTTTACCCAACGCACCCTTTTGACTTGTTATCACAAACACACCCAATGCGTTTTGATGATCACCAAACCAGACGAACACCCTTTGTGGGTTGTTCCTTTTTGTCTGAAAGCAAAACAAAGACATCACCCATGTGGTGTCTCGTTAAACCCAACTGAATCCGAGGCAGTTTTTAACATAATCAAAATAAGCTCGAATGAGCAACCACACTTCAACAAGCTAAAGCTAAAGCATAAACAAATAAGCAATTCCAAATCGAGAACCAACTCTACACTCTCAAACGGGTCTGACCCGACCTGACTCAACTGAGTCAACTCGGAACCCAAACGGGTTTTATGACCCAACCGAGACTATCCCAAATCAAACCAAACAATCTAAGCTATCCCAACATGAGCACAGATTCTTTTAGTCATACGAACGGATCCAAACACTCCCTTGAACCTGTTCTTACAATTCTTACCACACGAAACATACCAAACTTGTTTTATCAGTTTTATCAAGCATTTTTCATAACCTCTTTAACTCATTTAATAATTGTATCCACAAAAACACAACATAATTTATATCAATGATTGGTCAAAACAGAAAAGTAAAAATAATACGAAACGGGTTGCGTTACCATGAGAGAAAGAGAGAACGAAAGTCGGTGGGGGTCGTGTGTTACTAACACATGTCCTCCGACGTTGGTGGTGTCTTGTACGAGTAAGACTCGTACCCAAACCAAGCTAGAACCGTTAATACTCGTTGACCACCAAAAACCCTAACATTTGAATCACAAACACCTAGATATAGAGTGCGTGGGTGAGTATTGGGGCGGTGTGGCACGAAATCGTGACTATAAGGTCCCGATCTATCGATTGGGATAGGCGGTGTGATAGGCGGTGGTGGTCGGACGGCGGCAACGGCGTCGGAACCCTAGGAAGGGTGGCCGAATTATTTAGTGAGAGAGAGAGGATTTTAAGAGAGAAAAAGTGTATGTGTAAAAATGAGAGAGGTGAGAGAGAGGGGAAGTTTTATACTTTCAGGAGGGTCCAAACTTGTACAATTATAACCATAAGGGCGGCGGGTGAACATTCACAAGGACCTAAGTTGTAACTTTTGTTATCTTTCATAACTTTTGTTATCTTTCATAATAATAATAATAATAATAATAATAATAATAATAATAATAATAATAAAAAAAAAAATAAAAAAATAATAATAATAATAATAATAATAATAATAATAATAATAATAATAATAATAATAATAATAATAATAATAATAATAATAATAATAATAATAATAATAATAATAATAATAATAATAATAATAATAATAATAATAATAATAATAATAATAATAATAATAATAATAATAATAATAATAATAATAATAATAATATTAATAATAATAATAATAATAATAATAATAATAATAATAATAATAATAATAATAATAATAATAATAATAATAATAATAATAATAATAATAATAATAATAATAATAATAATAATAATAATAATAATAATAATAATAATAATAATAATAATAATAATAATAATAATAATAATAATAATAATAATAATAATAATAATAATAATAATAATAATAATAATAATAATAATAATAATAATAATAATAATAATAATAATAATAATAATAATAATAATAATAATAATAATAATAATAATAATAATAATAATAATAATAATAATAATAATAATAATAATAATAATAATAATAATAATAATAATAATAATAATAATAATAATAATAATAATAATAATAATAATAATAATAATAATAATAATAATAATAATAATAATAATAATAATAATAATAATAATAATAATAATAATAATAATAATAATAATAATAATAATAATAATAATAATAATAATAATAATAATAATAATAATAATAATAATAATAATAATAATAATAATAATAATAATAATAATAATAATAATAATAATAATAATAATAATAATAATAATAATAATAATAATAATAATAATAATAATAATAATAATAATAATAATAATAATAATAATAATAATAATAATAATAATAATAATAATAATAATAATAATAATAATAATAATAATAATAATAATAATAATAATAATAATAATAATAATAATAATAATAATAATAATAATAATAATAATAATAATAATAATAATAATAATAATAATAATAATAATAATAATAATAATAATAATAATAATAATAATAATAATAATAATAATAATAATAATAATAATAATAATAATAATAATAATAATAATAATAATAATAATAATAATAATAATAATAATAATAATAATAATAATAATAATAATAATAATAATAATAATAATAATAATAATAATAATAATAATAATAATAATAATAATAATAATAATAATAATAATAATAATAATAATAATAATAATAATAATAATAATAATAATAATAATAATAATAATAATAATAATAATAATAATAATAATAATAATAATAATAATAATAATAATAATAATAATAATAATAATAATAATAATAATAATAATAATAATAATAATAATAATAATAATAATAATAATAATAATAATAATAATAATAATAATAATAATAATAATAATAATAATAATAATAATAATAATAATAATAATAATAATAATAATAATAATAATAATAATAATAATAATAATAATAATAATAATAATAATAATAATAATAATAATAATAATAATAATAATAATAATAATAATAATAATAATAATAATAATAATAATAATAATAATAATAATAATAATAATAATAATAATAATAATAATAATAATAATAATAATAATAATAATAATAATAATAATAATAATAATAATAATAATAATAATAATAATAATAATAATAATAATAATAATAATAATAATAATAATAATAATAATAATAATAATAATAATAATAATAATAATAATAATAATAATAATAATAATAATAATAATAATAATAATAATAATAATAATAATAATAATAATAATAATAATAATAATAATAATAATAATAATAATAATAATAATAATAATAATAATAATAATAATAATAATAATAATAATAATAATAATAATAATAATAATAATAATAATAATAATAATAATAATAATAATAATAATAATAATAATAATAATAATAATAATAATAATAATAATAATAATAATAATAATAATAATAATAATAATAATAATAATAATAATAATAATAATAATAATAATAATAATAATAATAATAATAATAATAATAATAATAATAATAATAATAATAATAATAATAATAATAATAATAATAATAATAATAATAATAATAATAATAATAATAATAATAATAATAATAATAATAATAATAATAATAATAATAATAATAATAATAATAATAATAATAATAATAATAATAATAATAATAATAATAATAATAATAATAATAATAATAATAATAATAATAATAATAATAATAATAATAATAATAATAATAATAATAATAATAATAATAATAATAATAATAATAATAATAATAATAATAATAATAATAATAATAATAATAATAATAATAATAATAATCATAATAATAATAATAATAATAATAATAATAATAATAATAATAATAATAATAATAATAATAATAATAATAATAATAATAATAATAATAATAATAATAATAATAATAATAATAATAATAATAATAATAATAATAATAATAATAATAATAATAATAATAATAATAATAATAATAATAATAATAATAATAATAATAATAATAATAATAATAATAATAATAATAATAATAATAATAATAATAATAATAATAATAATAATAATAATAATAATAATAATAATAATAATAATAATAATAATAATAATAATAATAATAATAATAATAATAATAATAATAATAATAATAATAATAATAATAATAATAATAATAATAATAATAATAATAATAATAATAATAATAATAATAATAATAATAATAATAATAATAATAATAATAATAATAATAATAATAATAATAATAATAATAATAATAATAATAATAATAATAATAATAATAATAATAATAATAATAATAATAATAATAATAATAATAATAATAATAATAATAATAATAATAATAATAATAATAATAATAATAATAATAATAATAATAATAATAATAATAATAATAATAATAATAATAATAATAATAATAATAATAATAATAATAATAATAATAATAATAATAATAATAATAATAATAATAATAATAATAATAATAATAATAATAATAATAATAATAATAATAATAATAATAATAATAATAATAATAATAATAATAATAATAATAATAATAATAATAATAATAATAATAATAATAATAATAATAATAATAATAATAATAATAATAATAATAATAATAATAATAATAATAATAATAATAATAATAATAATAATAATAATAATAATAATAATAATAATAATAATAATAATAATAATAATAATAATAATAATAATAATAATAATAATAATAATAATAATAATAATAATAATAATAATAATAATAATAATAATAATAATAATAATAATAATAATAATAATTATTATTATTATTATTGTGTGTGTGTGTGTGTGTGTGTGTGTGTGTGTGTGTGTGTGTGTGTTAAAAAAAACCTATTATTATTATTATTATTATTATGTTATATATAAAACATCACTTCATTAGAAAACAAAATGATTTACAAAGAAATTAGTGGGGGGCCAGGGCAGCTAGTTGGGCTCACGCCTTTGGATACAAAACTTAGTACGTGAAAAATAAAAGCACAGCTGCTTGACATTATTCGGTATTACATGACCCACGATCTTGATGCGTGAAAGTGTATCGAAAGCTTGGCGTCGAACTCCCCGAATGTAGAAAAAGCAAATGGAATGAACTTGTACCGTTTTCTTGGCATTTGGACACATATTTCCTTTTCTTCTTCTCCCGGCATTATGTATGCTACCCCACGGAGCCCGAATTCGCATCAATACCGCAAAGAGGAGATCGGTCGCATCGAACATGCGTCACTACACAGGATCGGTTGAATAATAGCAAGTCCATGCGATCGTAGCTCTTTCCCGTCACTTGAAAGAAACCCATGGGGGCCTCCTTTCACCATAATCGACCTTGGAACATATGTCGACAAGAACATCACGCGCAGGTTATGTATGAACTTCACTCCCACAAGTGATGGTGATGCCTTTTTTAGACTAGGTTTTAATATTTATATTTTCTCGTCTACCTACGGTCTACCTATGCATTAACGGGCAGAGAACTTGATCGTGTTTAGTGTAATATTCGGTAAAGCCGAAGTTGTCCTATGAGCTAGTGGGAGGTTTTTAGTTTAAGCTTTATTTGTCACGAAATTGGTTTCTGTTTAATTAACTAATTTGCAAGAAATAAATAAAGGAAATGGAAATAAGTTTAATCAAGAGAGAAAGATGAGTCAATCTAGTTACTACATTAACGCAATGATCTCGTTCTTAAGTGCAATGTCTATGTCTCATTTATGTGGTGGTTCTAATATCACTAGGTTCGATTGGTCATCGAACCTAACCTGTAATTCCAAAGATATCAACCCCATGGTCAAGGAGGTTGGGTATCTACTTCTTAGTCATTAAGCCCTCAACTCTCTAAATATACCTATCTAATATCGATGGTCTCGACATTCAAACCCTCGTTGGTCACGTAAGGTTTACTCGCGCTTCTTAAGTACCTAATCTAGTATAGGCGGTAATTGGTCAATCCCTACACTTGGGTGACGGTCACACCCCTAGTAGCCTATTAGACTAGTGTTCAAATGGTCATCTCAAGCTAGCCAATAGACTCTACCCTATAGCCTCCACACTACCAAAACGCGAGGATCAAACGATATGCTTAGAAAATATCCACATAAACAATAAATAGACAAATGAACAAGAATTAAAACATCAATAACTTCATAACTAGGCTAACACATAAAGTGTTTAACCTTTCATACTGTAAAATACGTAAACAAGAATGAACAAAACATTGGTTGAATTAAACATGATGTTTGATACAAATATGATGTATAACTAATAATGATGATTATTATAAGTTAATTTTCCCTTGGAAAGTGGTTTGGAAATGCTGGAAATTGCCTTTGAGTGGAACCCTAATCGCCCTTGATGTGTTGTGTGTAGTGGGAATGATCAAGATCAGCTAGTTAGGGCTTGTTTATATAGGCTCGACACAACTATGACGTAACCATAAGTAAAGGGTTACGCTGTAATCTCCTTCATGCACGTTTACTCTTCCAGTTGTTAAGTAGTTATAGCGTACCCATGTTGCACTTGTTACGCCGTATTCGTCTCGTTAACTTTTGGCTCTTTAGTTGCGTCGTAACCTTGGTGATGTGGTTACGGCGCAACTCTTGTGTCAGCAACATTCCAAACCCTTAGTGGATCTTACATCGTAAGTTGATCGACTGCATTATACCGTAACTTTGTGATGAGTTGACTTGGTCTTGATCCGTATACAAGAAGGCTACAACAGTACAACGTAAGTTGATCGATCCAACTATGCCGTAGGTATACTCTGTTTCAGCAACTTGCGTGTATTTCTTCGTGTTTTCTTTCCAATTTTGCATCTTTTCGCTCCTATGCTCAAACTATATCTATTAACGAAATATGAAGTAATTTAAGTATATATTCTCATAGAACATAACATATATTAGCATTTAGTAGGAGAAATTGATACTAAAAATATTGTTAGGATTTAGTAAATCCAGTTATTAAAGAGTCGGTCACCTCAAGTATATGTAATCGTTAGAAAGCTCGTGATAAGTAGATTATTTAATGTTAAGTAGTATTTAGTTAAGTAACACCATGGAGACGGACGGGTCTTTACCAGTATGCACACGATCATGCCGTAGGTGGCGATTTGTGTAAGACTATAAATACTTTCTACCTCCCAGGTGAGAGTTGGAGCTCATAATAATACTTTCATTTTCTCGCTAAGTTCCCAGAACCTCTAGCTCTTTCTCTCTACAAAACCTAATATTAAACGCTAATTGTGATTATGATATGATGTGTTTGTGAAATCCGATATGTTACAATTGGTATCAAAGCCATGGTTTGATCATCTCTCTTACATATCCTTGGATTTCTAGTGGTTTTAGATGGTTTTGAGTTTGAAAAAGTTTAGTGGTTTTGCATCATTTGGATCATTTCTTGTGTTAAAGTTTGAATTTTGTGTGTACTTTTGTGTTTAGAATCATTGTAAGTGCTTGGGTTTTGATTTGGAAAGCTTGAATCCGTGGTTGGGCTTGTTTTGGATTGAAAAGTGTGTTTTGAAGTTTTTCAAGGTAGCGACTTGAGTCTCGGTGTGAATTTCTTCATTAGCGACTTGTGATAATTTCTAGCGAGTTGTAGTGTTAGTCGTAGCGACTTGTCTATTGAGACAAGCCAACAAACAGTACAAGTTAGTGAATTCTTCACTACGGCTAGCGACTTGGCGGGGTTAGCGACTTGCTTTCATTTATTCTAGCGACTTGTACTTTTTGTTCTCATCGACTTGACATTAGCGACTTGGATACTTAGCGAGTTGCTCTTTAGCAACTTGATTGTTTAGCGATTTGGTGCTCTAGCGACTTGTGTTCAGCGACTTGGGTCTTAGCGACTTGTGTTTAGCGACTTGATTCACAGCGACTTGAGGTTTAGAGAGTTGCTACTTAGCGACTTGGTGCTTAGCGACTTGGTTCAAGGAGTATAGCGACTTGGTTAATAATTGTTTCTAATACGGTTTTCTCTTGATTTAGTAAAATCTCGTGAAAGAATCTATTTCGGTTTAATCATAGAGTTATAAAATCCCATGAAATCTGTAAACATGTCTACCAACGTTCCTACAAGCATCTCCCTCGTTCTTTGAGGATGTTCAAGCGGTGGTTGAGATACTCGTCCACCCATTGCAGCGAGGCCGACTACGACTCTTAGGCGCGAATCAGTTATCTCTTGTCTTGGAAAGGAAAATGGGGTCAACTTTCTCAAGTCGATCGATGAAGGACCTTATCGATTGAGACTACAAGAGACATAATTGATCTTGCTGCGGATGGAACCATGATCTTTGGATTGGACGGACCAAGGCGTATGATGAGCTCGATTGATAAGGAGAAAAGAAATTCGATCTTGATATCAGGCTTGAACATTATACTTCAGGTCTTCCAAAAGATATCTACAAGCTTATCAATCACACACCAAGCCAAGGTACATTTGGGATAATGTCAAGATGCTTCTCTCGGGTTACGAATTAACTAAGGAAGGCAGAGAATCACGGCTATATGATGAATTTGAGCACTTCAAGATGAAACCGAAGAAGAGTATCTATGAATATTACGTGAATTCCACAAACTTGTGAATGATATGAGAATATCAAATTGACTATGCAAATATTCAATTTGAACTCAAAGTTTGTTAACAACATGAATCCCGAATGGCACAAGTTTGTCACTTTCTGTGAAGCTAACTAAAGGATTGAAGAATACAAACTATTATGCAACCTATGCCTTCCTTAGCGAATGAGAGACATGCTATGTTTGAAAAAGGATTCTTGAACAGTTCAAAACCAACCGGTGAGAAACAAGCTCATCAAATGATTCAACAACTTTCTACACCAATGTTGGTATTACAACCAAAGCTTCTCAAGTCATACCCGGGTAATGGTAACCACAAACTCATTCACGATCCAGAGTTTCAAGCAAAGGCGATCTTGATGCGATCATGGGACACTTCATCAATCAAGCGGCTCTTATGGTTAAACAAAACTTGACCCTTAATCCACATTCCAACGGTCTTCACTAACAATGAGATCGAGCGCATCCAATCTACACAATCATGTTGTTGTCGAGAGATGGAAAAGTTATGGTGCAACCAGTTCAAGGAAGAGGTGGAGTAGGTGGAGGTTATGTTGTAAATCGGTTTCGGGAAGGAATGGAAATCAAGGTCGGCAAAGCCAATTAAGTGCTACAAGCTGTGGTGGTGATGGACATATAGCAGGCGCACATCTCAAAGCGTCACGAGAATGCGAGAATACTTGAGAGACAGATGTTGCTTATGCGAGCTCGGGATAATGGAGGCGACTTTGGATGAAGAAGAGTTGTTGTTTCTGCTTTGAGGAAATGCAAAACCTATGATCGCGATGTTGATGAGCGACCAAATCAGGGAAATAGGTCACAATCATCAAAATGCCTTTCAAGTAGCGGTTGTGATGCATTTGACTCGATGTCGATGATGAACCTCTGCTCGAACAATCTTCATGGCTAGCATCTCACCTATGGTCTCTCCAAAGGTCTCTTCACCTCAGCAATTTGGTTCATCCAAAGACTCAATCATTTGGAGGTATTAAAACTATATGATGAAGTTGATGAGCAAAGATGCATAATAAAGTAAAATCTCTTGAAACTTATGAATCGAATATTGATGATGTGGGTAATAGCAATATTATCCCATACGATCAATATGTGAAGCAAAGTGAAAGTGAATTGTACCAAGTAATGCATCTTCCGCGATCAATGATGACTATGTTTTTATGAATACGCGCATGCCCCGATAATTATGTTATCTCTGGGCGAATGCCTATAAAGAACAAGTTGCTATTTATGAACAACGTGCTAAGTTTGAGTTAACCTCCAGTGAGCGGGAAATGGATGACCAAATGCGTCTGATTATTAGAAAAAGTAATTTTAGAGAAGAAGTATTAAAACAAGAGTTAAACTCCTTACAAGAAAAGCTTTATAAAAGCGCTAAGCAAAAACAAGAACTTCAAGAAAATGTTAAAATGCTTAAGCAAGAATTCAATGCTAAGGAATCAAAACTTTTGAATGATTTTTCCAATCTAAAACTTTGAAAAACAAGCTTGAAAATAAGTTATGCGTACAAGGAATACCATTGAATCGCTCACTTGATCACTAAGCATAGAGTCTTAGCGATAAGCATAGCATTCCCGGTGAGGAACCTAATCACGAGGTAGTTAAAAGGCTAGAGCTTTCATAAGGTACTATATGATGGTAATGAGATTCTTAAGCCTAGGCAAACACCATCATGTGTTGGAAGCACCGAAGAGGATAGAAAATGTGAAGATCGTTTATGAGCTCTAGGGGATAATAATAACAACAATTATAATGCACAGCGGAATAAGAAAACATCGTTTGTTATTATTAACAAAGTTCTTCGTCATCATCACCTCTAAACACTAAATACTAACCGAGGCGTTTACATGAACATACGCCTAGGAACTAACTAACTAACCATCACCCTAGGCGTTCTCCCCTAACGCTTGTACACACACACACACCTTTGGTGTTCACATCTTGACACACAATAAATCTAATTCCCTGCCTCTCTTTATATACTAGAGAGTCTAGGGTTACAATTGACTACTAGGGACTAAATAATAAAGTCTTCTTTAACAAGTAAGTCCCTTGTCTTTCTTTCTTCATCAATTGTCTTCATAAGTCCTTCATCTTTCATATTTTGTCATAATCAACTCAAATATAATTCCCAACAATCTTCCCTAGTTGATAATGACAAAACCAAATAAGCACTAACTTCCCTCAAGTTAAGATGTCATGAAAGATAAAACTTCCCCTTAAACATGCAATATCACTAAGGATCTTCAGTTGCAAATCTTCTATGTAATGCCTTCTTCCCTTTTTGTCATAATCCACAGAGACGCTAAGTAGAAGCAACTTTGATTCCAACCACCACGAACCAATATCATACGACTAATCCATCTTTCCAATGCCTCAAGATACCCTCCATGAAGTTTTCCGCAACTAAAAATGAAATTAAGGCAATAGAAATTTGAACCAATAGTACAAATACTAACAAGTAGTAGTAAAAACCTTCCCCTCGAATGATGCATGTAAATAACCATAAGAACTTGTCGAATAACTAATCATCATAATCACTTGTCGAAGAACTTGTTGAACTTGTAGAATACTAATAAAGATGACTACAATAGCATTTGTAACCAAGCATTAGTAGCATGAAGAATAGTTCTTTATCTTGAACCTGATTTATGAACATCAGGTCACAACCAAAAACTCAAAATCCAAAACATCATACATGTGTCGTCCAATAATCAAGCCAAAACCAAATTTTGAACAACTTCCCCTCAAATCCAAACTTTAGTGTGTGTGTCCAACTCATCCAGAAACAAATATCTAAACGGTGTGTGTAAAACCATCTCCATACTTCAAACTTATCATGCTCGACTTCCCTTTAAATCAAAAACCATACGAGAACCATAAATCCTTCTTTGTCCAATATCGAGCAATATTTATATGAGAAGACTCCTCGAAACCATCAATATTTAAGCAAATTGATTGACCCATAGTAGCACATGGGAACAATAATTACCAATCACATAATACGAGTACTAACAGCAGACTATAAACTCGTAGGCCCCATCCCATTTGCTTCAACCATTCACATACGCCTACTACTTTAGCATATTCATGTTAAAAATATCGAGACCAAGATACCTTAACTTTGATATCTCCACATGTACGCGATCACTTCATTCAAGAAACAATACCATATCCAAAGAAGATTTAGTCTTTCATCTCGGCATATAAAGACTTTGCATTTGTCGTGGCGTAGCAAGATTTCATCTTTTCCCTTTTTAAGTTCTTTTACACAATAATTAACCATCACCATATCAAAATCCTTGAATTTGCCTTTCCTTGTATTATTAAATGTCACCCACTAACAATAGAATAATCCGTACATATTTGAAGCCGATGACAAATCCTTTTAATGTACTACGAGATATAATAAACAAAAACTACCTTCATCTCACTATTTGCACAAGTCGACACATCAATTTAATATACTATTGCAATTAATAAATCAAGATTGGCATAACCAATATCAATCTTGACCAATTTAATATACTCACTAATGTATTTACTCACAATTAAGTGATACGAGGTATGATATTGATGCCAATTATCCACATGCACTTAACATGATAGCCCCACCAATCAATGATATAAATCACGCCACATATAATGATAAAATTCACTAAAGAAAGTTTTAAAAATTTGATTTTCATAAAAACGCCACCTTCCTTCAAAGAGCCAACTTCGACAAAGTGAATATCTTTGATTGAAAGCTCAGATCAAGATCCCTCTGATGGAAAGTTAGATTGTCATATAGAGAATGTCCACCAAAATTTCATCACGATCCAACGGTTAACGTAAAAGTTATGATCATTTCAAAATGTTGATGTAGTAACCTTACTTTAATTTTTTCGCCAACAGACTTCGACATTGAATAACTTTGATCATGAAGCCCAATTCACAATCCTCTTGTGAAAGGTTAGATGGATATACCGAGATGCACCGTAACAAATTTTAGCTCGATCCAACCGTTCAAGAAAAGTTATCATTGCTTGAAAATGTACCGGTAAAGATAATGAAAATATTTAATGACTTGAATTTTGTATCTTTTCTTGAAAAACCTTGTAGATCCTTATATCAAGAGCTCCCGATCCGATACAATTGTGAAGATCGCTTATGAGCTCTAGGGATAATAATAACAATAATTATAATGCACATCGAATAAGAAACATCATTTGTTATTATTAACAAAGTTCTTCGTCATCATCACCTCTAAACACTAAATACTAACCGAGTATGCTTATATGAACATACGATGGGAACCAACTAACTAACCATCACCCTAGGCATTCTCCCTAACGCAGATACACACACACACACCTTTGGTGTTCACATCTTGACACAATAAATCTAATTCCACGCCTCTTTATATACTGTAGAGTCTAGGGTTACAATCGACTACTAGGGACTAAATAATAAAGTCTTCTTTAACAAGTAAGTCCCTTGTCTTTCTTTCTTCATCAATTGTCTTCATAAGTCCTTCATCTTTCATATTTTGTCATAATCAACTCAAATATAATTCCCAATGTAAAATTAGATGATGCCTACAGGGAGAAAATGGATAAGAAGCTTAACGATCCGTGTGTAAAAAGGAAAACATAACGATAAAACCCCATGATTACACTAAGGAAAAATTAGATCTCCTTAAACAAGTTTAAGCCTCGCACTCTATTAACCCTTGTTGCAAAAACACTCCCTTAGGAAAATGCTCTGCAGCCACCGCAGTATCCTCCAACACACCAATGCATCTAGTTCCTAGATCGATTGCCACTAATAGCAAAACCTTAATCACCTCGTATGTTGTTTATCAACTATTCACGATTTTGAGTAGACATGTAAGAAGAGAATCCCACCCACTGAGGATAACTGGGGGGAAAAGGGTTTGAGCAAATTAAAGAATGTTATTTAATTGAGGTCATGCCTTTCTTTAAACAATTAAAAGGTCAATTTGAGAGTCTTCAAAAAGGAATTAATTCGTATATTAAAGAAATGGAAAGGAATTTGATGCAATGATAGTCGAGGTCAATGATTATGAACAGAACTCAAATATAATGAAGTTGAAAGGAAGAACTTGCATATCTTAAATGAGAATTTGATTTCGAGTCAGGTTGCTCAATATGTGTTTTATATTGTTACTAAGCACTCTATTATCGCTTCTCGATTTCATGAATTATCTATTGCATTGAAAGTTTCCCATGATCGTGTCATTGAGCTTGAAAACAAAATTCGTAACTAAATGAGAAAATTGATCAGATGATCACGATAATTTGGTAAAACATCTTTCTAAACTAGAAGTTGATCATTTTGATTTGCAACTAAAATATCAACATCTTAAAGAAAATGTCAAAACCTCAAATATCATGACATCCTCGATGTTCCGTAGTTTGATGCGCCTTTCGGATAAACAAACGTGACGAACAGATTCAAGCTCATTGTAACACGATCGTAAAGTTGAAAGCTCAAATTTCACAATTAAAGTGTGTGAAAGAACAATGCATCGGCTCCCAAATGCCTCCTCCTTTATATTCTCAAGATTCACAAACTTTCATCTTCAAAACTTGGTTAATGTTTTACAAAAGAAAACGAGAGTTTTCTAGAAGAAAATGAAAAGTTAAACCACACTTTAAAGAGTTATATGATTCAATGAAAGTCACTCGTGACAAGAACAACTAAAAATAACGCCTTTACAAAAAGAAATCGAGAACTGGGAGAGTCGAAAAGTGGAAATCACACTTGTCTTTAATGAGAATGTTGCATCAAAGTCATCATCGATTGCAAATATATTGTGATCAAGTAAATACATTCCTCCTCATCTTAGGAATAATGAACTTGTGTTTCATAACTATTTGCTCACCTTAAGGATAGTCTAGAATGTCTCCGAGATTGCGAAGTGGATTTACAACAAGCCGCTTGATAGAGAAATTAGGTTTGCTTGCATTCAAAGCCAAACGATCTCAAGAACTCGCTAGAATGTTTAATAGCAACATGTCCAAAATCCTTAAAAGCGAAAGGCAAAGATGCGATGCCTTGTTCTATGCCTCGCGCCAAGTATACAAACCATTCTATGCCCAAGATAAGAAAGTTAATTCTAATGTGCTCATAGTTTAGATCCCCGCACGCCTAGTTCGTGGAATGCAAAAGTAGATCAACCAACTAATGTTCCTATAATTCCTGCTACAGAGTAATCGGTGACATAAAAGCAAGCAGTCAAAGCCTCTGTGCAATACCAAGCAAGATAGACCTCAAGCTAAGAATGTGCATTGGAAGAGAGTAGAAGATCACCTAGGAATATTATGTTTGAGTTGAATAAAACGAATCATGTTGATTCTAGTATTAGCTATGTTTAATCGTAATGAATTCAATTTCGATACTATCCGCAAACCATGTAATGATGATCGCTTGATTTGCTACTAATCATGAATGTGTGTGAATGATTTGTCTAATGTTGTCAAATGCCCGCTAAAATTGTTAATGTTAAAAATCAAGCTAAGAAGACTAAAAGACAAAGGCGAAAGAAAGTTAGGAAATAAGTGAAACCCACAGAAGGAAATTTAGTAATATAGGTTATCAATGGATACCTATTGGCCGAAGATTAATGAGTTGTGCCCTAAATTTGCTAAGTCAATGCCCACAAGAAAATGGATGCTCATCGTAGAACTATTCCATAAGAAGTGAACATACTTTGAATAGGTCAAAATCGGACACTAGTGACCGCATCTATTTCGATGATTCCATTGTTTCTACGTCCGATGCGGGTGTTCCAATCATCATTTATTAACCAAATGGAACCCATTCTTGCATATGGGATCCCACTATCCAGCTTATCCATTCTTGTGCGTGTTCAATCAGTAGATCGCTCAAATCGTTATGTGGTACCGGACTCAGCCGCTCCAAGCATACGATCAAGATCGCCACGCTCATGAACTTTGCGAGTAAATTCATCGGATCGTTAGATTCGGGAACCACCATTTGGAGCAACCATGGGTTATGGAGACTATGTTGTTGGCAAAAGTGTAATCTCCGGGGTATATTATGTTGAAGGTCTTGGTCATAACTTGTTCTCTCGTTGGTCAATTCGTGATTCCGATCTAGAAGTTGGCATTTAGAAAACATACTTGTTTCGTTAAGAGAACTCGGCGAAAGTGGAACTCAAGAGGAACTCGTGGTTCAAATCTATACACTATCTCTATCGAAGACATGATGAAGTCTTCTCAACTGCTTCGTCAAAGGCTTCAAAACAAAATCATGGTTATGGCATCGCTGCCTCAATCACTTGAACTTCGGCACCATTAATAACCTTTCCGTAAAGGATCTTGTCGAGGCTTGCCTGCATTAAAATATGAAAAAGATCATCTTTGTTCACCACAATTGGGAAAAAGCATGAAATATGCCTACAAACTCAAGAATGGAAGTTCTTCATACCCTTCATATGGATCCGTGCGCACCAATGAGAGTGCAAATGATAAATGGAAGAAATACATTCTAGTAGTTGTTGATGACTACTCGATTTACTTGGGTAAAGTTTTGAGGACAAAGGATGAAACCTCCGGATGTCATCATCAAACTCATCAAATGCCTTTGTGTTCGACTCAACAATCTTTGTTAGAATTGTTCGAACAGCATAATGGCACAAAGTTTGTTAACAAAGACTTAATTCGCTTTATGAAAGTGTTGTGATAGGTCACTAGTTTTACAAACACAAGTAATATAGAAAAGATGAGGCGATTGAACAAGTAAACAAACACAAACACACGTTAGACTAAGACCGGTTATGCGTGCAGAGTGTAGGTGAAAGAATAACTTGAACAACCAACCTCAAGTGAGGGTTTATATAATATTTATAGGAGGAAAGCTGGGGCAACACTCCTAGTTTCCATACTTTCATTTATGGACTGGGCCTAAGCTCATGGGCCTTCTACATAAGCTTAAGGCTAATAACAAACATAAAGGCCATAATAAAGCTAACTATTACATATTAATTACTAGCACTTGATTATGGTTTAGAGTGATTCCAACAACTTCCCTCCAGTGTTGGTGATGAACAGTGAAGGCGTTGATGTAATAGTAGCTCGACGCCTTCCGACATTCTTTCTTCTTGTGAGAGAATTGCCTTGATTTGAACAATCTCCCCCGGGTAGAGATAGTTATCTTTGAACAGCTTATGCTTGACGCCATCTTTAACTTTGTTCTTGATCATTGTTTTTGTGGTGAAAGTGATAGTATGATGTTGTTCGCATCTCACCGCTTCAGTCTCGCTTCATCGCCCAGTTGGTTCCACGCCATTCTTCAACATGCTCACACGCTCTTTGACGTTGGAATTAATCTTCGATGAAGTTCTCTAAGTCTTTAACTTTGAAGATTCTTTGGTTTGACGAAGAATCATTCCGACGGTCTTGTTGCTTTTGATTAGAACTTTCATTAGTGATGATGTTACGTGAGTATGAGAAGAATCAAGACGATCATCCCGCCCTGAGCTTCCATAAGAAGAAAACATTTCAAACGGTTAGTAATAAGGTGTTACGCACTTACAAGTTTGAACTTCGAGAGTGTTAACGACATAGTGTAAAAACACAACTCTAATTCTTACAAAGGCGCTCTCTGAGGCCGAGTCCCACAAGTGAGATAACACGATGTACCGAAGTACATCTGATTCGAGATAGCCGAGGTACACCGTAGCATCACCTCACGATCGTAGACCGTTTGAGACACACTCCGCGTAATCCACGGGGAGTTACCGGCGACCTGTTGTCCGTGGCATTTGATGTTGACCACGGCGGAGTTTCCATTCAATCACCGAGGATCACGGTTGTGAACCTCTCATAAATGTTCTCGACAGATTGCTAAGATGCATGAAGGACTCGATATGAACCATCGATAATCTTATTTGGTGATCAACAAGTGGTGAAATGTCAAGTGTACCTAAGAGATCTTTGATGAATCTCGTGGCTCTAGACTCAATAGTGCGTTTTGGTTTTCCTGAGCGGAGACTAGGAGAGGGTCTCTTCTTCAATACCAGCGATCTCAAGAGAAAGCCAATAGTTTACGTAGGGTTCCTGAGAATGAAACAAGCTTTCATTGAGAGAAACTTGAGTGGCTAAGAAGGTTTAGTGCATCGTCCTTTGGGTCCATGATGACTTTTAATCTTCAATACCGGTGTCACTAAGTGACAACCAAGAGTATATGAATTGAACCCGATTCCGCCTCTAAGTTGAATAACTGAGGGTCGCTTTTCACCCTTTACTTTTCATTTCTTTTTTATTCTTCAACTCCTTCTTTCTCTCGATTCTTATTTTCTCCTTTTATAATTGTACCCAAGGACTTCTAAGTACTAACTATTTGTGATGTCCTTGGGTAGATCCCTCCGCCTCGGGCGCGAATCATAGGACGGTTATTCCTAACCTTAGTCACCTTATAACCCATGACTAACCTATGTTGCCATTAAAACCACTTGTTTGTGAAACATCTCTCAAAGGGTTTCAAATGAAAAACATGTTTGAACCATCGTGAGAGATAGGATTTTGTATAATACTCCCTCCACATGTGCTTAATAGTTTTAACGGTTAAATGCACATGTGAGGAAAGAAGCAGACATTTTGAATTGATCCACTCGAGATAGACAATCCTCATGAGACACGGTTACGCTATGTAGTTAAAGAGTTACATTGTCGGTTTTAGGTGACAACTAGCTCTAATAACTACCTTGAAGGTGTAGACAAACCTCAAAGGTTGTCATACACCGCTCGAGTTCATGTCTACCAAGAGTGTCTCGAATGGTACTTTCTACTTGGACAAGTCCTTCGCAGACACGTTTACATTACTAGCGAACTAGCTTGAAATTATTACCCGTCCAGACAAGTCTTTTCGAGTTACAAATGTTTAGTACCGTCAATTCGTTGGTTAAGTCCGAGGTACCTGATTCATTTGCATTTTGCACAACATATTTCTTATCACACAATTTTCTCCCTCAAAAATGGCATATAAAAATTGTTATTTTGAAAAGTTGAGAATAAATATGACCATTTCGAGTGTCATGAAGATGACCACTATGAACAATTTGTGAACAAAGTTTTAATTCAAATACTCCCTCAACAAGTGATATTAACGGTTGAGGTTTTGAAAATCATGGAAGTACTTGTTCTTTTGAGCAAAACCTTGAATAATGAAAGGTTTGATAGGTTTTACTCAAAAGTAAGAAGCTTTCGCCTTTTATAAGGATTGTGGCAATCAAGCGCACTACGTGGTCCTTTCTTGACAATTACGGTTGTATAATCGTTATGTGTGCACAAGCCATCGACATATATAATTATACATCCAAATTTGTAATGAAAGAACCAATTCATGGGTACCGGAAGTGCGGTGATGTTCCTAGGAGTGCACAAAGGCGTTGAAAGCCGGTTATGTTAATCCTGGTCGACCACCAACATAGCTCTCCAATCGTCGAACCGATCCCTTCGAACAACCTTTCATCAATCATTGTGATGATCGCCTCACATCCCTCCTATCCCGAGAATTCCGGTAGCTTAGAGACCCAATTTTTGGCGATATCCTTCAACCTCGTCGCCAATCCGTCCCTAACCGACTTCAAAGTATGATCCCGACTCGAAGATCATTACACGCCATTGCGGCGCTTTGAAGTTCACTGCGGTAAACAACTCCAAAGGTTTGTCGATGAGCGATATTGAGATAGCCGATTGATGTCGGGAAGATCAAGCGTTGGAGGAGTGAGGTTGACACGCATCGATCGATTCAACACCACCGGATATCTTCTACACGCTCTTTGATCACGATGCGCCTAATGAAGATGAGAAGTGACTTGATAAATTCACGCTGAACTTCGGTCGAGAATTGTCTCATACGACCATGCACTTTGGCAAGGTACATGTCTTCGATGTCGTTGAGGACAAATTCTCAAAGTCACCGGAGAATGCATAGTCCTGCTCATCTTGTCGCTTGACTATGATATTCTTCAAGAAGGTGTAGTCCCACTTAGACTTGAGATCAACGTGTTCGATGGCCACGATGTCCTTAGAACAGACACCGCGTGTTGAGACTTCGAACGTGCAATCACGTAGTAGATTCTTCTGTTCAGGCCAATGATGAATCCCATACAATGCATCTCGGTCGATGCTTGCACGTTGTTAGAAAACAAGCGATTTGCACGTTCCTCGATAGCTATGCGGTTTGAGTAAATAGTCACTGGAATGGAAGAGTCAACGATGTAGCGTATTTTCACGAACCATCGCCACCGTGTAAAAGAGAAAATCCAGTCTCGGTTAAAGAAGTATCAAAAGGAATCCGTGGTTCATCCGCTTGGCTAATGGTCGGTAGGGTTTCGTCCAATCGGTGTAGTATGGAGGTTGTCCCTTTGTGTGAAGTCAATGTTTGCTTCTCGATCGAGCCAATCCATGTTGTTAGACATAGCTCGAGTGATGTTCTCAAGATGATATTCGACCTCGAGGGCTTCGAGTAGTCTTTTGTAGTTGAAATGCTTCATTTTTATTCGCTTCAACTCGATTTCGTCATTTTCTTCACATGGAACTTTTCTTGCAAAGTTTTTGCGTGCTCCAATGTAGAACCGCTCTACCAAGTCTTGACCTTCATTAGGTAGGGAGTTTGATTGACAAGTGTGGAGAACCATTCAAACTCTTCGGTTTTATCGTCATCTAGCCATGATACGACTTCAGTCGAGTCATCATCTTCTTCTTTGGAAGGCCTGATGATGATTCGGTTTCGCACTTGTTTGGGTGCGTGGGTTGTTGTAGGGGCTCAAGGACCTCTTTCATCGTCACCACCCGTATACTCAAAGTAATCACTTGCTTTTTGAGTCGGGGTGGTAACTCGGAATCGTCCCCGAGGTTTTTAGTTGAAGAACGAGGAGGGACCTTGTTGACGGTGAGTTCTTGTCGAGCGAAGTTCATCGAGGAGGAGGTGGCATCAAGAAGATTCACCTGATCGCTTCGACGTTTAGGTGCAGAGTCCTTGTCTTTATCCTTATCTTCATCGCCTCAGGACGCTTCAACTTTTCTCGCTTCAAATCTACAAGCTTCTTGAAGTTGGTAGTCTAGCAATGCTTGATACGCTTTTGCTTCTTCGAGTTGAACATTGCGACTCATGGCGTAGATTTGTGTAAATGCTTGGCCACCAATTCATTGTTAGAAAAATACCGGATCGGTTGGATTGATTGTTACGGTTAGGGGCGTTGTTCGGATAGTTTGCTTGGTGATTTGCATCGATTGGATATAGTTGTCTGCAAACGGCTCCTTTGTGACTTTAGGAACGATATTCAAGGTAGTTGTTAGTGTAACCTTCGATCATTCGTTCGCTTCCTCTTGACGATGACTTTTCATGAACTCTGAATAAACTTCCTTTCTTCTTTCATCTTTTCATGCTCGTCATACGATGATGTATGTGATCGACATAGAAATTCAACTTCTTTTGGAGAATGTCTTCTTCACGATTTGTTTGACAACATTCCCAATACGCTTATGAGCATGAGATATCCAAGAACCAGGTGGTTTCTTTCGATTTGGATGATGATTTGGTTGATCTCTTTGATGGTGGTGGTGATGAATGAGATGAAGAGTCGATGATGAGGAAACATGACGAGGCTCTGTGGTCCTTAGCTGTTCGTAAGTTTCCTTCGCGAATGTGTGGGACTTTCCGTATAACTTGTCATAATCATCATCTCGCCAGTGGTTCTCAAACTCATATTCGATAGTATCCTCCACAAGCTTTTGTTGTTGCAGAAGAGTGGTGGCACCGGATCCCTTATCGGGTCGACAACCGATCGGGATCACGGTGAGGAGTGGGCAAAGACCACTTGATCCTCCGGTCCACCCATTTGATCTTTTGCAAATTCTTCATTTTTGAAGGTGACTAACGAATTTAACTGCCTTCCTGTAGGATTGATCCGGTTGCTCTTCTTCATCTTCGTAGCTTTCATCAAATGTCTCAAGTGTGAGTCTTCCTTTACTTTTGTTAGCTTGAGGACTTGGAGGTTTTGGAATGTCCGAGACATCTTGTGCGGTTCGTAATAATGAATCTCCTCGTCCGATTACGTCCATCGTAATTTTCGTCCAAAAGCTTTCTTGGAGGTTCGGTGTAGAGGATGGAATAGGAGTAGCTTCGAGAGGGAACTTTCTTCTTAGGAGTAGGTTTCCTTTTTCGAATAGGTTTCCTCTTTGAAACATTCCTCGACTATCTCATGCTTGTGGCACTTCCAAGGCCGCCTCTTCTCGGTCCTTCGAGTAGGTGTCCCGAAGCCTTTTCATCAAGGTGTCCAACTTTACCTTCTTTAACGGCTACCCGATACCTTTTATCGTTTCGGCTTTTTGATTTCCTCTCGTAGAAGCGTGATCGGGTAATTGACTCCTGCTTCTTCTCAGACGTTTCTTTGATTCTCGCGGATAGAATGTGCTCGTTTGATGTCATGATTATCCGGGTCATTGATTCTCCAGGGATATCGGGATGAAGTCCAAGAGCTCTCGAATCAACGACTTGGTATATCCGACATAGGGAATTTTGTTGCCAAGCTTCTTACGAAACAACATCATGTCTTCCCAAAGCGGTGCTTCAATTATGATGTCCTTCTTGTTGATCAATGACGAGAAAATTTGCGGCCCATGAGCTTGGGATGCTCATAGCCTTGTCGCGACCGAGAGATTGATTTGGTGATGATCATATAGAGGTCCTCCATGGTTGAGGAATATTCTTCACTCCACGAGAGTGCTTAGTAATGATTCTGCGACTTCATCATAACCAATATCTATCAAGAATTGCGGGGACGGTCTGCTCGGTAGGGGTGGCAAAGAAATCGGTTAGAGCGATGTCGGAATGATGAGAACACTCGTAAGTCATCGGGAGTGATAGTGACTTGTTTGTGATTAAGAGTCACATTCACAGCATTTTGACCATGATCCTCTGCATGGAATCCTAATTGTTGAATGTAAACCTCGAACGTGGCGTAATGTGAGAGCATGTTTTGGTAGGGATGATTCCCGAGAATATCCATCGCAATGAGACAAGAAGATTACGAGCATGTGAGGGTGTCAAAGTCAACCCTAAGATTGTTCTTTCCAAGCTTTCTGCAACCTTACGAAAGATATCGACAATTGTAAGAACTTCTTGTGCATCCACATTCATTTGTTCACCATGTCGTGATTCGAAATAACATTAGCCAAAAGAACCAACATATCGAAGACATAATGTTAGTCAATGTAAGGTCTTATTGTCTAGTTATTGAATGTACGGTGATAATGATTGATCTGAGTCCTAAGTCACTTGTTTGTCTAATAGTTCAATGACGCCGTGAAATGTTTCGTGAGTTAGTTAACTTTAAGTTTTAAAGTTTATGTTATCACTTATTGTTCACAACATATCAAACGATTAAGTTTATTAGTGACATTATTGGATTCGTGATGATATGATTAGTTTATTAACAAGTTTGTACACGTAACAATTCATAATGAAGGTCAATCCATGCTTAAGCGTAGATTCGTAAAGTTAGCGTGCAAGAATGAGAGACACAGAGATCTAAAGCTTACAGCGTGGGATCCTAACTTCACGCGTAAGAAATGTTATGCGTGAGAAAAGGGGACCTTATGCGTAGAGTTTACGCTACATGATAAGTACCTTACGCGTAAGGCTTACTCGTAAGAGTAGACCTTATGCGAGAGGTTCATGTTTACGATATCCTTCACGAGGATACGCCGTGAGTCCATTGTAGAACCTTACGCGATCGCTATGCGTGGGATTATTCTTCGGCGTAACATGACCACGCATAGGGTAATCCTTATGCGAGAGTTGCAAATGACCTTGATTCTCGAGTATTGCGTAGCAAAGCCTGAAACAAGTTCATTAAGTCATCAACATTAACACAAAACTTCATTTTAACAACATTTTATGGCATGAACATTCATAGGAAGGTTACAGAAGGTCATATGCAGCGTAGGTCAAAACCACAGGGTTATGAATTACGCCGTATGAAATTTAACCATGGGATTTGCACAAGACTTTTTCTGGTAGTTTAAGAGTGTTGAGGGAGTCTTTATACCAAGTTATAACACCTAACTCGTTGTGAATCAAAAGTTACCCAATATTATGAACATTAAACCCTAAATACAAATTGTTCACCAATTCGTGTTTCTGGGTGGTTAATAACAATGGAAATCATTAATTCAACAACTTAAGACCATAACCCAACAATCTTTTATACTAAAACACTTCACATTTGGAAAAATCCAAATCGACACATAAACCCTAATTTTAAAAATCGTTGATACGTGTTTACGGGTGGGTTTAGATGGTTAAAATGGTATCCTTGATGTATAAACAACGCTTTGACACTATCCATATAACCAAGAACATATTGACCGATTTTGTGTTCATATGCTTAGCGTAGAACACAAAATCACTTGAAAAACACTTTTAGCCGTTGGATTTACATGAAATTAAAATCTTATCTTAAAAACATGTTTTAATCACAAAACAACTTACAAAGTGATGATCAAAATAACGGATTGCTCGAATGATTCTTAGGCGTAGATGTGTTTAGGTTTAGAATTAAATGTGAAGTGAAAGTTAGGTGGGGAGGTGTTTTATTTAAAATAACTTTAACGTTTTGACAGTTTTGGTCCCTCCACCTTTTCCTTTTTCAAACAAAGCCATTTAACTTCCATTTTGTTACCAAACAAAGATTTTAAGAAAGAAACTTGAAGACACTCCCCCTTGATTTAAGAAAATAATGAATGGTTATAAATTTTTGTCTGAGGAGTGTTATTGAACCAGCAAATTCACCACCATTTAAAAGAAACAACCGAGATAAGATAACATGCAAGTACACCGATGTTTTGAAACAGTTAAGAGATGATTTTCTCCCCCTCAACACTTGATCGGTAAAATACTGAATTTTGAAAGATGAAAGTGTTGACGGAAAAAATGTACTTGCCATGTTGAAAGAAAAATAGATTAGAAGAATATTTTTGTTGTTTTATCGCATTTTATAATTTTGTATTTTGTTTTTGAAAAATTTATTTACAAAGAGAGTTTTGGTGTTTGATGGGTTTTTAAGACTGTTTTAGAGGTCATCCAATTCCTCTTGAGTCAAACACCTCATACCAACCGTGGACCAACTCATTAAACCTAGCGGGAGGCAAGGCTTTGGTGAGCGTGATCCGCCAATTGATATTCAAGCCATAAAGTATAATTCAACGGTACCTGCTCCACGTGGTCCTTGATGAAATGATAGCAAGATCGATGCGCTTTGATTTCGAGTGCCGAATCGAGTTGCACGAGATCGCAATGGCACTCCGATTGTCATGAGACATCGGATTCATCGAACACGTAACCATAGTCTTTGAGTTGTGTTCTCATCCGGATGACTTGAGCACAACATGCGACATGGCTACATATTCGCTTTGTTGATGACGATGATGTACAATCCCGCTTCTTTGATTGCCAAGACACCGCTTTATCACCAAGAAATTGTAGAGCTCACGATGTACTTTTCCTGAGTCTAAGCATCCCGTGGTCGTCGTCAGTCAAAAGCGATTAGTTCAAAACCGAATCCTTCTGATACCGGATCCCCAAATTAATGGTTCCCTTGATGTATCTGGAGGATTCTTTTAGCCTCGGAGAGGCGGGTTTCATTATCGCGATCGATAACGGGAGCATAGATAAACGGCAAAGACAATATCAGTCCTGCTAGTCGTTAGATACATGAGGACCCAATTATACTTGGTATTTGGTAGGGTCAACTAATTTCCCATGTAAATCAAAGATTCAGTTTCTTGGTATGAGCCATTGGTGTGGCATAAGTGTCACAGTTGTCATTCCAAATTTGTTTAACAATTCAAGGCATATTTGGACCGACTCAAGAAAATACCACGGGTGATTGATGAACTTGCAATCCTAGAAAGAATGTAAGTTCACCCATCATGGACATTTCAAAATTTTTCTTCATTAGTTTTGCAAAAGCGATTGAAAACTTTTTATGTGTAGACCCAAAAATGATGTCATCCACGATATTTGAACAATTAAGATATGTGCCCGTGATATTGTATAAAAAAGTTGGGTCAACCGAACCTTTGGTGAAATTATTATGAGGAAAGATGATACTTATCGCATCATGCCCGAGGGCTTGTTTGAGACCATAAAGAGCTTTGTTCGGTTTGTAGACATGGTTCGGGCACTCGATCAACGAATCCTTTGGGTTGGTCGACATAAACCGCTTTTCTGGTTGTCCATCGAGAAACGCAGCTTTGACATCCATTTGAAAGACCGCCATATTCATATGAGCCGCGAACGCGAAATATCCGAACACCTCAAGACGAGCAACCGGAGCAAAAGATTCTTCAAAGTCTATTCCTCTTCCCGACGATAACCCTTAGCTTAATCAGACGTGACTTGTTTCGGATGACGCCCTTCAAAGATCCAATTTGTTTTTCCAACCATTTTAGATCAATGACGACCCCTATTGGTCTTTCAACCCGCTCCATACTTCAAGACGCTTGAATTGGTTGAGTTCTTCCCGCATGGATTCAATCCAGTTGTCTTTGTCATTGCGTCTTTAATGTTTTTAGGCTCGATTGGCGCATGCTGAGTGCATAAATACAATGTTCACCATCTCGTGTGAAGACGTTGTCTCGTGAACGACCTGGTTGATTCGGGTTGCCAATAATGTTAGCCGAGGATGGTCTTTTGTCCATCGGTGTGTAGAGGTTGATGTTGGTATACATTGTGCAAATTTTGAGGATTCAAATGGTTTGTTGAAGATTCGCGACATCCGTGCAAAGCAGCCTCATTAGCAAACGGGTCAAGAACGATTTGGATCAAAATCGCAGTGGGGTACTTCATTCGTAATATCATCACCGGTTCATCATTGTTGGAAGCGGTGTGTTCAATGTTGTGTTGGAGTCAATCGTGTAGGTGCATCTTCAACGTAGTTGTTGTAGCAGTGTATCGTATAGGAATATTATCGTTGTGCAATGAAACAATGGTACACCGAGCATCGCTCATCAATATCGTCACGCAATGTAGGAGCAAATAACCTTCCATTTGTTGACGAGTTAGTTGGGGCTTTGTTCACCGATGATGGGGTTGAGGGAAGTTTAAACGGTTGTGACCGGTTCTAAGTCATATACTCGGAAGCCATTTCCGTGAGTTCATCAAATGAGCATGAATCGCTTCCATTACCTCCTTAGTTCGACGATTCCAGATTCGGAAACCTTTAGAATTGTCACAAGATCCAATAAAGACTCCAATGTCGACTTTGGCTTTGAGCTTTCCAAAATCATCACGATCATTATTCGGATAGCAAAGGGATCCAAATACATGAAAGTGTTTGAGGTTCGGTTTATAGTTGTGGACAAGCTCGAAAGGTGTTTTGTTGTGGCGTTTTGTGATCATAGAACGGTTTTGAGTATAGCATGCGAGAATCGACCGCCCATAAGTAACTGAAGTTTAGCATTGATTAACATTGTTCTGCAGCTTCCACTAACGCTCGGTTTCGTCTTTCAACAACTCCGTTTTGTTCGTGTGTACGTGCAATAGATGTTTGATGTTGAATTCCCACTTTCTCATAGAATTCACGAAGGGTTTTGTCAACAAATTCGGGCCTTTGTCTGTTTCGATGAGCCCGACGGTGTTGCGGAGTCGAATCAGATTTTTGTGAGAAAGGTGATGATCATTTGTGGAGCTTGGTCTTTGCTTCAAGAAAGTAGACCCAAGTCCATCGTAGTAGTCATCAACAATTACTAAGATGTAGCGTTTGCCATTGATCGCTTGCACGCCGCATCGGGCCACACAAATCCATGTGAAGAAGATGAAGCACATGTCGAGAGTCAGTGTTCCACCTTTGAGGGAAAGTGAGCACGAGTGCTTTTCCCTTGTTCACAGTCGAGCAAAGGTGATCTTTTGAATACCGGAATCGTGGGAGTCCTTCAACTAGTTTGTGTCGAGCAAGGTTGGTGATGGTTTGAAAGTTTAGATGTGAGACGACGGTGCCATAGCCGGATTTTGTAGATGTTGCCTTTGAAAGTAAGCGGATGGGAGAGGAAGCAACCATGTCTTGCATAGAGATAGTGTAGAGACTAGAATTACGCGAGCGGACATAAGGTCATTTCCTTGTAGATCACTTAATGAAACAAGTTTTCTCCTAAAGCAACTCCAAATCTCCATCACAAAATTGACCCATCGAAAGCAGATTGTGACCGAGGCCTTCCACATAGTAAACCCCGATTTCGATGTTCCATTGACATAATCTCAGAGCCCATGATAGTCTGCGAAGTGATCATTCCGAACCTTACATGCCAATGAACTTTGCAATAAAGTTTGATAACAGGTTAAGGTTGCTCTGTCATGTGTCGGGAACATCCGCTATCAACAATCGAGAGAATGATATGTATCACCAGACATTACACATGCATTTACACGATGGAATAAAGTAGATGTGAACCCGAAATGTTAGAGGGTTCCAAGCGTGTTTATTAGACATACACACATTAATAATTTTAGGCATCCATTTAAATCCTAGTGTGTTATATATCCATTTCGCCATCTATAACTACTCTTTGCTTTAGTCATAGTGAATGCACTAGGTGGTACTACATTCTTAGGAGGTGAAACGGAGCTACAAGTGATGAACAATGTTTGCCTTAGAATCTAAAGAAGGCGGTCTACTGCCACGGACTTAGAATGATTAGTGGGCATAGAGGTATTCGATTCTTAGATTCCGTAAACTAGAGATTATAGCTTTAGCAACACATTTTTCATGACAATCGAATTCATACTCTTTCGACAAATAACACAAGGTGCATTAGACCTGAATATCAAAAGTACTTAACGGTTTAGCATTAGTTACATCACTATTTCTATTACATTTGCCGACGCAACATCTATAGTGGAAGCAACATGAGTCTTATTCGAGTCCTAGGGTGTTCTTCTACTTTAGCATTCCTTATTGATCTTTTCTTAGGTCGCAACTTCCTATTCTTCGATTGAGTGCCCTAGGTCGTGAAGTGCGGACGCTTGGAAAAGACGCAACTATTCTGTTTCAGAGAGGGAAACACATTAGCAACTTGTGATTTGGCAAGAGGGATTCTAGGTTCACGATTACTAAGTGACTGTGCTAATCTCTTAATCACGGTAGGCGGAAGTTGTTCATACTTTCCTAACATTTCCCTTAACTTAGAGATAGTGTGAATCAAATCTTGATTTTCGTAACGAATATTACCAAAGAAATTCATGACTTCTCTAGTGTGAGCAAGATAGTGATCAAGTTAGTTAGATGCTTCATGACGAGTCTTATTGAGTAAATCAAATATGACACCATATTCTGTTTAACTTTTACAAGTTCTTGTTCATATTTAGAAATTTGACTTTTCAAAGACACGCTGATCATCCGGTTGCTCAATTTTAGGATCGAAGATTTGCACTCAACTGACGATTTTCTTTTGAAAACTAAGTTGATGATTGTGAATATCTTTTCACACCAATGAAGACGACGCTTGCATTGTAAATTTCGTTGAGTAATCGTTTATTTTCGCCTTTTAAAGACTCGATCCAAGCACATTATCTGTGTTCTCCAAGCACAACATTTTCAACAATATCGCAGAGATATAATCGATGCATATGGCAAAGAATGAAACAACACAAAGATTATGGACATCGGATGTATAAGGTCTTCCAAGAGTCGATCAACATCTTTTCTCAAAAGTTTCTTTTACGCTTAGTATTGGAAATAGATGTTTGCTTTTCTCTAAAACGACCTTCATAGTTCCAAGTTCCTTATGAAAATCCTGTTCCTGTGCTAATGCACAACTTTTCAAGTTTTTAACATTAGGTAAAAGATTTTTCCGAAAATGTCTTTGTTCTCTCGCCAGAGGCTTATTCAAAATGTTCAATTTTGATTTCGTAACGATATTCTATCTCATGTTGTAAAATTTTGAGGTCGACCATGAAAATGTCAAAATATCTAAGAATATTTCGATTTTCGTGTTTTGAGTTTACTTCACTAATTGAAGGTAAAGGACCATAAGTTTGTGCATAACTGCTTTAGGATTAACATTAGAAGACTCGGTGTTTTGATGATGACCCTTGGTGTGTTAGAAGAATCCGTTGGTGTGACGAAAGTGACCGCGTTTTATAATTAAAAGGTTTGTTGTAAACAACGCTTTTTAATTTTGATCGACTCTTCTTCTCACGATCTAATTCCTCTTGACGATGATATTCAACAACACTCATAACAAAGATTATCAATTTTGTATTCGTGACCGGAAACTTCGTGAGTTGGTTTGAATGTTTTAGTGAAAGCTTTGGTTTGTAATCGACTAGATTTTTCCATATCCTTTTGGATTGGGTTTTAAGGTAAACTTTTCAATAGTCACATCGATTCACCATGTTTGTAAACAACAGCTTTAAACTCTTTAAGTTTGTTTTGCAAGTCGATAATTTCTTCAAGAAGGTCATCTACCCGATTCGTTGAATGCTTTTTGTACGCGGAGAATCGTTGTTGACAATTTAACAACTCGACCTTAGCTTTTTGATTTTCCAAGGTGAGAGCGTTAATTTGCTTTTAATGTTCATGTTTGATTGTTCTAATTCGCATAACAAAGCATTCTTCGAGGTGCTAGATCACGATCTGTTTTCTAAATATTTTTCGCTTGATGAGATTTTGCAAAGCGGTACCAAAACCTTTTTCACGGTTTTCTTGAGTTTTGAAAAGTTGAGCTGCATTTGTAAGCATTCAAAATCCTTGGTTAATAGTGCATTTTTACTTTTTAAGGTTTGATTTAATGCAACACATTCAAAGATTTGGGATTGTTGGTCTTTAAGTAACATAACAAGATCCGGATGAGGCAAAGGTTCAACAGGTTCAACGCGAGTCACAACATGATCATTATTGAGATCCTCAAGTATAACCACGAGTCAATTTGATTATCTAGGGAAACCATAAGGTCATCCGGATCGTCAAATGTAACTACGGGTTTATTTGAAAATCGTCCGAATGAGATGTAGATGACTCATTTTGAACAATTTGATTGCCGAATTCAGATATTGGCGGAGATATTAGTTCAAATATGATGATGGTTTGTTCGGCACACGAGACAAGCCATCGATTGTCATACATCTGGGCCTGTTTTACTCATGTGTAACTCTTGCATATTAGCCATCAACATAATAATTGCATTAGCCGCAAGTCCTCCATATCATCATCCGAGTCTGCAGATCCGCCATAAAGTTTTGTTCTTTGTCCGTGAGAGATCCACCACTTCATCCTTAAGAGCCAAAAGTAAAGCCTCTTTGAAATAAGCACTGCCCCTAGTCCTCGGCTTTGGGCATGCATTAGCCAGTGTCCTTCTCATTGCGGTTGTAGCATCTAATACCATTTAACCGATTTTGAGCATTTCCTATTCCACCACTTGAGCTCATTGTTATTCCTACCCACAAAGATTAAACCCTTGACCACCGCCCATCCGACGACCATAATCACGATTTTGAACTTCAACTCGTCCATTGTTCATAACGACTTGAGTCCGTGTGTTAGATGAGGAACGAATCGATTGTTGGATTTGTTGGTGTAACGCCAAAAGCATTAGCAATCATAACAAATCCTTGTTGCAATGCTTCGAACGGATCGATTTCTCGCCGCTTCAATCGACATATGCTTGAGCATTGTTGTTGTTGTATGGAACCAATTGATTTTGTTGAGGTTGTTCTTTGGAAGGTGTGGTTGAAGCGATTGTTTGAGTTCTTTGGTCGAGAGGATAATTCATTGAGCATACAAGGCAAGTTGTTGATTTTCCGGATGCGATTGTGTAGCAATTTGAGCACGGAGAATCCTTTCCCGATCAACTTCCTTTTCATGAGGCTTCAAGTAATCGTACAACAATCCATAAGTAGAATGATGCATATTCTTCGCAGCGGAGAAAAATGACATACTTTCCCATTCGTGACCAAGACTACTCGGGAACTTAGTATTCACCGCAATTCTTGGCATGATGATGTTGTGTTTATCCAAATCATTGATGATGTCCGAAAATCGATGATGATAGGACTCTAGTGTCTCTCCGTGTTCAATCATGAAGTGTTCATAAGCCAAGTAGATTTTGGATTCCAAATCCTCCCGATTGAGTACTGCATCCTTCCATAAGAAGACGAATATGATCCCACATTTTCATGCGTCTTTTGAGCATCAACACTACGAAGAATTGGGTTTGTAATCCTAAGAGGATGTATTCCATTGCAAGTTCATCCGCTTCATAGTGTAGAAGTTCTTGAGGATTCAAGTCCGCATGAAGAGCAATGTTCGCTTGTTCATCTCTTGGTGGAGCAAAGGTTGGATCTCCTGCACAATGACGTAAGGCATCTCAAATGGACCTTCCAAGATAACCTTCTTTAAGAACTTTCCATGTGGCTTCTTCGGATCACAAAACCTAAAGAACCTTATCACCCATTGATCATAGTTGCACGGAGTTAGCATTGAGGTCTATCAAGTGATCCAACCTCATGAATTGATTGTTGGTCGCTTAAAGCTTCACACATCTTTGCAAACCAAGTGGGTTCCTTCATAGTGTTCCTTGATGGATGTTGATTGAAATCATTTGTAGGGTTGAACTTGAAGGCTTGGTGGTGTTTGAACCATTTGTGGTGGTGGAATTGCACCAATTTGTGGAGTATGTTGTTGATTAAATTGTTGTTGATAAATTGCTTGTTGTTGATTCCATTGTTGATGTTGTGGAGTTAATTGTTGTTGTTGTTGATGATTATAAGTGTGAGGAAATAGTTAGAGTATGGTGGTTGAGACATGTTGATAGACTTGTGTAGTAAAATGGATCTTTGTAGTCGAATGAACCTTTGTTGATGAAGTGTCCTTAGGCGTAGAAAGACAAGAACCAAGTAGCACTTATGCGTAAAAACACCAAAGTTACGGCGTAACAATGAGAAGTTACGCAGAGGATTTAGCTTACGCGTAAGTAGGAAAAGCACTAAAGTTAGGCGTAGACAAAAGTTAGGCGTGAAAGTTATCGAGGATTTTCTTATGCGTAAGACTAGGCTTAGCGTAGGAAAAATCTTAGGCGTAGGATTTCACGCGTAGCTTTATGCTTATGCGTAATTTTAGGGTTTTGCCCAAATGATCTTTGACACTATCACAAAGGCAAGAGATATTCAAAGTCGGCGTATTTTCAGACTTATCCAAGTAAGAAAACACGAAATAAACCCTAAAATGAAGATCAAACCAAGGAAGCACTTACAGCGTAGTTTTAGGGTTTTACTACGTGTAGGAATGCTCAAAATTTTGATTCTGTCCAAAAGTGTTTCTAAACCGGTTTTGTGTGATAAAATAGCTTCAATAACACCAAAATACACAAAAGTGTGAAACTTGATGAACCAAAGCCTCTAAAAGCAGGTTAAGTAGAATGAAACCCTCGTTAAAAACGAAGCTTAAAAACGATATCCACGCAGAAGGTTGAAACTTTTGCCAAAAACAAGTATTTTAACACCTTAAAACATTGAAAGTACAAGAATCTTGGATTAAAAGTGTAAAAACAAGTTTTTAAGCTTAACCAGTATCACTCGTTAGTTTTAGGCGTAGGACCAAACCCACTTCAAAACAAAACGATTCACCCAACTAGTAGGCGATTGATACCATCGATAGGTCACTAGTTTTACAAACACAAGTAATATAGAAAGAGATGAGGCGATTGAACAAGTAAACAAACACAAACACACGTTAGACTAAGACCGGTTATGCGTAGAGTGTAGGTGAAAGAATAACTTGAACAACCAACCCTCAAGTGAGGGTTTACATAAGGTATTTATAGGAGGAAAGCTAGGGCAACACTCCTAGTTTCAATCCTTTCATTTATGGACTTGGGCCTAAGCTCATGGGCCTTCTACATAAGCTTAAGGCTAATAACAAACATAAAGGCCATAATAAAGCTAACTATTACATATTAATTACTAGCACTTGATTATGGTTTAGGAGTGATTCCAACATGTTGGAATCAGTCATCAAAGAAGTGTTCCACGAACTCCTCAACAGAACGGTGTAGCTGAAAGACGAAATCGAACTCTTGTGGAAGCCGCTAGAACAATGCTAATTTATTCAAAGGTTCAAATGTTTCTATGGGCTGAAGCCATTGCCACTACTTGCTACACCCAAAATCGTTCCCTTATTCATACCTCTCATGGAAAAACTCCATATGAACTTGTTCATTAACGAAAACCTGATCTATCCTACCTTCGTGTGTTTGGTGCTTTGTACTATCCAACGAATGACGGTCAAGATTTAGGCAAATTAAGAGCAAAGGCAGATATTGGAGTTTTTGTTGGTTTTGCACCAAACAAGAAGGGTTACCGAATCTACAACAAAAGAACTCGAGATATCATGGAAACTATTCACGTCATGTTCGATGAGCTGTCCGGGCAAATGGCTCTAGGACAATCCAGTTCTGGACCCGCATTTCAATCTTCATCAAGTAGTCCTATTAGTTCTACCCTTGTTTCAAATCCTTCACCAACAACTCCTTATGTACCTCCTTCAGAAGATGATTTGAAGAAATTATTTGATCCAATGTTCGATGAATACTATGAGCCAAGTGCTAATGATATGTCAATTCCATCAGCAGAGGCTGCCCTATCCTCGTCAATGAAGTCAACCCTTCATCTCAATGTCATTAAGTCAAGAAGCGCATCTGCGATCACTCTGTTTCATCAATAAATCATCAATCATCGAATGTACATCATGGAATTGTTTCGCACCCATGATGAAGTTAATCCTTTGCTACTCCCGAAGATGCTCCATTTGAAAACATATTTGCTCTGAATCATCATCGTAACCATCTTCATCGGAGATATCGACTCTGCTACTTCAGTTCCTCAACAACAACCACATGAACACCTTAGAAAATGGACACATGATCATCCATTCGACAACATCATTGGAAACCCTCTCGTCCCAAGATCCACATTTAAACAACTTGCAACCGATGCCTTATGGTGCTTCTTCAACTCCGTACTCTCTAAGGTCGAACCAAAAATGTTAAAGCGCCATGAATGAAGACATTTGGTTCAATGCCATGCAAGAAGAAATTCATGAGTTTGATCGACTAGATGTATGGGAATTAGTACCACTCCAGATTGTGCTATGATCATTGCTCTAAAGTGGATCTTCAAAGTAAAACTTGATGAGCATGGTGATGTTTTAAAGAACAAGGCTCGATTGGTTGCAAAGGATACCGTCAAGAGGAGGGTATTGACTTTGAAGAATCATTTGCTCAATTGCTCGTATCGAGGCAATCGTAATCTTCTTGGCTAATGTTGCAAGTAAGAACATGGTAGTTCATCGGATGGATGTAAAGGCGGCTTTTCTTAACGGAGATCTTAAAGAAGTCGATCGTTAGCCAACCTGAAGGCTTTGTGAATCCGAGCATCCTACTCACGTCTATAAATGCGAAGAAGGCTCTTACGGTTTGAAGCAAGCTCCAAGGCATGGTATGATACGCTATCAAAGTTTCTTACATCTCTTGGATTGACAAAGGAGAAGTTGATCCAACATTGTTCACCGGAAAGTCGAGCAAACATTTAATTCACGCTCAAATATATGTTGATGATATTATTTTTGCCTCGATCGACCCCAATGAATGTGACCGTTTTTCAAATGAAATGGGTTCCAAATTTCAAATGTCAATGATTGGACAAATGTCATTTTCTTGGGATTACAAATTTCACAAAGTCCCGGAGGTATTTTCATAAATCAATCTAAATATGCAAATGAGATTTTAAAGAAATTTTGATTTGATTCTTGTGACCTGTTGACACTCCCATGATAGAGCGACTAAAGCGGATGTGGACCACTCGGGGATCATGGTAGACCAAGCGAAATATCGTAGTATGATTGGATCACGATGTACCTCACGACCCGATGACCAGATATTCTCGCTCGTTGTTTGCATGTGTGCTAGATATCGTGCTAAGCCTACCAAAAAGCACCTTGAAGCGGTTAGACGGTCTTCGGTATCTCAAGGAACCATCGTATGGGACTTTGGTACCAAGGACACGGTATGTCACTAACGACCTATGCGAGATGATGATCATGCGGGATGTCAAGATCTGGCGTCAAATACGTCTGCGGTGCTCGTTTTTGGGTGATAAACTTGTGAGTGGTCTTCAAAGAAACAAATGAGTACTTCTATTTCCTCTACTGAGGTGAATACATAGCCATGTCATCTTGTTGTGCTCAAATCCTATGGATGAGATCCCGATTATCGACTATGGCTTTGAATTCAACAAAATCCCTACTGTCTTGTGATAATAAAGTGCCATTGCTCTCTCATGCAACAACGTTCAACACTCAAGAGCAAAGCACATCGACATTCGACATCATTTCATCGGGGAGCAAGTAGAAAGCGGTGTGGTGGAACTTTATTTTGTGAGGATCGAATACCGGTTAGCGAGACATCTTCACCAAAGCTCTTCTAGAGAACGTTTTGAGTTTATCCTCCACGACTTGGTCTAAAGAGTCTTCAACGGAAACACTCAAACGTCTTCAAGAGGAAGACAAAGAGTAAAGGTCTTTCTTCATCCATCTCTTGTAAATATTTATTCGAAAATCAAAATACAAAATTACAAAACCTTCAAAAAAAGCAAATAGAAAAATATAAAACTTTCAAAAAATCCATAAAAATTTGAAAAATCTTGAAAATTTTCAAAAAATATTGTCATTTTGTCATATTTTTCTCGATTCGATAATATCTACGGTCTTTGTGCTGTCATTAAAAGAATGACACGGGACTTTAGATATTGTTCGAATGTTAAAAAAAAAAAATCAAAAAATATTTTTGAGAGAAAGTGAAATGATGGTTTATTGTCATTTCAGGCAGTAAATTGTTTTTCAAAGAAAGAACAGAGTCATGCTCTCATGCTCTGATTCTATAAACAACTACTTATTGTCTAATGAAAACTAATTGCTTTGAAAAATAACTCGGACTCTATTTTTGAAAATCATCTGGACCTAACGTTTGTCAAAATATCTATCTCTCAATCAACAACTTATGTCATTGATTGTGGGGGAGAATGATTTCAATTAAATCAAAAGGTTATTCGTCATACAATTGTTTTCAAAAGATAATCATGCATGTTTAATCAATGGGTTTAAAGTCTCATAATCCGATCCTTATCGGTTAAATTGTTTTCATAATCATGTCTGATTCTCCTCAAAGCTTTCAAAATCAATTTAAATCTGAGAGATCACAAATCTCAAATGATTTGAAAATTGTGATCGGGGAGAATTTGTGATTTAAATTGGATTTAAAGCGATAATTCGATAAATGGTTTCATAAGTGTTTAGCAGCTTTCCTCCCACATGTGCCAAACGATTTCAAATTTTCCATGCACATGTTGGGGAGCATCTATTTCAAACCACAAAGAATTGAAACGTGATTGATTTGTCTCTAAGTGCGTGTTCCCTCTAATATGTGCAAAACTCTTTCAAACCTCAAGGCACAAATTGAGGGGGAGCAAACTTATGAAAACCTCATCCTTTCCCAAAATGCTTTATCTACTTGATTTGATCAGGGAAGTGATGTTGATATCTTTTAGAAAATGGTAATCAAAGAAGTAAATTCTTCCTCTTGCCTCCGTGTGCCAAACGATTTCAAATACATGATGCACATGTTGAGGGGGAGCTCTTTTTCTAAAATTATCAAAAACAATTCAGGTACAAAATGCTTTGATAATATATCACAAGTATCTGGATTGATTTTCAAATGGTTTTCAATTGGTTCCAATGGCATATGAACAATACCAAATAGACCGACCAAACTTACTTTATGTATGGTGATATAAGGATGATAAGGTTAGATTTTTGTTCCCATGATCCGCCGAACCGGAGGGATCTACCGAGGACAATCCACTAGATAGTGTAGAAGTCCTTAGGTATGATGAAAAAGGAGAAAAGTGAGATATGGGAAGAGTGCGGATGAGATCCGAGCTAATCTTGGAATAAACCCAACAAAGTTCTAGTTATGAAGTCTCGGTAAGCTTGAAGGGGTTGAAGAATGAAAAGAAATGAATGGAAAAGCGGTGAAAGAAATAGCCCTCCAATTATTCAACCTTAGGGCGAATCTGGGTTGATTCATATGCTCTTGGTGGTAACATCGGTATTGAAGGCAAGGCGTCATGGACCAAGTGGCCTTTGCACTACAACTTCCCAAACCACTCAAGTTCCTCTTAAAAGGGCTTGTTTCATTATCACGGGGAACCTACATAATCTATCGACTTTCTCTTAGAGTTTGTTGATATTTGATGAGTGTGTAAATACTCATCATTTTTATACAAAATAAACTGCAAAATCATCTGAAAATACTCAGAAACACATCTAAATGATCAAAATATCACAAATCAGTGTTTTATGTGTTTCAAATGCAAAATTATCAAAATCAGATGAAAAACATATCAAATTTGCAAAAATTGCGTTTGATCCCCAAGTTTCATAAATTGTCAAAAATAGTCCACGAGCCATAATTTCAAAAGCAAAAGTCACCAAAGGTCCTTTTAAAATCAAAAGTTGTCAAAATAAGTCCTTTGGTGAAAAATATCAAAAGTTTGAGAAATTACAAGTTTAGTCCTTCAAGTTTGAATTTTGGCAAAATGGCCCTGAAAATGGCAATTTGGCAAATTTAGTCCTTGTACTTTTGAAAGTGTCATTTTCAGCCCTTGGATAAACTTTTCTGAATTGGCGATTATGGTCCTTGAAATTCGAAATTTACATGAAAGGTCCTTGTGATTTAAAACCTTAAAACTATTTTGGACCCTTTCATAACTTGTGACCCCCTGTCAAACATGAATTATGAACCCCTTTTTATAATATCCGGTCAAACCGGACCGATCAAACCCATCAACCCCTTCCCGTTTTCCTCCTCCCCATGCGCCCACCATACCCGACCACTGAAACCACCATTTCTTCACCTTCTCACCTTCCTGTCCCCCCACCTCACCAAACTCCAAAGGCATTAAATGCCTCTCCCCATTTCACTCAAACCACCCCAATTGGCGATTACCCATTTTGGCGCCAAAAAGCCATTTGAATGGTTGAGATTAATTCTAAGCATCCAATGGCTAGGAAAGAGTTGGGAAGTCTTGAGAGAGAGATAAAGATCTTTGGATATAAAAGAAGGCAAAAGGAAGCAAGAGGTCTTCTAGTTTTTAATTTTATCTTAATGTCGTTTTAATTTTAAAACTTTAATTTAGTGTAAAACTTGTGACTTCTCGTTGTAATGTACTCTTATCAAGTATTGGAATCAATATAAATCATTTTGAAGTTCTAATTTAAGTTTTAATATCAATTCATGTTGTTAAGTTAAGCATTGAAAATTTCCAATTCAAAGTATCATTCAAAGGCTTCAAAAAGCTCAATTCTCAGTTACAATAAGCTTACACAAGCTTCTAAAAGCTTTCTATAAGCTTAAATTTCAGTTTCAAGTAAAAGTGGTTTTTGGTCAACAAAAGTCAAAACGGGGTGAAAATGATGCAGACTTGGTCAATGGGTGAAGCAGCTATGGATGTGGGTTGATATTGAGCTAGGTTAGGGGTTTGGATAGGTTAGAGGTCCATTGTTTCGAGATTGGCTAACCATTGTGGTTTGGACTTTGTAAGTGAAAATTCAAGTTTCATTGCATAATGTGTTTTGTGCTTATAATCGCTCAAATCGTTCTTTCGGTGAGTGTTTAAGTTAATTAAACTTAGATTGATCATAAGTACAAGTTGGTCAAGTGTTTGGACCAGTTTTGATTCTATTTGTTAATAAAGGGTGTTTGGTATTACTTATTAACTTTGGTTTAGAGGTGTGTTTGTGAGTTAGCCTGTTTGTTCATGCTTGATAGACTCATTTGAGTCTATATCATCTACTTTGTGTTTAGCATTAGCAAAGTCAAAATCAAACTCAAATCATCTCACGATTAGCTGTTGAAGTTTTGGAAAAGTAAATCATCATTTTGGGTTTAAAGTCTTAAACAAAGGTTTTAATAGCTTCACTACATCATAACAAATCATTATCGGTCATTAAATTGGGTCTAAAGTTCATAAAAGTCAACTTGTGTTTCTTTTCAAAAGTCAAAATGGTGAAAAATGGGTTTTATGCAGAAAGTGCAGATGATGCACTGGGTTTAATAAGGGTTTTTAAGGTTTGATTTTTGGTTCACAAGTAGTTCACTAGGTGGTTTACAAGTCCTAATATCTGTTTTTATCTCAAGCTTTTTGGACAAGCTTGAGCTTAAGCTCAAAGTCAAGGCCATCTGCCCTGCACCAAACTCAGTGTCAGCTGAGTGGTTTTTCAGTTCTTGTGCAAGCTTGCACAGTGCTTACAAAAGCTTTTCAAGGTCTGGTCTTTGGGATAGAGCTAGTCACTTAGGTCTAGTTGAGACATCAACAATTGGTTTTTCATTGGTAGCTTATTTGTATGCTTAAAATTGGACTGCAAAGTGATACCAAAATCTGTTCTTAGCTTAAAATATCAAAATCATCAAATCTTGTTAACCTGCAATTCAGTTGTTGTAGCTTGTTGATTTTAGTTGGAATTTGGTTAAAATAGCTTATTAGTGCTTCTGTGATCAGTTGGTTGCCTGTTTTAATCATTTGGCTTATTTTGTGCTTATTTCAATAAGCACTATCACATCAGTTCCATAATCTTGAACACAAGCACCTGTTTTTCTAATTTTCATAGCTTCTTAATATAATTTTAGAATTTTCACGAAATTTTCAGATTTTTTCTCATTGTTTTGCTATTTTCTTGATTTTTATTAGTTTTAAGCCTTTTAAATAGCATTTAATACAAAAATTAGAAAAGGTTCAAAAAATAAGTTTTCATTTTCTTAGGCTTAGATAAATATAAAAGTAGAAAAAGTAATTTTCTAGATTTTCATAGTTCATTTGGTAATTTTAGTAATTTAATTAGTTTTAATAGTTTAAAAATCCTAGAAAATAGAAAAATAGTCACAAAAATACAAAATAGTTTTGAAAAGTCTATTTTGATATTTTAGACTTTTCAAGTGTTAATCTCATTTTCTAGCCTAATTTCCTAATTTCTTGTATTTTAGCTAATATTTAATAGTTAAAAATAGTTTTAATTAGATAATTAGTTTTAAAAATAGTTTTCTTTTCTTAATATTTTCTTATATCATTAGGTTTATAAAACATCATTTTCATATTTTTAGGGTTAATATTGATTAAGTTTCACTTTTTATTTTGTACGTCGTAGTTTTTAATTTAAGCGTGCGTTTTAGTTTTTAACGTTCATCACTTTAATTATAGTGATAGCGTTTATTTAATAGGTTTTATCTTTCTTATTTTCTTTAATTTGCATTTAAGGCGTTTTTAATTTGTTGGATTTTCCTTAGTTATAATAATCACAATTCCCTTTATCATTCAAATTTCTCGATCACTGAGGCGTTGATTTATCCATTGCATAGCTCATTTGGGACATAACGACCGGGAAACATTGTACTCCTCGGATCTTAATTGCATTAGTGTTTGGCGGTTTTAGTCTTTTAGACTTGTTGCTTAGCACCGATCAAATTTTAGGCCTTGTTGGAGTGTCTTGATTTATCTCCGTTTAGCAGATTAGTTGTTTGAATCCTCACTCTTTGTTTATATCATCCATCTTTGTATATATATATCCATATTTTCTTCTAAAAATCCAAAACCCAAAACATCCAAAACGTATAAAACACAAAATATTTTTCCTTTTGTTTCTATATATGTATCAAAATAAAAATACAAAAAGAATCGTCGTTTTCTCTAATAATTAACAACTTAAAAATTACCACGAAAACCAAGGCGGTGCACTACCTAGCGGGGTGCGACCATAATAAGTTCCCGAACTAAAGATATAAAACTTGCCTTTGTGTCCATTGTGATTGGTGTACCTTTTTAAAAGCCATTCATCTTGGATTATTGGTTAAGTTCTTTGTTGTTTTGCCTCGATTTTGTGTTAATTGATTTTGTTGTGACATCGGCGTTTGAACCGAAAACCCAAAGATTCTTCTCACCACCATTTTATAAAAGCGTCTTCATAATTCTCATTCTCATGTGAAAGATCTTCATAATTCCATTTCTCCTTAACTCACGAGATTCCTAGAGTTAACTCTAGTGTATCTTGCTCGCTCTTCTAGATCCGTGAGCCCATTTCGCGAGCTTGTCAAGATTCAAGAAGGCGTGTTCGTAGACTTCTGCTCCATCGATCGGATCGAGATCCGGTTATTCACACTACTCCCGTCGCCATGGCGAGACGAGCGCATTACTATGGCGGAAATGCTCGAGCACCCACCAGGGTTATGGAGATGCCATTGTTTGCCGATAATCAACTCGATCACTTTGAATTGAAGACACATTTGATCCAACTTGTGTCCACAAATCAATTCCACGGGTTTGACCGAGAAGACCCGTATCGCGCACATCCGTTGGTTTAACAAGTTGACTTCAACTATCAATTTCAAGGATGTTCGCAAAAGTCATCAAGTTGATGCTTTTTCCATTCTCACTGAGGGGCGGCCGGTTTGGTGGAAAAAGAACCCCTCGATCTATCGAAACTTGGGAGGATCTTGTTCAAAAGTTTGTGAACTATTTCTTTCCTCCATCAAAGACGACTAATCGAAAAATGAAATTTCGGATTTCGTCAAAATTTCGATGAAAATTTTGGAGAGGCATGGGAGAGATTCAAAGATCTCCTCGGAAATGCCCCATCATGAATTCACGGAGCTTCAACAAGTAAATATCTTTTACAATGGGTTGAGCGGTAATGATCAAGATTCCTTGAATGCAGCCGCGGTAGCAATATCTTGAATCGTAGACCTAAAGATGTGATTGAGATTTGCGAGCGAAATCAAAGTTCCTATTTCTGCAACAAAGTCAATACTCCTAACACTCCTGCTCCTTCATCCGGTAACTCTTACGAGTTAGCGACTCGATAGTTGCTCTAACGGATGCCATCCGTTGTATGATTAAGGATGTTAAGGAAATCAAAAGCGAAATTCATAAGCTGAACGATCAAAGCCGTAAACAAGGTGTGTGAAACTTGTAGTGGTCCACACGCGTATTATGATTGTCAAACAACCGATGCTTCCTTTACCAAGCTCCGTAGCGGTAAACCACAATCAATACCGACCACATCTTGATCCTCACTACGTGCACCTAGCGGTATGACACCACCGGGTTTTCCTCTGTGCAAAACCATGGCAATCAAAATCGCTTTGTTCCGAATCAAGGACAAAATTTCAATAACTCTCAAAATTTCAATCAAAACGGAACAATTTCAACCAACCTCAACCATATCAAGCTCCTAATCATCAAAGCTATCAACAACCTCCTCAAGCTCCCATGCCAAATGACTTCATGAAAATGGTCGAGGCAAATATGCGTTCAATGCAAACTCGGATCAATAACATGAGAGGTGAGCTAAAAGGAAATTGATACAACATTGTCTCGGCAGACAAATGAGTTGAAGAATATGATGAGCGGTTTCATGAACATGAATATGAACAAAGCTTCACCATCTTCCGGAGGACTCCCAAGCAATACAGATTACCAATCCCAATGCCGGGTTGAAAGCCGTCACCACTCGTAGTGGTAAGGCGCACAATGGACCTCGACTCAATGCCCCTCCTCCCGTGGCATTTAGTCAAGTTACCAAGGAGACAACGGACAAGGTGCATTATTCAAGCCCACGGCAGTACGACACGTCCCACCCGGTAGTCAAGCTTTAAGTCCGGAACCCGATGTTCGAGGAAAATCTGAACGAGAAAACACTTCCATTCCGGCTCAAAGTCTAGTCGACTTCCTTACCCATCAAGAATGAATGATGAGAAGCTCAAAGACAAAACAAAGAGCAAATGGAAAAATTTTTCCAAATCTTCAATGAGCTTCACTTTGATATAAGCCGTTGATGCTCTCGTTCTAATGCCTAAATTTGCATCCACGCTTAAAGGCTTACTCACCAACAAAGATAAGCTATCGAGATGGCGAAAACTCCTCTCAATGAGCAATGCTCGTGACCATTCTTAATAAGCTTCCGAAAGCTTGAAGACCCCGGCGGTTCTTAATCCCGTGTGATTTCTTGGGGATGTTTCAATGCTCCGCCTTGGCGATCTTGGCGCTAGCATTAACCTCATACCTCTCGGTGTGGAAGAAAGCATCTCTTCACGAACTTTCATCCACTCGTATGACACTCGAGCTAGCGGATCGCACAGTAACTCGTCCACTTGGGATAGCCGGGATGTCGTGATGAAAGTGGGAAAGTTTCACTTCCATGCCGACTTTGTTGTAGTAGACTTGATGCGGATCCTAGAGTTCCCTTATCTTAGGGAGAGCTTTCTTGAGGGCAGTCGTGCTCGATCGATGTGTTCTTTGAAGAGTTGACCATTCGGGTTGACAACGAGGAGCTCACGTTAAATATCAACCAAAACTCCAAACCTCTCAGTACAAGCAGTGTTGCCACAATTGATCAAAGATCCGAAGATTCAATGCAACACTCTCAAACTTCACGGTTAAGAGGAGTTTTCAAAAGCGTCTTGAGCTCAAAGCTTTGAAAGTTACCCGGTTCAAACAAATGGTTTGAAAGTTCTACCGGGAAGTCAAGAGTGTTCTTGATGATGACGATGATCTAGATTCGGAGACTTCATCGGAAGTGGTGGAAGCTGCTAGCTCTAAGAGCACACCACTTGTCCCACCTCGGCATCGGTTTGTCGCATCGAGTTTGTTAACTCGTGGATGAAACCAAACTCTCTACATTTCATCCGAGTTGGATGATGATGTTTGTGATCCAATGGGAGACATTCTTCCCATTGATGAATTGCTCAAAAGAATCCATCATCTTCTAGTCTTATTCCCGACTCTTCCACCCCTTCTCTCACTCACGATGAGGAAGAGAACAACTTTGGAATGAAGTCGATGCATTTCTAAGTGATGAATCAATTCCAACGGAATTGATAACACTTACCTTGATCCGGAGGAGACATCCTTTTTCGGAAAGTCGTTGATTGAAGAACCATTTCCCACCCTCCTCCCGGACATCTTCTTGGCAATCACCATCTAAGCTTGAAGTTTAAGCTTAAAGATGTCAAAGCGGTGATTTGCTTCTCTCTGCGAGGAATGGACATGCATTCTCATGTACGTCTTTATTCCATTCTTCACGGATGGTGTGGTTGCTCTTTCACTTTTCTCTTTCGGAATGAGGACACCATCTTTGACCCGGTATCATCCTTTATAGTTTCTACTATTAAACAATACCGAGGTTATATCTCGTCGGTGTGGAACTTTCGATGTTCATATGTTCATTAACATTGTGAGCGAAAGTCCGATCGAGATTGGTTTTCCACGTTACTTTCCCATGAACCAATGAATGCGGGGATCGAGTCAAGCTAGCGACTCGGTAATCAAAAACGATAGCATGCCATATGGGTTTTCACCCATATTTACATCTTCTCACCTCTTTCTACCACCCTAGTGTGGGGGTTGCCACATGTTTCAAAAAAAAAAAAAAAAAAAAAAAAATCTTCTTTCTAAATAATGGCCGTAGTATTTCCCTTTTACGTTCTTTGTTTCGGCATAACGCGGTACTTTGAATATTGAGGGCAATATTCATTTCTAAGTGTGGGGATTCTCACGAATTTTATCACGTAGAAATACTTTAATCCCCGTTTTGGCCAATTTTTTTTTTTTTGGAGTAAGTGTTCTACACTTTCTCATTTGGTTATCGATCCGCCATGTTTGATAAACAAAAGATTGGCTAATCCAGAGCAAGCGGCTCTTGGTAAAGATTTCTCAAATCCGTTTATATGGCTTGCAATTTGCCCAAAATTGTATGGTTCTCAACTCACCATATCCTAAAAGTGAAGAGTTGGCTAGCCCGCGAGATTATGGCTTGTGGTAAAGCGTTGGAAAAACCATAATTGGTAATCGGCTCACCAAAGATAATTCGATAATTTATCTAAGAGTTGGCTAGTCCGGAAGGTACGGCACGGTAAAGACAAAATCAAATCCGTTGAAAGTCGGTGGTTTGCTCAAAATCACATGGTTATCGGTGTACCATGGTTCTTACTTGAATGAAACATTTGGCTACTCCGAAGTAATGGCTTTTGGTAAAGAGTTTCAAATCCATTATGTTTTCTCAAATCATTGCTAGGGACTAGCAATATCTCGATGTGGGGATTGATGAGTGTGTAAATACTCATCATTTTATACAAAATAAACCGCAAAATCATCGAAAATACTCGAAACACATCTAAATGATCAAAATATCACAAATCGGTGTTTTATGTGTTTCAAATGCAAAATTATCAAAATCGGATGAAAACATATCAAATTTGCAAAATTGCGTTCAGTCCCCAAGTTTCATAAATTGTCAAAATAGTCCCCTGAGCCATAATTTCAAAGCAAAAGTCACCAAAGGTCCTTTTAAAATCAAAAGTTGTCAAAATAAGTCCTTTGGTGAAAAATATCAAAAAGTTTGAGAAATTACAAGTTTAGTCCTTCAAGTTTGAATTTTGGCAAAAATGGCCCCTGGAAAATGGCAATTTGGCAAATTTAGTCCTTGTACTTTTTGAAAGTGTCATTTTCAGCCCTTGGATAAACTTTTCTGAATTGGCAGTTATGGTCCTTGAAATTTCAGCATTTACATGAAAGGTCCTTGTGATTTAAAACCTTAAAACTATTTTGGACCCCTTTCATAACTTGTGACCCCCTGTCAAACATGAATTATGAACCCCCCTTTTTTATAATATCTGGTCAAACCAGACCAGTCAAACCCATCAACCCCTTCCCCGTTTTCCCTCCTCCCTGTCTGCCCACCATGCCCAGCCACCAAAACCACCATTTCTTCACCTTCTCACCTTCCTGTCCCCCCCACCTCACCAAACTCCAAAGGCATTAAATGCCTCTCCCCCATTTCACTCAAACCACCCCAATTGGCAGTTACCCATTTTGGCGCCAAAAAAGCCATTTGAATGGTTGAGATTAATTCTAAGCATCCAATGGCTAGGAAAGAGTTGGGAAGTCTTCAGAGAAGAGAGATAAAGATCTTTGGATATAAAAGAAGGCAAAAGGGAAGCAAGAAGAGGTCTTCTAGTTTTTTTAATTTTATCTTAATGTCGTTTTAATTTTAAAAACTTTAATTTAGTGTAAAACTTGTGACTTCCTGTTGTAATGTACTCTTATCAAGTATTGGAATCAATATAAATCATTTTGAAGTTCTAATTTAAGTTTTAATATCAATTCATGTTGTTAAGTTAACTGTTGAAAATTTCCAATTCAAAGTATCATTCAAAGGCTTCAAAAAGCTCAATTCTCAGCTACAATAAGCTTACACAAGCTTCTAAAAGCTTTCTATAAGCTTAAATTTCAGTTTCAAGTAAAAGTGGTTTTTGGTCAACAAAAGTCAAAACGGGGTGAAAATGATGCAGACTTGGTCAATGGGTGAAGCAGCTATGGATGTGGGTTGATATTGAGCTAGGTTAGGGGTTTGGATAGGTTAGAGGTCCATTGTTTCAGTATTGGCTAACCATTGTGGTTTGGACTTTTGTAAGTGAAAATTCAAGTTTCATTGCATAATGTGTTTTTTGTGCTTATAATCTGCTCAAATCTGTTCTTTCAGTAGTGTTTAAGTTAATTAAACTTAGATTGATCATAAGTACAAGTTGGTCAAGTGTTTGGACCAGTTTTGATTCACAAACTGTTAATTAAGGGGTGTTTGGTATTACTTATTAACCTGGTTTAGAGGTGTGTTTGTGAGTTAGCTTCTGTTTGTTCATGCTTGATAGACTCATTTGAGTCTATATCTGTCTACTTTTGTGTTTAGCATTAGCAAAAGTCAAAATCAAACTCAAATCTGTCTCACAGTTAACTGTTGAAGTTTTTGGAAAAGTAAATCATCATTTTGGGTTTAAAAGTCTTAAACAAAGGTTTTAATAGCTTCACTACATCATAACAAATCATTATCAGTCATTAAATTGGGTCTAAAGTTCATAAAAGTCAACCTGTGTTTCTTTTTCAAAAAGTCAAAATGGTGAAAAATGGGTTTTATGCAGAAAGTGCAGATGATGCACTGGGTTTAATAAGGGTTTTTAAGGTTTGATTTTTGGTTCACAAGTAGTTCACTAGGTGGTTTACAAGTCCTAATATCTGTTTTTATCTCAAGCTTTTTGGACAAGCTTGAGCTTAAGCTCAAAGTCAAGGCCATCCGCCTCGCACCAAACTCGATGTCGGTTGGTGGTTTTTCAGTTCTTGTGCAAGCTTGCACAGTGCTTACAAAAGCTTTTCAAGGTCTGGTCTTTGGGATAGAGCTAGTCACTTAGGTCTAGTTGAGACATCAACAATTGGTTTTTCATTGGTAGCTTATTTGTATGCTTAAAATTGGACTGCAAAGTGATACCAAAATCTGTTCTTAGCTTAAAATATCAAAATCATCAAATCTTGTTAACCTGCAATTCAGTTGTTGTAGCTTGTTGATTTTAGTTGGAATTTGGTTAAAATAGCTTATTAGTGCTACGTGATCGGTTGGTTGCTGTTTTAATCATTTGGCTTATTTCATGCTTATTTCAATAAGCACTATCACATCGTTCCATAATCTTGAACACAAGCACTGTTTTCTAATTTTCATAGCTTCTTAATATAATTTTAGAATTTTCCTGAAATTTTCAGATTTTCTCTCATTGTTTTGCTATTTTTCTTGATTTTTATTAGTTTTAAGCCTTTTAAATAGCATTTAATACAAAAATTAGAAAAAGGTTCAAAAAATAAGTTTTCATTTTCTTAGGCTTAGATAAATATAAAAAGTAGAAAAGTAATTTTCTAGATTTTCATAGTTCATTTGGTAATTTTAGTAATTTAATTAGTTTTAATAGTTTAAAATCCTAGAAAATAGAAAAATAGTCACAAAAATACAAAAATAGTTTTGAAAAGTCTATTTTGATATTTTAGACTTTTCAAGTGTTAATCTCATTTTCTAGCCTAATTTCCTAATTTCTTGTATTTTAGCTAATATTTAATAGTTAAAATAGTTTTAATTAGATAATTAGTTTTAAAAATAGTTTTCTTTTTCTTAATATTTTCTTATATCATTAGGTTTATAAAAACATCATTTTCATATTTTTAGGGTTAATATTGATTAAGTTTCACTTTTTATTTTGTACGTCGCGTAGTTTTTAATTTAAACGTACGTTTTAGTTTTTAAACGTTCATCACTTTAATTATAGTGATAGCGTTTATTTAATAGGTTTTATCTTTCTTATTTTCTTTAATTTGCATTTAAGGCGTTTTTAATTTGTTGGATTTTCCTTAGTTATAATAATCACAATTCCCTTTATCATTCAAATTTCTCGATCACTAGACGTTGATTTATCCACTGCATAGCTCGCTGGGACATAACGACCCGGGGAAACATTGTACTCCTCAGATCTTAATTGCATTAGTGTTTGAGCAGTTTTTAGTCTTTTAGACTTGACTGTTTAGCACCGATCAATATTGAAGAAGGAGACCCTCTCCCTAGTCTCCGGCATAGGAACCAAAAATATGCACAATTGAGTCTAGAGCCACGAGATCATCATATAAATCTCTTTAGGACAATGTCAATGAAGACTCTCATTTCACACAATGTGGAAAGAGAGATTATATCTTATGAGTCATACGCAGTATCCTTCGTGGTATTGCGTAACATCCGAGTGATATGCAAACATATTCACAATGAAGATGGAAAGCCTTACGGAGCCAACATCAAACAAGCTCCGGTGGGTGGCATGTGAGATCTATCCAATAGATCAACCATGTGACAACCGAATGAAACAATTGGGCGATTCAATCTTTTGAATCAATCCTTGTTCAGTTATGGATTGACGGATACCTTTGAAAAAGCGGTCGTTGTGCTTAAAAATTCTTTTCCTTAGCACATCGATCGTGTACTATTACTTCAAAATAAAAGGTATTTATGATTGATAATTGATTTTCATTAAAACCTTTGTTGTATTGCAAAAATAATTTCCATTGAGCGATCTGCGATTGTTTTTCAAATCTCTTTCATCAATCGGTGAATCTCAATTCATTGGTTCACTCGCTCCGTGTTGTCTTCTTTGAAACGTTCGGTTTGAGAACTACTAGAGCAAGCGCGAAACCCTGTCAAGGAAATTCTTGAATTATACTGCTTCACAGCGATGCTTGTCTTGATCAGCGGGAACCGTGGGCGTGTACCTCAATTCAACGAAAGTGATCAAAGACACTTTCGCCGCTTTATTGCTAAGCTGTTGTATGCAGTGCGGTAGGCGTTTGCGGTGATCGAATGAAGCGGTCAATCCATAGCCGCATGCTCACTCAACACATTCATTTCTAAAGATATCATGATAAGTGCATCAATGACTCGATATTTTCACTCCATGTTTACGCTACGCCGCCAATATCATGAATCAACGAAAGCTTCCGCTACTCGATAAGAATATATCATGATCCAAACATGCAAAATGAAGAATCAATGACTACGAGCTTGAGCAAAGAACATTAACAAGAATCCAAGAACAATCTTATTGTAATATCTGTTTGAATTCAATGTATTTTGAGGTGACCTCCTTGGGAGATTGTTAGGATTTAGTAAATCCGGTTATTAAAGAGTCGGTCACCTCAGTATATGTAATCGTTAAAGCTCGTAGTCGTAGATTATTTAATGTTAAGTAGTATTTAGTTAAGTAACACCGTGGAGGACGGACGGGTCTTTACCCACCTGTATGCACGATCCACGACCCGTGGGTGGCGATTTGTGTAAGACTATAAATACTCTCTACCTCCCAAGGTAGAGTTGGAGCTCATAATAATACTTTCATTTTCTCTCACTAAGTTCCCAAACCTCTAACTCTTCTCTATTTAAAACCTAATATTAAACGCCTACTTGTGATTATGATATGATGTGTTTGTGAAATCCAATATGTTACAAATATCCAAATTAGTTGATGTTATAATTTGTGTTTGCAGGTTTGGTTATGTGGAAAAGAAGATGCACTAGTGTATTTTTTAATTTTGTTTTCATTTAAACCATTTTGTTTTGAATTTCTACATTATTAGTCCATCTGACAAATTTTCTTACACTGTTAGTCCATAATATGTTTGCAAGGTTAGTCCATAGTTTTTTTTTTTTTTTTTTTTTTTTTTTTTTTTTAATAATAATTTTAGTATCGTAGTGTTTGCTGTATCGTATTTGTAATCGTATTGTATTTTTAATATATTGTATTTGAGTTTTATTTAAAACGTGTTTGTATAAAGTAATAAAATGAAAAAAATAAATAAGTGTTTTTATACCAATAATATGTTATTGCTTTTTTTTTGGTTGGGGAGAGTATTTGTGTTGTTTGTATGTTATTAAGAGGCTGACTTGGTGGCGCTGAGATGGTAGATGTATAACGTGGTATTGGTATTATCCACATCGAGCACTTTAACAATTCGCAGTTTGATTGCTAGAGATAGTGTTTTTAGTTATTGGTGTGTTATTAGAAAGGTGTTGAGGTACATACTATTGATTTCATGGCAAAAGTAAGACAATTTCATAATAAGTAAATATTTTAAAACTTTTATTTTTTAGAATGTAAAACAAGAAAGAATGAAGTCTTTAGATAAAAAGACTAAACCGACAACAAACATATCTACAAGGACCATATGTGCAACTTCCCTAATAACAAAAAAACCCTACAACATCCTAAATCTCCTTTATAAACATATGCCGTCAAACCATAAAACCCACAACTCAATAATCGTCGCTACTCTTTATCTCTTTCATTCAATTTTTGGTTTCTTCATATTTGTTTTTTCATTTGAAAGTTTACAAGAAGTGACATGATGATGGAATTTGTTTTCCCTATTGGTTTGACTGCCGCTATGATGGCAACAATGTATTAGCTCTATCTGATCTCTTCTATTTTTTTAATTGTTAAATTAGTTTTTATTATTGTTTTTTAATTTTTATAAAGAATTTGAGATGATGATGGAATTTGTTTTCCCTATTGGTTTGATTAGCCGATATGATGGCGAAATTGTATTAGCTCTATCTGATCCTTTTCTTTGTATATATTTTTTCTTTTTCAATGGTTTGATAATGGTTTAATAGTGGGTGAATGAGGTGATGATGGAATTTGTTTTCCCTATTGGTTTGATTTGCCAGAATGATGGCTAAAAGTATTAGCTCTAACTGATCATTCACCCGTGCAAAAGCTTGTAAAAGTACATGATCGTGTTTAGACCTTTATGTCTTTTTTCGAGGGCGACTGGTTTCTGTATTATCTCTTAAAAAATGTAGTCGAAATTGTGAAAACTGGGTAAGAGATGCCACAGAAACGAAACTTGTTAAGATGTATTAGTTTTAATCTAGGTTTCAAATTGGTGGATGGATTAAGTGGGTGAATGAGATGATGATGGATTATTTCCCTATTGGTTTGATTTTGCCAGAATGATGGCTAAAAGTATTAGCTCTAACTGATCTTTCACCCTCTTTTGATAAACAACTATTTCAACTTTTTTTTGTTTGTAACTTTTTTTTTCATATATTTTAAAATAATTATGTTTTTTAGATACTTTTTTATCTGTTTTGCTTAAGCGAACCTCGTTTAAGGTTATAAAGTTTTTGCAAATCGAGCACCCAGTATGTTGTTCAACCGATCTAACCGGCGATTTAACCTAGATTTTAAAACATTGTTTCTTTTTTGATTTAATTTTCAGTTATCTTTATCATAACTAGTTATCTAGATGCATTAGTGAAATACGTGTTCAGTAAGTCGAGCTTTTTACCGAGCATTCACTTTATTGTGGAAAATATGATTTTGTGCTCGTTGCTTTTGGTCAATTTTTAGTTAATGTACTTTTGTATGTTCATGTATGTTGATGTTCTTGGTTTATTGAATTTGGTTATTTTGACTGACAGTAAAAGAATGTGACGGGATCGGTCGGTTTGATCGGTTTTGTTTGTTGTTTTTTGGTTTTTGGCCCGTCCTGACCCGATCCAGACTATCCTGAATCCAGACTAAACAGAAAACACAAACCGAGCCCCCATCCGTTTGAGATCGATTCGGTTTTGGGACTGGATTTCGAGAGTCGGTCGGTTTTGCTCACTCCTAATTTGTTGAGCGCAAAATAGACTTTTTTACATTAAAGTTCGAAGTTTGCTCGCCAGAATTCTTGTTAAATGGTTTTTCGCATTTTCTTGTAGTTTGGAGCTTTTTAAGAACGATGAAAAGGAGTGTGTATACTCGTTTTTGATAAAGGTGTTCCAAAAATCGGATATGATATATCAATTACACTTTTTTATACGACCATTAGTTAACTTTTTCATTTTTTATTTTTTCAAATGATATCATCTTTTTTGACCCGTCTCCAACATTGTATTTATGAAAAAAAAAATTAGTAATGTTCTTTGTTTTACCTCTTGCCCCAAAAAAGTTATTTGTTTTACCTGGAATATTTTTCTTATATCGTCTTTTTAATTTTTTAAAACCAAACTTAGTTTATGAAATTCTAACCGAGTAAAACCAGAACAATCAAGCACAAATTAATTTGTCTTTTTAATTAAACACGATACCAATAAAATCATGTAAAATTGTAAACAATTTGTTTGATATAGCATTGGATCGAACACAATAGGGTGCGTTTGGTTTGAAAATGGGATTGAAATTGGATTTGTATTTGAGAAAGGTTTAAAAGAAAACGTAGGAAAAGAAAATTAATAATATATATAAAGGATAAAAACAAAAGTACAAAATTGATATACAAAACCTTTCATTTGTTGAAGAAAAAAAAATACAAAAACAAAAGTATAAATAGACGCGGCTAAAATTTAAATGTGTGAAATTTGTTATTAAAGACCAATATGTTAGAGTTGAATGACTTTTTTAGTTAAATCTTTTATTGTATTTCAAAAACAGTGTACCAAAAACTATATTTTATTATCAATATAAACCAACAGTGCCAAACCTCTAAACCAAACAACACACTTATTTTTAACCCTATCTAAACGTGTTGATAATACTTGTTGCGTGATTGGAGGTTATTCATATTCAACCATAGTCAAAATGCTTGTATAGAGAAATTGTTTGCTACAATATTCATCACAATCAACATATGGAGATGATTATTTGTTTGTAATTACCTCACTATCAACTTATTTTATCTATCTATTCAGGCTATCACAGTAAAAAGATAAAAATATAAATTGCGTTTTACCATTCAAGATTAGTGAGTCCGGTCCAACAAAACATATTGTCAAATTGTATGTAAGACCGAACTAAACCAAATTGCTATGAAAAAAAAGGGTGGACTGTATACGAGGTAAAATATACCCGGTACAGTTTGAGCAATTTGTTATTTCAGTTCTCTCTATTATCCATTATGCCTAGTCCTAGATTGCAGTTAACAACTTACGCTGGTTTGCGAGCCATACCTTAAGATTTTTAAAGCTCATCCACCATCTATTATAGACATAAAAAACAAATTTTAATTTTGAAAATAACTAAATTTTCGGCCCTTTCTTTGATCATTTTTCAATTTCTTTTGAAATTCATATTACAATTATACTATATTTACATTACTAACAAACTCACAAATGGTTATAGATGTAACTTAAACCAACCAATTAGGGTTCAATGGTGTCACAAAAAGGGTCGATAACGATCCAAAAGATACATTGGTTGGGACGCATACATCTGAGTCAAAACTCGTTATCTTTAAGTAATCTAAACATGAAAAATCTCGTTTATATTTTGTTCGGGAATTATTCACGAATACCGCTTGATTAGGAGCTTTTTGGTTTTCTTTTACCAATATTTTACACCAATCAAAACATAAACACTCACGCTCTATCTTTACAAACAATGAAACCAAACGCTAATTCATCTCATGGTTAAATTAGATACAGTAAAAACCCTATAAATTAATCTCGATAAATTAATAAACTCAATAAAATTAATAATTTGTCCGGTCCCAACTTGGGAATGGTCAAATTGAACCCCAATCGATAAAATAATAAGATAATAATTTTTTGAAACCCCAGGTGCATATATATTAGCCCCAACGAAACTATAAATTAATAATCACTAAAATTTTCCATAATATATATATTATATATGTGTGATACACTTCAAAATTCTAAGATTTTTAGAAAAAATGAATCTATATTCACTTGTTTTTGTTGAACTTCAATATTATATTGATTTCATCTTTAAATCTCCTATTGCACTCAAGAGTTGGGCGTTGTCTTCTCGTATTGCAACAAAAGTGGTGAAGAGTTGTTGCGCTTGTAATGCTTCTCTTTAAGTGACCGGATCCAAAGCTATTGAATCATCCTCAACTTCATCATCGACCGGATTTTGAATGGTATCATACAATTTCTTCAATTCCTTTAAATTAATAATTTATTAATTTATCGATAAAATAATATCTCGCTAAATTAATAAAATATGTCGGTCCCAACACCATTAATTTATGTAGTTTTTCTTGTAGGTTTCTTTCTTATGATGCATAAGTATGACGTGTCATTCTTATGCAATGTTAAGTTCTCTGTTGGAGTGTTTGTTTACCCTTTACCAAAAAAAAATCGTTAAAAACTAAAAGGTAATCAAAAAATATTTAATATTGTTAACTTTACGTGATTTCAATGTGATGAGTGTCTAAATACTCATCGTTTTTGTATAATCTTAAGCGCAAAATCATCGAAAACACTCGAAACACATCAAAATGATCAAAATATCACAAATCGAGTGTTTTATGTGTTTTAAATGCAAAATATCAAAATCGGATGAAAAATGTATCAAGTTTGCAAAATTGGCGCTTTAGTCCCCAAGTTTTAAAAGTTGTCAAATCTAGTCCACGGAATTCAAAATGTGGAATTTTATCATTCAAGGTCCTTGAAGTATTCTAAGTTGTAAAAATGGTCCTTGAATGATTCTTTGGTCGATTAGCGAAAGGTCCCTAAACTTTGAAAAAATTGCAAAAATAGTCCTTGAACATTTTAAAATGAAATTTTATGCAAAAGTGGTCCTTGTACTATTCATTTATGGCAAGTTTAGTCCTTATGATAAGTTTGGAATAGTGGCATTTTCAGTCCTTGAAGATTGGCAAAATTACATTTTTGGTCCTTGTTACCATGGTTAAACCAAACGGATCCAATACCAAATCCACTATCCAATCCAGCTGGCCCAACCTTTGGCCCAAACCCGACCCCTTTGTATTATTAGCCACGGGTCAACGAAAGTCAAACCAGAGATAAACCGCCTTCCACTGTTCACCTCCCTCTCACCTGCCTGAATCCCAAAACCAGTCATTGTTTCTCCACATTTTCAACCCCCCTCCTCACCTATCCATCCCCCTTGTCCCCTCCACCTCCACTAACACCCAAATATCCTTAATTGATTGAACCAAATCCATTAATTGCTCAAACCTGCTTTGAAGAAATTGGCGCCAAAATAACACTTGGACGGTTTTGATGATTCTATGCAATCCAATGGCTGGAATTTGGTGGGAATCACTCAGAGACATGTGGGGATGCTAAAAAGTCTATAAAGGAAAGAGAAGAAGCAATGTATCTAGTATCTAGTGTAATATTTAAATTTTCTTAATCGTTTTTATTTCTTTAAGTCTTTCAGTAAAATTTCAAGCTTGTAATAACTTTGTTTAAGTATCTTGAGTGTATTTGAATGTTTTCCAAGAACTAATTTCAAGTTCTAATCTCATTTCAAGTTTTGCATTTCCAAGTTCAAAATCTCAAGAATGTTTAAATGTTGTTAAGTAGTCGTAATTATGAACTAATAAGCACATGTAAGCTCTATAAAGCTTATCGAGCTTTTAGAAACTTTAAAAGTCGGTTTAGTAACAAAAGTAAAATCACCAAAAATACAAATTAAATAGGTGAAAATCAAAAATCCATTGGAAATGTTGTACACAATTTGGGCGGGGTAGATTATGGATGGCCTTGGGTTAGAAGCTTAGTGGTAAGCTAATAGGGTGTTCATTGGTCCTTGATCTCGATTTGAGCTTGGAAGCAAGTGTAAGCACTTTTGATCACTTTTGCATTTCTTTGTTGTAGTTGTTCATTATCTTAAATTTCTGTTTCTCTATGTTATATAGTTTTAATTAAGTGTGTTTAAGCTTAAAAATCGTGAGGTTGTTCTTTTAAATTTGTATTTTGAAAAATCTCCTTTTCACGTTAAATTAGATTAGTTGTGATTTCTTGATTTTATGTTGTTATTGTTGTCAATTAGTGTTTCTTTAGTCCTAGTTAATGATTATATGAGGTCTCATCATCGGTTTATGGTTTAAATTTGAGATTGGCTTTGAAAAACATCAAAACATCACTTATAAGGGTGTTTGGATTTGCTTGTTAAAGCGCAATAGAACTTGTTTGGGGTGTTTGTTTGAGCTTGTTACGTGTTACATACTAACCTAATAACTCAAAGAAACAAAGAAAATCGATCCTTGTTCAACAAAAGTCAAAATCTCTTTAATCCATCTCTCTTGTTAACTGTTGGAGTTTTTAAGTTCTAGGATCATGATTTTGTGTTAGCAAGTTGTTAAAAGTACTCAAATCAGTCTTATATCACCTTAATACAACATAATCAGTTCTTAGAATCAATTCAAAGTTCATCTTGGTCAACTCTTTTGTTTTTCATAAAAGTCAAAATTTCCAACTTGGTCGTTTTTGAATAAAAAAGATATTTTCATTGTGTGTTCATTAGTAAGATTCACTTATAAGCTTTTGGATTATCAAAGTTTGGTTGCTAACCAAAATTAGAAAATATTAGTTCTCTGAATTTGTTTAAGTGCTTAATTATTGGCTTATATTGAGTACCATGTCTGCGTACATGCCACTGCACGATTGGTTGGACCAAATTGAAAAGCTTGCACAGAGCTTGTTTGTTGGTCTTGTCTTGTGATTTTTGGTTCTTTGGGTAGCCAACCTAGCCACCTTGAGAACCCTAGTTTAGCTTTTCAATTTAAAGCTTATTAGGTAGGGCTGCTCTAAGCTTAAAGTTTGTCCCATTTCTGTTTTTATCATAAGTGCTTATTTGTTTGTTCTTAGCTTTTCAGAGTGCTTATTTGTATCTTTTAGCCTCATTTCAGTTTATCTAGCTTGTTTGAATCATATTCCACTCTTGTTTCCGGTTTTCAAGCTTGTTCGAGCTTATTCCACAAAATAAGCTCTTAATCACATCTGTTGGTCCATAAGCTTGTCAAAACAGCTTATTTGTGATTTGTAAAATTTTTGTGTTCATTAAAGTTTCATAATATCAGTATTAAAGTAGTTTTCAAAAAGAAAATCCAGAAAAAGATCAATTAAAAATCGTTGATAGTGTTTATTTAATATTTTTTAGCTTTTGATTTTTCTTTTCATCTTATTAATAAGCAAATCTTGTTTTTCTATTTTTCTTAGTTCTCTGTCATAATATAGTATTTTTAGAAAAAGTTTCATATTTTCTTTATCTTTTAGTATTTATTATAATTTTAAATAGTTAAAGTAGTAATTAATTAGTAATAAATAATTAAAAGCATAAAAATATATTTTCAGTTTTAAAATTAGTTTTATTATATTTTAGATTTTTCCAAGTTAAAATTTTATTTTTCCAAGTTTATTTTATATTTTCTAGTAATTAAGTGTATTTTAAATAGTTATTAATTAGTAATAATTAAATAAAAGTGTGAAAAATATATTTTTAATTTTAAAATTAGTTTTCTAGTATTTTAGATTTTTCTGAATCATAAGTATATTTTTCTAGCCTTATTTTGTATTTTCTTCTATTTTAGAGTATTTATTAAATAGTTAAATTAGTTTTAATTAATAATAATTAATTAAATAGTTTTAAAAATAATTTTCTTTTTCTAATAATTTTCTTTTATTTTAGGATTTCAAAATGTTATTTTCATATTTTTAGGTCTTTTATTTCTTAGATTTTACTTTTTATTTTGTACGTATCGTAGTTTTAAACTTACGTTTACGTTTCTTTCATCGATTGTTGTGTTTTCCAACTCTGTATCCTATCCCATTCCGGTCAATCGGTAGTATAAGTTCTAATCAAAACCTTTCTCGATTACTATCCTTAGTGATCATTCTATCCTCGAGTTTGTTTTGACACACCATTGAGTCTCAGGTGGGACTAAACGACGGGAATTCACTATATTCTCCAGGACTTCATTGTATTTGTGTTTTAAGCGGTTTAAGTGCATTACGGTTAGCCATTCACAAGTGGCTAGCTTGTGTGATTAGACTTGACGGTTTAGCACAGATCACAATGCTAGTGCGAAAAATGTGCCGGTTAGGCATAATGAAACAATAAAGAGAATGAATGAATGATATAATAAAATGACCGCTAATCGAAAGTCATTACTACTCCATTTTTTCATTGCTACTACATTTTCATGTTAGTACGAAATGAGCTATTTTCACATATTGTTTGGTATATTGAAAAGAATGGTAAATAAATGAAATATGACAAATGTCATAGCATTTCAAAATGTAATGAAACTAAAATATGGGGCAAATGTGGAATGAATATAAGGATTTTTGGTTCTTGATATAGCGAAATGAATCAACTAATAAGTGGGTGTTTGATTTGAGGGTATGAGAATGAAAGAATGACTTTCATTCCAAATATAATTGTTTGAATAGTGGGTTTTACTTTTGAAAATGATTATCAAACCCTAACTAGCTAAAAACCCATACTTATTTCAATAACCATAGTCATTCCCTCCACAAACCAAACATCCCCAAATCATTTTATTGCAAAACTCAAATCAAACAACAATTTTCACCCCATGATTTCTTCCATTCCGACTTCCATTCCTACCAACCTAACACTTCTTATATTCAAAATAAAACTCTTTTGAATACTTATCAAGTAACGGAGATTAACACCGTCTTTTTAGGAATCTATCTAATAAGGTCTACTTGAGGGCAAGTAGAGTTCAAGTGGGGGGGTATTTGATAACATCAAATAGTCCTGAATATTAAGTGTCAATTTCCACCGATAATGCTCGTTATTTATATCATTTATATGGATTTACGCTTGTTTTCCATTGTTTTCCACTTCGGGTAAATTATGAGCATTGGAGCCAAAGAGGCGCGAAATGGAAACATAACTAAAGATTTATCGAGTATGCTATTTTGAAGAAGTTACGGCGTAACTCATCTCTCGCATTATCCGTAACTATTGCGTGACTCAAGATGCCAACTTATCGAAGATTACGGTAACTCCTTCCAGAGGTTACGACGTAACTACATTAGGTCAAAAGAGGTTCCACGCCCGATACTTACGCCAGAATCGCTTTGCATCACTTACGACGTAACCGAGTTTATTAAAGACTACAACGTAACCACTCATTAGGTTACGCCGTAACAGCAGATCTAGTGCATTTTACGAAGAATGAAGGTTACTACAGTAACTCCTATTTAGGTTACGTAGTAACCCGACACAGCCTATAAATACCTCATGAATTCCAGCATTTCTAATCATCCCATTCCACATACAACACTCGAAAACGTGGGAAAAAGCTAAAGGCATGTCTTGGGAAGCATCTGTCGCTTTCGAGGAGAAGTCACTCTATTACGATAAGCATTAGCGTTTTATATTTCTTTACTTTCAATTCGTGTATTTCGTACCTTTGAATATTGAATTGATTTGCATGATTAATATGAGCTAAGCACCTTTTGGTGCTAGCCTAGTTATGATTCCTTAATTGTTTTGTTTACGTTTACCTTTACTTCCGTACAATTATTTCTAAGTGTATGCATGCATAGTTCATTGGTAGTCACCCTTGGTTCGGTAGTTTTGAATGGCGGTGAGGCCAATTGCCTAGGAGATATGACCAATGACCCTAGGTGAGCGGATCGAGACGAGAAGGGTAAGATATGACCAATCGACGACCCTTTTACTTGTGCGATTTGACCAACCGATCACCTATCGTTTGGATGAACTTAAGGCGGGAGGGGTGTAGTGTCTAAGTTCTAACGGTGGGCACTCACTATTATGAATCTAGCATGTAGCGGTACTTAATGACTTGGCTTAGGGGACCGGGAACAACATGACTTATGACGGTGCTACTGATTTCTCCCTGGTGGCATCTTTTGCCGATAGGTTAGGCGAATTGACCAAATGTTGTCCTCGAATTTGACCCCACCAAGTAATTGGAAGTAAGTAGATGTAGATATAACTAGCTAGGATGATTGACTAGGTTAACACCACTTCTCTCTATTGATTTCTCTTTACCATTTATACGCTTTATTTTATTCTCGCATTAGTAGTTTAATTAATTAAATCCTATCGAAACCATCATTATTCTCGTGACATTAGACTTAGTAATAATCCAACACACATAGCTCTTGGGACGACCTCGGCTTTACCATTTACTACACTACACACGACCGGTACACCGCCCGTTAGTGCACTAGGGTAGACCATAGGTATTGCGAGACACTATAAATTTAAGACACAGTCGGTAAAACACGCATCAAGTTTTTGGCGCGAGGGAGTTATATTAGGATTGATATTAAGTCTTTAATTTCATTTTATACTTTTCTCACGATCATATTTCAAGTTTTCGGTACCATGGAAGTTGTTAACATCGATGTCCTCACTCTTGAGTAATACTTGGCGTTGACAAGAGCGGAACAAGGTGGTCTCCTAAGACCAAGCAATTGGAGCGGATGTCCGTTTCAAATCAAAGACAAATTTATGAGGAGCTTCAGCGCTAACCCTTTTTCGGAAACAAGGACGAAGATGCATATGAGCACGTTGAAAATGTCCTTTACATCGCTAGCCTCTTCAACATTCAAGGCGTGTCTCATGATGCTATTATGCTAAGGGTATTCCTATGACTCTTCTCGGGCGCCGGAAGATGGATCGAAGATTGATTGGGGCAATTAATACTAGGCGTTACTAAAGAAACACTTTATTCAAAGATATTGCCGCCATCGAAGATTTCTTACCGACTTTTGAAATCCATAATTTCAAACAGGAAGGCGACGAAACGATGTATCAAGCTTGGGACGAGATACAACGATCTTCTTTCAAGTGTCCTATTAATGATCCGAACAACCAAAGAAAAGGTCAACATCTTCTACAAAGGAATTAACGTAACTACAAGGAAAATGCTGGACTATCAAGGACCTATCCCAAACATGACCCCTCCTCTTGCAATTGAAGCCATTCAAAAAATGGCGGATCACTCTAAAAAATGGCACGACGGAGGAAGTAAGAGAAACCAAGGCGGAAGTCTTGATGGAATTGCAGCAATAACCAACAAGCTTGAAAATCTTAGTCGAGATATGCTGAAAGTCAGAGAAACCGTTCATGCCATCCAAGTAGGTTGTGAAAGCTGTAGAGGAGGACATCTGACGAAAAATTGTCCTCATGTGGACAAAGATAATATTGAAGAAGCTAAGTATGGAGAAAATCGACCATTTTACGGAGATAATCGAAATAGTAATGGTTATCGTGGAAATTACAACCGTGGGCCTTATGGAGAAAGAAAGCCCGGTCTTGAAGAAACAATTAATAAGTTCCCGGAAAGTTCATTTAAAGACAAAAGGAGCAAGATGAGTGGTTGAAAGAATTCCGTGAAAATCTCGATTGGAACCTCTCCAAGCATGACACAACTCTAAAAACCTAGAATCCGTGGTGGAGAAACTTCGGTGAAAAAGTAAGGAGGAATAACGATAAAACTAAAGGATCTAAACCAACTATGGAATGTAAAGTGATTTTCTTGATGATAACTCGAAAGTTCGTGCCATTGAAAGCGGGTTCGGGGATGATTTCATCGACAGATCCGAAGTTACGCCAGTAACCGCCTAATGAGTTACGACGTAACTATGTCTTTGACAGCGATAACAAGGTTATGAAGAACACGAGGATAACGACTCTAGCGAATTACGCCAGAATTAAGAAACTCGATTCTGGCGAATCGGGATACATGGGCGTAAAAATTCCTTGAAGTAGAAGAATCGGAAGAATCGGGAAGGATGGTCCCATGACATCAACTTGTGCCCTCTGCCGAATCTAAGAAGAAATATCAACGGTGCAAAATGATACCGGTTGCTAAGGGAGATTGGTACGATCTTTGGGCTTCTTGTGACCCGAGAAATGAGGTTTGTGATGGCGGAAGCAATAAGCATATGATCAACTATAACAAATTTATGTGGCCGGCATATATCGATGATGAAAGACTAGAAACTCTCCTTGAAGATGAAGAAGAGCCACTCATAACTCATCGGTGTACTCACGTCGTCATAAGCGAGGAAGAGTCTACACGAGCATGGCTCACATGCAACCCCTTCCGTGAATATTGCAATGGCGGGGATAGTGAAAAAGAGGAAGAATGGACATGCCCTCATGAGCGTGAAAGACATGGTATAAAGTTTGGTGACTTGGCATTTGCTGACTGGTACGCGATACAATTCGGGGATGCCAAGATTAACCCGAATATCCTTAAAAAGCTAAAAATTGATTACGAGGAGCACATTCAGAAAAAGGAAGAGGATAATAATGACATATATTGCACGGATGAGCATTTAAGTGAAACTGACAACAAGGAATTACGCAGTCACTAGTGTGAAAGAGTAAAATCTCCTAGGGAAATTTTATGGGCGTCATGCAACCCGTATGATGATATGTGTGACGGGAAGCGACTGGGAGAATTGGAAAAGATGAATTTTTTGGTCCTCAACCAATGATGAGGAGAGAACAAGTTTGCCTTGGCTGGACAACCTCGGATTCGATAGTTGGGTGAAGATTAAGTAGGACACGCGGACACATTAACCAAAGAGAAGATTTGGAAGGAGTACATGGATCAAGAAAATTCAAACAACGAAAGTCTCAACAAAACGAGTGAAATAACAATTGAAAATAACAAAGAGTTGGTTAATAGTGAAAAAGAAGAATGCAAGCGTTATAGTGGAGAATCGCTCGATGAAGAATGGTTCAAGGGTTCGACACGATGATGATGATATTGAAGGATCCTAGATTACCTTGAGTTGCAAGGTAATGAGGAGTTATCGATCCCGACAACTAAGCTACGAACAAAGGAGGTGCAAACTTGGGGATTCCTTACAAAATACCACATCCAATTATTGTCGAAAGATATGAATTCACTCGCTACCACCAGGACCGGAAGAGAAATTTTGTAAATTCGGAAAATCGAAACCAATGAATTGTAATTATTAACACCCCAAAATGGTTTGCGCTTTGGAAGAAAAAGTTTTGGAATGCTACTTAGTTGGATCATAACACAAGTGCAATGGAAGAAAATAATAGCTCAATTTTAACACAAAGTGAAAAATAAAGATTTCATTTATTGAAGTAAAATAGTTTACAAAGTTTGAATTGTTGGGAAAATGGTCCATTAATAAAATATGGTCCCCATAAGTAAATCGAGTCATCTATGACCATGTCATGCCAATGCCCAAGCGCCTCGAGTTAGCTATCGCCTTTTAATACCCGAGATAAACATGCTTAAAAAATCAACACAACGGTTGAGTGATATTCATAGGTTTAGTAAATAGTTGAACACAAGTAAGAGATGATAATTGCATTCAAGACAATTACCATAGAAAAGATAGATTATTATTATGCACTAAGCTCATGATACCAATAATAACGCATACACCTAATTCTTGGTGTAAGTAAATAAAATTGCCCCCGAGATGTAATAGCCAATTACATAGAGATACCAAATATAGTGCGCCCCGGTTATTTCCGATAACCTAGCCGGGGTCGTCAATTCCCATAGTACTATCCACAATATTTGCGTTCACTCGCAAGTGATTAATGGTTCATGATGAAGGGGACTTTTGGCAGGCAACTTAGGCTATAATAATAATAATCAGGCAAGCATACATTTTAAGAAAAGACTTGTGTTCTAGTTTATAGCATGTATCTCCCCCAAAGAGTTTATAAAATAGTTAAAAGAGTAAAAGTGGGGCTATGAACTCACCTTAGTGTCACGGTAGGAAATGCAATGAACTCACCTTAGTCAACACGAAACCTAGATATAATATGGCAAGTCTCGGTTTGAATTATTGTGTACTCACGACCGAAGTGTGTAAATAAATTTAAGTGTTTAGGAGTGGTTGTGTTTAATGTTGCTTGTGTGGCGAGTTTATGTTTAAATCATTTTCAAGTGTTTGTAAGTATTGATTCTCGGAAGAAGTGTAAAAAATGTATACGAAACCTTTGTATGTGAGTTGGCTCGAATCTTGGCTCAAGTATGTCAAAGTGTGAATAAATACAAATCGGTTTGTATTTATTAGATTTGTTTAGTTTTGAGGGTATAAATATATATACAATATATATTTATCGGAGTTGTGGGAAAATATAATATTTATGGTTTATGCGGATGGAGTCGTTAAAATATGTGTTAATCGTATTTATTTAACAAAAGTGGTAAAATAATATAAATTTATTATCTCCCAAAAGTTTTAGGATGAGAAGTGTTAAGTGTACAACTTAAAAGGACTAAAGCTGTAAAGAAAATTACAAGTTTGTAAAACTTATGAAAGTCTTGATAAAGATATAAAAGTATTCAAAGTTGAGGGTTAAAGTTGTAATTACAAAATTTATTAGAGTGTTGAGAGAAAGTGTCAACTGTTTGAAAGTTGAGGGGTTGAATCTGTCAATGTGTGAAAGTTAAAAATAAGAAAGGGAGTAAAATTTGCCACTGCCCAGGTTCGACCTCTAGACCTCTCGCTTGACAAGCCAGCGCCAGAACCATCAAGACAGCCCATGTTTCGTGTTACTTTACTCAATTGTTTGTTTATATGAGATTTAATTTTGTGTTATATACTTGCATGAACAAAGACAGTGTGCGTGTATGGATATGCATTTCTATGTTTCAGTTTCAATTCAATTTATATGTCAAGATTTCAATGAGTTATCTCAAGCTTATGAATTAACACAAGTTAACGCAAGAAGGACCAAAACAAGCTCACATAAGTCATCCGACTTATGTGAGTTTTTCGACTCAAAATCCACACGGAAACCCACTCATTTTAAAATCTTTAACTGAAGTTTTAATAAGCTTTTTGAAGTCACAAATAGGTATTTAATCGAAATAGGTTGGACCTTATGGTCCGATATGTGTTCGAAACGGGTTTACAGTTTTAGCCCGAAGAGTAAATAAGCACATAAGCTAGTGACAAAAAAAGTAAGTCAACTTTGAAAGATAAGTTATATAAGTTTCGAAATGCTTCGCATAGCTTACTTTGATTTCGTATGGGTCGAGTGAAGTATCCAAAAACACTAGTTTGTAAGGTTTGTTAAGGTTACGTTTATTCAAGTAGCCACACAAGCTTTTGACCACAACCTAGTTATATGCTCATGAGAATGTCGTGTGTAAATATGTGGGAGAGTGTCGACTGTGAACGTATAATCCAAGTGATACCTTTTGTTTTCAAAGCTAAGCATGTTAACACATATTTAATAAGACTTATTTAGACTTTCATAACCAAGCATATACATGGAACTTAGGTTCAAAATGAAGTGTTGTAACAAGTTTAGAAACACAAGATCCTTACAGTGGGGTTGGGAGATGGTTCGAATGAATGAGGAAACCAAACCAAGTTGAACCAAGTTTAAAACTCCAAGCTTCAAAGCTTACCCAAAACATCAAAGCTTATTAATTACTCAAGTTGCTTCCAAGGTAAATAGAGCTTGAACTAATCTTTTGGTTTTGCAAATGTTATTGAATGAACTGATGGTGTGATTGATTTTGTTTCGTTCAACATATAAGGAGCAAGGAAAAGTGATTTTACCAAAGTCTTGTGGGTAATACTTAAAGTGAGGTATGGTGTATGTATTGTTTAATGCCCATAGAAGCTAGTTGATTAAGACAAGTGCATGTTGTCCTAAATTAGAATAAGTTAGTGTTGATGTTTTGAGGGCATGGTGACCCGTGAATGAGAAAAGAAAAGAGGGTGGGAGGTCTTCAATGTAATATGACTTTTGTGAAGTTTTGATAGTAATTAAATGTAGGTATGTATGTATATATATAACTGATGGGTTATATAGAGTGAAAGAGGGAATATTGTTTTGGCTACTCAACTATTGGGTAACACATTGCATGGTTATTAAGTTGGTTTGCAAAAGTAGGGCTTGTTATTACCCGTATATATGCACTAATCTTGATTCTTGGAGTATTAATCCTTGTGGTCGACAACTTTTGAAAAAGAAAAGGAAAGCTTGACTAAAATTTTTGCTCTTAGACTTGGTTGTGTGGCCATTTTTGGTTAAAGGTATATGTATATGCTATGTCACTTTCAAATTGGCAAGCTCAAAATATTCTTGGTGCTTGGGGTGTGCTCGATGCACATTAACCCAATGTAGGGGATTTGCCAAACTTTTGGTTTTTATTTATTTAGTGTATTGTGGGTACCGTTTGAGCTTAAATGGGTATCGCCGTGTTCTGGTTTGACGTTTTGACAAAATGTGATATGCAAATTTTGAGCATGTTTTTATAAAAGTAAAAATAAAAGTATTAATTCTAACTCAGAAAAATATTTATTTGACTTTAGCCATAATTGATTGAGTGTCGGTAAACATGCGAGCTCATTTTTGAAGAATGCGAGATATCTTTTCGTTTTGAGTTTTAAAATATCAATAATTGTCGGAAAATAACCGATTTGTATTTTTCGATTAAATAAATAGTATTATAATAATCGAAAATTTGCGGGTTGTTATAGTACTTACCCTTATGGGAACCTCGTCCTCGAGGTTAAGTTTGTGTTAGTCGCTTAGGTAATAAAGGACAAATTTGAAGTCTTCCGGTTTTGGTTGCAATCGTGGCGTGGACAAATTTATTCGAATAACAATTTCAAGAAGCACAATTCCTTTGAGATATAAATTGGGTAAGAGGCTTGCATCCTCGAAAGAATCCTAATTTAATGAGATTGATTTTACACGTGATGCAAGTAAAACAATTTCGTAAAGGTCGATGTTTTGATATTTCTTAGCATAAGAATTTTTTGACAAGGTTTGACGGAAGATTTTGACTCATTAGAATAAATCTTTTAGGAAAATGCCACTAAGCATTTTATTGTTGGCACAATTGTTATTTAAAGGAAAGTTCTCGAAGGTGAAAACGTTATAGAAGGAGATGTGGTTGGGTATGTATGTTTTCAAAAGTTATAAACGTGTATGGGCGAGTTCGGTTGTTAAGGTTATGCTTTTCAAAAATATAAAGTCTTTAGAATTTTAAAGATAACTTGATGCATGTAAAGAAAACCGTTGGATTTGACTTTTGTGATGAAAACTTGTTAAATAAACTTTTAGGCGTCAACATGGAATTGGTTCTAAGTTGGAGGTTTTCACGTGAATTCAAAAGTTGTTTCTCAAATTCAAATAATTTCAAATACCTTAGCTTTTGTAGATGATGAATCAGTTTTGTTCCTTAGCAATTCTCATTAAAATATTTATTGTTTTCAAAACAAAGTGCTTTTTTTTTGTACTCGAGGATTCGTTCTATTTACAAAAGAAAATATCGGTTATCCTTTAAAGTTTTTCAAAAGGAGTAAATAGTTTGTAAGGAAATTGCAGTAAAGTTCATGAAAAAGGTTTGTAAAACCATTTTATTGAGTAAGAAGAAAATACTTTTGTCATGATAAATCGTAGTTTGTGGTTCGGTATTAAAGCAATAACTTGGTAAGGTGATTTTAAAACAGCTTATAAAGTAATAGAAAACGGTTAATCAATGGTAGTGAAATATTCGGTAAGACACAATTCAAAGTTATAAAATAACTCGTGAAATGATTTGTAAAATAGCTTAGAAAATAATTTATCATTTGTCAAATAGTAGAAGATTTCGTAGTTCAACTAATATCAAGGTGGTTCATAGAGTTGTAATAAAATACTTAGTACGGTAAAGGCTAATTAGTTTGTGAGGTAAGAGTACCAAGTTTTATGGTTTTAAATCGAATGATGGCTAAAATGACTCACTAAAAGGGTAAAATAGTTCGTAAGATTGTAATAAAACTTGTAGGAAAAATTGTAACATAGTTTGTATATTGCTAGTGAAATGTTTGTTGTTTTATAAAATAGTAGTACGGTAATGAATCGGTTCACCACATTATAAGAAAGTAGTTGACAAGACATCAGTAACGTCGTTGATTATAAAGTATTAGTAAAGTCGCAAAATTTTTGGTTTAATGGCACAATAGTAAGACTTTTTTGTAAAATGACAGTGAAATGGTCGGTAAAATATTTGAAAACAGTTCGCGTTAGATAACGACAAAGTTTATTATTTCATAAGAGGGTAGCAGGACAGACAATTGGTGTTCCAAAGGGATGAGTAAAAAAAATAGGGATTTGTTCCCAGAAAAGTGGCTTGAGTTGCAAGTTAACTTCTTGGTACGCTTTTAGATCTTTTTGTCGTTCGTTTATTATTTATGTTTAGCGAGGGGTTCTCTTTTTAGATGTCGAGGTGTGTTGTTCCTAGAACGGCTAGGGATGTAATCCGGTTCATTGATTGAGTACGAGTTTTGGGGTAGAGGTGACCTTTATCGGAATGAATGACGAGATAACCCGATCTCACGTCTAAGAGAATGATAATCGATGGGATGATGGATACATGGGTTGCAACGATCCGATAATAAAGGTTTAATGATCCGATGTGAAGGCGATAAGTCGATGAGATAGGAAACGAAGACATGGTATAGTAGCGACCCAAAATATAATTTAAACATAGAGTAATGTCGTGCGGTAAATAAAATTTAGTTAGTTGCGCATAATGTGGTAAGAAAATCTAAAATATAATTATTAACTCGAATCATGCAACATTTCACTTTGGTTATGTATTATCGCTCAAGAAATCTCATACATAACGCAGTAGCGGAGGCGAAGTGGTGGCGTAGAATGGTCCATTTCAACATGGATCATTGTGGTGTCTTCTTGTGAAGTGGTAGTGTGCATCATCGCGAGCAAATCTCCAGTTGCTAGTAAGATGTAAAGGGTAGTGGTGTAAAATGGTCGGTTTAGAGTGTAGTAATGAGAAAGGCGTTCGCTTTAGGAGAAAAAGTATCGTAGTGAGAAAATGTTGTGACGTCAGTGTGTGATGTGTAGTAGTAAACCTTTATAACTCTTATGATGAACACACATGAAAATTTTTACCCTTTTCAGAAGTCAATCAGGAGGTCAACTAGACATACCACTATTATAACTACTTTCAGTATTTCAACATTCACCTTTTAGTCGGACATAGGTGATCAGGCTATGTCCCACTATCCCTGGTTGAATATAGGTGATCAATCTATATTCACCCGAGGTTCAATGAATCTTGCAATGCTTAGATTAGTTATACGAGTAACATGTCCTAATGTCTTTAAAGTTTGGTATGAAAGATTGAACAAATATTTCATTTATGTGGGGAGAAGGCGTAGTAGGTGGTACGTTAACATACATATAAGTAAAACAATCATAGCTAATAGTGAGACTAAGTTGTTAGTAATAAAACACATATCTTATCAAAGATGACTTCAACGAGTCATAAGTGAGGCAATCAGCTTGGCAGGCAGGCATTTGTCGGTCATAGGGTTAAGTTTTTGTAAAAGTGGTTATAGTCTAGGTTTGAAAAAAACCTAGTTCTCTATAACCTAGGCTCTGATGCCAATCTGTAACACCCCCAAAAATGGTTTGCAGCGGAAGAAAAGGTTTTTGGGATGCTACTTAGTTGGATCATAACACAAGTGAAAAATAATAGCTTTTTCGTAAAAGATTTCATTTATTGAAGTAAAATAGAGTTTACAAAGTTTGAATTGTTGCGAAAAATGGTCCATTAATAAAATATGGTCCCCATAAGTAAATCAGAGTCATCTATGACCATGTCATGCCAATGCCCAAGCGCCTCGAGTTAACTATCGCCTTTTAATACCGAGATAAACATGCTTAAAAGATCAACACAACGGTTGAGTGATATTCATAGGTTTAGTAAATAGTTGAACACAAGTAAGAGATGATAATTGCTACAAGACAATTACCATAGAAGATAGTTATTATTATGCACTAAGCTCATGATACCAATACTAACGCATACACCTAATTCTTGGTGTAAGTAAATAAAATTGCCCCTTTGAGATGTAATAGCCAATTACATAGAGATACCAAATATAGTGCGCCCGGTTATTTCGATAACCTAGTCGGGTCGTCAATTACCATAGTACTATCCACAATATTTGCATTCACGCAAGTGATTAATGGTTCATGATGAAGGGACTTTTGGCGGCAACTTAGGCTATAATAATAATAATCATGCAAGCATACATTTTAAGAAAAGACTTGTGTTCTAGTTTATAGCATGTATCTCCCAAATAGTTTATAAAAGCAGTTAAAAGAGTAAAAGTGGGGCTATGAACTCACCTTAGTGACACGGTAGGAAAGGCAATGAACTCACCTTAGTCAACACGAAACCTAGATATAATATGGCAAGTCTCGGTTTGAATTATTGTGTACTCACGACTCGAAGTGTGTAAATAAATTTAAGTGTTTACGAGTGGTTGTGTTTAATGTTGCTTGTGTGGCGAGTTTATGTTTAAATCATTTTCAAGTGTTTGTAAGTATTGATTCTCGGAAGAAGTGTAAAAAATGTATCTGAAACCTTTGTATGTGAGTTGGCTCGAATCTTGGCTCAAGTATGTCAAAGTATGAATAAATACAAATCGGTTTGTATTTATTAGATTTGTTTAGTTTGAGGGTATAAATATATATACAATATATATTTATCGGAGTTGTGGGAAAATATAATATTTATGGTTTATGCGGATGGAGTCGTTAAAAATATGTGTTAATCGTGTTTATTTAACAAAAGTGGTAAAATAATATAAATTTATTATCTCCCAAAAGTTTTAGGATGAGAAGTGTTAAGTGTACAACTTAAAAGGACTAAAGTCAGTAAAGAAAATTACAAGTTTGTAAAACTTATGAAAGTCTTGATAAAGATATAAAAGTATTCAAAGTTGAGGGTTAAAGTTGTAATTACAAAATTTATTAGAGTGTTGAGAGAAAGTGTCAACTGTTTGGAAGTTGAGGGTTAAATATGTCAATGTGTGAAAGTTAAAAATAAGAAGGGAGTAAAATTTGCCTTTGCCTGGTTCGACCTCTAGACCTCTCGCTTGACAAGCCGCGCCAGAACCATCAAGACAGCCCATGTTTCGTGTTACTTTACTCAATTGTTTATTTATATGAGATTTAATTCTGTGTTATATACTTGCATGAACAAAGACAGTGTGCGTGTATGGATATGCATTTCTATGTTTCAGTTTCAATTCAATTTATATGTCAAGATTTCAATGAGTTATCTCAAGCTTATGAATTAACACAAGTTAACACAAGAAGGACCAAAACAAGCTCACATAAGTCATCCGACTTATGTGAGTTTTTCGACTCAAAATCCACACGGAAAACTACTCATTTTAAAATCTTTAACTGAAGTTTTAATAAGCTTTTTGAAGTCACAATAGGTATTTAATCGAAATAGGTTGGACCTTATGGTCCGATATGTGTTCGAAACGGGTTTACAGTTTTAGCCCGAAGAGTAAATAAGCACATAAGCTAGTGACAAAAAAAAGTAAGTCAACTTTGAAAGATAAGTTATATAAGTTTCGAAATGCTTCGCATAGCTTACTTTGATTTCGTATGGGTCGAGTGAAGTATCCAAAAACACTAGTTTGTAAGGTTTGTTAAGGTTACGTTTATTCAAGTAGCCACACAAGCTTTTGACCACAACCTAGTTATATGCTCATGAGAATATCGTGTGTAAATATGTGGGAGAGTGTCATTGTGAACGTATAATCCAAGTGATACCTTTTGTTTTCAAAGCTAAGCATGTTAACACATATTTAATAAGACTTATTTAGACTTTAATAACCAAGCATATACATGGAACTTAGGTTCAAAATGAAGTGTTGTAACAAGTTTAGAAACACAAGATCCTTACAGTGGGGTTGGGAGATGGTTCGAATGAATGAGGAAACCAAACCAAGTTGAACCAAGTTTAAAACTCCAAGCTTCAAAGCTTACCTAAAACTTCAAAGCTTATTAATTACTCAAGTTGCTTCCAAGGTAAATAGAGCTTGAACTAATCTTTTGGTTTTGCAAATGTTATTGAATGAACTGATGGTGTGATTGATTGTGTTTTGTTCAACATATAAGGAGCAAGGGAAAAGTGATTTTTACCAAAGTCTTGTGGGTAATACTTAAAGTGAGGTATGGTGTATGTATTGTTTAATGCCCATAGAAGCTAGTTGATTAAGACAAGTGCATGTTGTCCTAAATTCGAATAAGTTAGTGTTGATGTTTTGAGGGCATGGTGAGGTCCCGTGAATGAGAAAATAGAAAAGAGAGGTGGGAGGTCTTCAATGTAATATGACTTTTGTGAAGTTTTGATAGTAATTAAATGTAGGTATGTATGTATGTATATAATTCCTAACGATGGGTTATATAGCGATGGGAGTGAAAGAGGAATATTGTTTTGGCTACTCAACTATTGGGTAACACATTGCATGGTTATTAAGTTGGTTTGCAAAAGTAGGGCTTGTTATTACCCGTATATATATGCACTAATCTTGATTCTTGGAGTATTAATCCTTGTGGTTGACAACTTTTGAAAAGAAAAGGAAAGCTTGACTAAAATTTTGCTCTTAGACTTGGTTGTGTGGCCATTTTGGTTAAAGGTATATGTATATGCTATGTCACTTTCAAATTGGCAAGCTCAAAATATTCTTGGTGCTTGGGGTGTGCTCGATGCACATTAACCCAATGTAGGGGATTTGCCAAACTTTTGGTTTTTATTTATTTAGTGTATTGTGGGTACCGTTTGAGCTTAAATGGGTATCGCCGTGTTCTGGTTTGGTGTTTTGACAAAATGTGATATGCAAATTTTGAGCATGTTTTTATAAAAGTAAAAATAAAAGTATTAATTCTAACTCAGAAAAATATTTATTTGACTTTAGCCATAATTGATTGAGTGTCGGTAAACATGCGAGCTCATTTTTCAGTAAATGCGAGATATCTTTTTGTTTTTGAGTTTTAAAATATCAATAATTGTCGGAAAATAACCGATTTGTATTTTCTGATTAAATAAATAGTATTATAATAATCTGAAAATTTGCGGGTTGTTATAGAAAGACCCCGAATTCCCATTGTTCATCTCAAGTGGGGATCTTATGTTATGTTATTGTTATGTTGAAAAAATAAATAAATAAATAAATTTTTATGATTATGTTATTGTAAAGTGCGTTGTTATAAGCAATCGTAGTATGAGCTTTATGGATTTAGTATCGAGGAGGCCACCTCGGTCGCATTTGAAGATTGGAGTTGGTAGTTATGCCAGCAGTTGGAGAAAAGGTAGTGTGCCCATCACGTAGTCCTCTAATGACACATTTACCTTGCATTTCATGATCGGGTTTCTTGGCTTCTAAGCTTGAACTTTGGGCGGACGGTGAAGTGGTGATGACTTGGTTATAGGTTTAGACTACCTATTTGTTTTTATTTTACACCAATTATATATCCCATGTCTTATCCTACCCTTTTAGTCATGAAGCGTGTCTAGGTGATGCGTGAGCAATCTTTGGTGTCTTGGCCATGGATTTGGTCATGTATCATTGATTTTGTCCACTTAGCCGTGACATGTTAGTAATGACGAGTCACCCTTAACCTTTGTCGTGTCTACCCATATTTCCTTGAGAATTGTTTAGCCCTTAACTCTAGTGGTGGAGATTTGTGTTACCGCCAAGCTTATGATAGAATACATGCTATGGTATGCGATTGGTGATCACCCGAAATTGACACTTAGAATAGTTGAGAGATTTGAGTGTTTGTTCCCTTTCGTGAGGTGTTCGGCTTTGTTTTATTCTAGCATAAGGATTTGTAAACTCATATTTTCCGGGTTTTGGGAGATATCTTTTAGGAATCTATCTAATAAGGTCTACTTGAGGGCAAGTAGAGTTCAAGTGGGGGATATTTGATAACATCAAATAGTCACGAATATTAAGTGTCAATTTCCCAGATAATGCTCGTTATTTATATCATTTATATGTATTTACGCTTGTTTTCCATTGTTTTCCACTTTCGGTAAATTACAGTATTGGAGCTAAAGAGGCGAAAATGGAAACATAACTAAAGATTTATCACAAGATGTTATTTTGAAGAAGTTACGCGTAACTCATCTCTCACATTACGCCATAACTATTGCGTGACTCAAGATGCCAACTTATCAAAAGATTACGGCGTAACTCCTTCCAAAGGTTACGACGTAACTACATTACGTCAAAAGAGGTTCCACGCCGCTGATACTTACGCCGTAACTGCTGCATCACTTACGACGTAACCGAGTTTATTGAAGACTACAGCGTAACCACTCATTAGTTTACGCCGTAACCAGCAGATCTAGTGCATTTTACGAAAGAATAGAAGGTTACGGCGTAACTCCTATTTTGGTTACGCCGTAACCCAGACCTGGCCTATAAATACCCCACTATTATGAATCTAGCATGTAGCGGTACTTAATGACTTGGCTTAGGGACCGGGAACAGGACTTATGATGATTGCACTGATTTCTCTGTGGTGGCATCTTTGTTGATAGGTTAGGCGAATTGACCAAATGTTGTCCTCTCGAATTTGATCCCACCAAGTAATTGGAAGTAAGTAGGCGACACATAACTAGCTAGGATGATTGACTAGGTTAGCACCACTTCTCTCTATTGATTTCTCTTTACCATTTATCGCTTTATTTTATTCTCGCATTAGTAGTTTAATTAATTAAATCCCATCGAAACCATCATTATTACGTGACATTAGACTTAGTAATAATCCAACACACATAGCTCTTGGGACGACCTCGGCTTTACCATTTACTACACTACACACGACCGGGTACACTGCCCGTTAGTGCACTAGGGTAGACCATAGGTATTGCGAGACACTATAAATTTAAGACCTGGTCAATAAAACCTGCATCACTGCACATCATCCTCCTCGTTTTCTTGAGCTTCAACATTCAAATTAATACTAGCATCCTCAGTTTCCGTGTTGAATGAACTAGAACCAAATGACTTGTATCTCTTGGACCTTTCTCTTGATTCCTTTGCTAAAAATTGGAGCTTCAACTTCATTCCATTTGTCACAGCTTTTAACACCTCCCAACAATGTTTGAGTGTGAACTTGTAACCGTATTCGACTTCAAAGTTTAGCATTGTCGTATTGTAGTAGTCTTCGTCTCTGCTCCACTTATTGGATTCATACGCAGCGTTATTGAACACTCCACAAAACCGAGCCACGTTCGGGCGCACCGCCTTCCATTTTCCACAAACCATATCGTGCGTTCGCGATCCATCTTTGTTTTGCTCTCTATATGCGCCTTACGTCACCCAAAATCCATCGCCTTTCCTCGTATTACCTTTGGCACTATCTTCATAAACATGAATCCAACCTTTGCACAACGCAATTTCTTCATCGTGGGTCCATGGAATCATTCGGGGTTGCTCCTCGGTTTGAGAAGTCCTAGCCTTGCGTCTTCTCGACACCTTTTCGGCCGGTGCCGGTACCGGGGCCGATTCTTCGACGGGAGATTCTTCACGAGGCTGGTTTTGATAAAATTCATCTCCAAAAAAGGGGAGTACATTTCTTCATTTGCAAATGAAGAAATAGGAGACATGGTTTGTTGTGTATGAGGTTGTGATGACGAACCACACCTTTGTGTTTGTGACAAGTAGTTTGGGTTATCAAATGGGAACGCGTTTTGTTGTGAAAATTAACTAAACGCGTTTTGTTGTTGTTGTTGTGCGAATTGACTAAAAGCTTGTTGTTGTTGATGTTGTTATGGATATGGGTTACGGTATGGTTCGTTTTGGTATGCTTGGTTATAGAATGATTGTCTTCGAAAGTTGATTTGTTGGTTTGGCGAAAGAGTATTTCCTAAATTGAAGGTTCCTTCGGGTGTCGGTGGATTGCTTCGGGGATTTCTTCCTCGGAAACGATTGGTGTTTTGTGGTGTTTTTTCTTGAGACATGATTTTTTAAAGAATATGTAGTTATAAAGTGTATTGTGTGTTTTATAAAATATATTTGGTGGGTATTTATAAGGAGAAAATGGGGTAGTGAGATTTTTTTAATTTTTTTTTTATTTTATTTATTTTTTTTAAGCACCCAAATGATAACATATATGGCACGCAAATCAACTAGATGAGTTACTCACCTTAATATGCATAGGTATGTGTGACTAGCAAGTCACTGATAACCTTGGGCATGGACTCACTCGTGAGTGGGGATGCAAGGTGAGCCTCTCACGGATGCCTTGCCACCCGGCCTAAGTAGTTAAGAATCGCAAAAATATTTTGTCAACCTTTCATACCACTGGGGTAGCTTTTAGCAATAAAAAATCGTTATGGTCTTGTAAATTTCATATTTTATTAACGTTGACTTAACAACATTATATTCATGTTCAAATCTCCATTCATGAAAAGAGAAAACGAACACGGTTGACTCATCCTTTGAACATCACTTAATGAAACTTGAGGTATATTCAAATGCATCACATAATCATGCACCTAACAGTCACTTGACGTTGCAGGGAAGTAAGCTGTAGGTATGAACCACCCAAGCACAAGCTCTGGTTCCTTAAACCATACTATCGTTCCGATTAGTCCACCACCAAATCTACCTCGTTTAGATCTACTTGAAGGTAATTTTTTTTAAATTTTACAGAGGGGGCTCGGAAGGGTGTGCAATAGGTGCTATCGCACAGGGCCTCAACTTAAAAAAGGCTACATTTTTATTTGTTTTGCATATAAATACATATAACATTAAACATATATGAGTCATATAATTCAAGTTTATATACAATTTCTTTTTAGTTTACAAGTGTATTAGGGCCTCTTTCTTGTTATTGCATAGGGCCACCGAAAACCACGAGACTGCCCTGAAATTTTAGTACCTGCAGCTAGTGCTTTTACTTAATTTGTTCCGAAAGTTCTTTATGTTTGCTCTTTGAATATGGAAGTATGGAACTAGTGATTACATGAGTGAATGTTGTTACATTACAACAATGACAGTTTTGTGAGAAAAAGAAGAAATAATTAACTTAACATCACAAAGAAAGAAGAAATATGCAGGACATGTCGAAAATGATAGGGTGGTTAAAAAGTAAGATCAAACACTTTAGTTCTTTTTGATAATTCATCGAGAATAAATTAGAGTGATTAACCTCAGAAAATAAAAATAAACATTCAAGTTAATACTTCGCGGTCTAGTTTTGAAAATCAAGGTGGGTGACTTTAGCACTAAAGTAATTTTAAAAATGTATAATCTTTAGGAAGTCGAGAAAACTATGTCAAGTATGCTGTTCCACTTTATCAAGCATCAGTCAAAGGAAACTGGAACGCTGCAAAAGCTATTCTTGACGAAAAACCAGAGCTGATACGTTTTGCTATCACTGAAACTTGTGAAACGATGCTTCACATTGCAGCATCAGCAAAAAGCACCAAGTCTGTCGAAAATTTTGTGGAGAATTTAGTAACTTTGATGGACAACGACGATCTGGAACTACAGAACAGTGATTACTATACTGCCCTCACTTTAGCAGCTAGCGTGGGAAACTTGAAAACATCCATGATAATGATGAATAAGAACAAAGCCTTAATGGATATCCCCTTTAGTTATAATAAGTTGCCGTTGTATATGGCTGCTGCATATGCAAAACCTGATATGACGAGGTATCTTTATGATAATTCGAGGAAGATGACTGGCCATTTTTGGACACATGAGAATCGCAGTCAGGTTCTACAAAAATGCATTGAAGCTGATATATTTGGTAAGTAGTTCTTAACAAAAATAATTGTATTCTCTTTCTTGAGGGTGAATTTCACTTCATAGTCTTTACTTTTCTCATTACAATTTTGTGGTTGATTTTTAAGCAAAAAGCCTTGTTTCACTTTGTCTCGTTAAGTGATTGCAAAAACTTGTGTAGATGTTGCTCTAAAAATACTGAATGACCGAACGAACTAATTGCAAATAAGGAAGTACTCACAGGTGTCCTTTTAGCTTTGGCACAGAAGACTCGCACACTAAAAGAATTAAAACATCTTATTGGGAGAATCTTCAAGTCTAGTAAGTATAACATTCCTTATTATCTTTGGTTTATCCTACCTTGAACGCATAAACGCTTTCAGGCTATTTATTTGGATTTTGGCAATAAATTGTTCTTTATTAAGGTCACTCGAGTTTTAAAATTGTCTCCAGCACATATCATAATTACATGAGCATTTTTTGATTTTGGTGCATGCATGATGCCCTGACTCGAAATGCTTGTGCTTTGTGATATAATGTCGTTGTTGTTCATGACATTTTTAGTGAGTTAGGCTAACAACTTGGATGGCCAAATATAACTTTAGTAATTGAACAATAGAAATATACCAGACAATTACCCTCGCATAGCGGCGACGATGTATAGTAGCGTCAATTTTTGTGCACGTATTATTTGTGGAGTAAGTGAGAGTGTATAAAGTCTGTTTGATCAGATTAATTAACCTTGACATAAATATTTGTGACTAAATTCAGATTCTGAGATGCTTAACAAAAGTCATACTTGGAGGTATAATGGTGTACATGGTTTTGTGTTTTCACCGTTTGCAGTGTTTAATGTGAAGGCAGGGCATGCTGAAAAAGAAAATGAAGCCCTCTTAATTTTGAGGATAGTTTGGTCACACGTGGCCATAATGCCAAAGAGTGAGATTGATAACATTCTCCAAGGGCCCCTTTATCAAAGGAAAACGTAAGGAATACCCTTCGCAAGTACTTTTGTTGCTGCAAATTCGGGCAACACGAGGTTTATAATTGAGCTCATTCGGTCATACCCAGAGCTTTTGTGGAAACAAAATGAAGAAGGCGGACTATATTTCACATCGCTGTAAAATGTCGTAATGCAGAGATCTATAATTTGTTGTATGAGATTGGCTCAATGAAAGATCGAATAACTCGTGTTAGAGATTATAAAGGCAATAATTTGTTGCATTTAGTTGCAAAATGTTCTAACCTAAAACGATTTCAGAACGTATCAGGTGTCGCTTTACAAATGCAACGAGAGTTATTATGGTTCAAAGTCGTCTTTCCTTCAAGCTTATGAATAATTTTTCTTTCATCATATGTTTGTAAGTGTAGACTTTGAAGCCAACATGTTAATGCATTAACCTTGATAAAACAATATAATTAATAATTTGAAGGACTTTTGCTCAAATTGGAATAATACAGATTATATGTGGCAAATCCGACTTATGAATGTGTCTGAGTTGGTTTGATTAGGCTATATTTCAACCGAAAAATCAAGAACCCTTCTTAACAAATGCCCAAAAAGTATCTGTGGGTCAACGCCCAAACTTTACTCTAAAACTACCTTTTTTGACCCTAATTCATTTCAGACCATTAGCCAGCATGCACATTGTGGCATCTGTACTACTAAGTATAAAAAAATGCAGGAGGTGGAGCAGATGATCCCGATTGGTTTTGGACAACAGGTTAACAACAGCGGTTACACGCCACATGAGTTGTTCCCCAGAAGGCACGAAGACTTAGTAACCAAAGGTGAAGAGTGGATGAAGAATACTGCATCACAATGTATGGTTGTTGCTACTCTCATAGCCACCATAGTATTTGCAGCTGCTTTTGCACTTCCTGGTGGATACAACCAAGACACCGGTATACCTTTTTTCCGCCAAAAACCATCCCTTGTTGTTTTTGTGATCTCAGATGCGGTTTCTTTGATATCGTCTTCAACTTCAGTCCTCATGTTCTTATCTATCCTTACATCCCGTTATGCTCAGCGTGACTTCTTGCACTCATTACCCAATAAGTTAATGTTCGGGCTTGCAACACTCTTCCTCTCTATTGTGACCATGATGGTTGCTTTTAGTGCAAGCTTCTTTGTGCTTTACAACAAAGACTTGCAATGGATGCCAATAATTGTCACAAGTTTGGCTGGCATACCGGTTATTCTATATGCTATACTGCAAATTCGTCTACTAGGGGATGTCTTTTTTTCGACTTATCAGTCTAGATATCTTTTTAAGCCAAAGAAAGCTATGCTTTACTAATAACGTCATTGTACTTGCAATCACTATGTGTTTAGTACCAAGCTGAACTCTAAACAGTCAGCTGATTAAACTTTGTATCACCCAATATTTTTGGTCAAATTCAATTTGAATACAGTTATTTGATTCATTGGTTGCGATTATAATTCCTACCCTCTAGCCACTATTGATTCAGTGTTGGATAATTTGAATCTATTTTTATATGGGTTTGTTTAAGTTTGTACCCATTATCACGTTTTTTACTTATATCATACGAGTTGATTTCTAGTATAAAACGCGGGTTATTATATGACCGAAGATTACCTGTGCATAGCAACGATATTTTATAGCGACATCGTTTAGTGATAAAAAAAAGTTTATGGGTTATAAACGAAAAATAATAACTTATAGCGACATCGTTTCCTTTTAAATATATCTTTTCAACATTTTTTTTTTTATGTTTCAAGTTTTCACTTTTCACTTTTTAGTTTTCCTTTATATATAATGCAATGATGCAATCAAGCATTCATTGTGCCGGGTATCCCGTGACGATTAAGGAAAATTAGATCTCGATGAAGATTCGAGGTTTGTATCGGTTTCAACGGTCATCTCGATTCGTTTATTAATGTGCATAATGTGTATAATAATACGTACTTTTTCATTTTTGATGTTTTAAAAATAATATTAATTAGTGTGTTTAATTATTTTATATTTTGGATTATGTTGTAACTTGTTTAAATTGTATATATTGTGAAAATTTTATTGTAGTTTTTAGTAAGGGGTGTTTTAATTGGTTGTATTTAATTTGGTATATATGTTTTAATTGGTTTATGAACGTGAATAAATCATTGTCTTTTAAGTATTGACGTATTTCAATAAGAGTATTACATTATACATTTCTTTCATCTTCGACTATTTTCAAATTTTCAACTTTTAACTTTCAATATTTGACTATTTTCATTGTATATGTAGTATAGACATGGATCAAATAAAAGTGTTAATATTGTGTGCAACCAAGTTAAAGTTTTATTATTTATGCGTTTCACGTACCTGAACAAGAGGTAACCCGTCATTTTTGTAAAACTGAGTATTTATACCCCATGTGATTATATTTTTGGGCCATAGTAACGTTTTTTCGATGCATTCCTTTTAAAAAAGGAAAAAAAAAAGAATGTCCAAATTGAAAATTAGTTTGTTTTTTCTTACTTAAGAATTTAGTAACATAATAAAAAGCTTTTATAGCAGGGTGCCTACACGATTATATGTTTTTCGTGATCTTAACTTAACATAGCGAATAACTTAATGGAACAACTTTACCACACAATTTTACTTTAAAAAAGCAGACTTGATCACGCGTCTAACGACGATCGGAAACGATGGTCAACGATATTGCTATTCGTTTAGGATGTGTAATATTATATATCGCTTAAACATCTGAGGTGTTCTAAAATAGCGGTTTTAGCACCATCTAGTGGTGTCTATATTGCTAAGTCGTGGTGGTAAATGGTGGCCGTAGCGTGGTAAAAAACGGTGGTGTCATAAATTCTGACTACATAAAAGATTGATTTCTATGATCCGCTTAATGATTTGTAAATTTTACTTAGTGGGTGTTTTAAAAAAGAAATATAAGATAAGATGATTTATGCGTTATTGTTTTATATCATGTGATATATTAAGTGTACTTTTGAGTGAAAAGTATTTTAATAATATCATTAATGAATTATAAAATTCATTTAGTGAGTGTTTAAAAAATATAAATGATAAAATGATTTATGCATTATTGTTTTGTACCATTTGATATATTAATTATACTTTTTAGTGATTGGGTATTTTAATTATATTATTAATGATTTGTAAATTTCATTAGTGAGCGTTTTAATGAAAAAGAAAAATAATATGATTTATGTATTATTGTTTTGTACCAAGTGATATATTAATTGTACTTTTGAGTAAGAGTTTTTAATGATTTCATTAATTCGACATTAATATACACAAATGTTAAGTTAGATAATTTATGCATTATTGTTTTATATCAAGTGCTATATTAATTGTACTTTTGGTAACAAGTTTAGCGGATTACTTTTATTAGAAATGTTTTTTGTCCTAAAATTTATAAGACTTTTTTATTTAAAATGTCTTAAACACTTTATATAGTAGTATAGATTCGGGAAGTGCTGAGGTACAAACTATTGATTTCATGACAAAAGTATGAGAATTTCATAATAAGTAAATATATTGACTTAATACTTTAAAAATTTTATTTTTAAGAAGGTCATAAGAAAGAATGAAGTCTTTAGATAAAAAGACTAAACCGACAACAAACATATCTACAAGGACCATATGTGCAACTTCCCTAATAACAAAAAAACCCTACAACATCCTGAATCTCCTTTAGAGGGCAAGGTGTGGGCTCGCCATGGGTATTCGCCGTCCGACGTGGCTGTTCGTCGTGGCTCGCCGCCACACCGGCGTAGCTCGCCGTCCTTCGCGTGGCCTCCCTCTTCGTCTGCACAACGAGCCTCTTCCACTGACATTTCTGACAAATTACAAACCAAACGCACTAAAAATTGTTTTTCTTCTGCGTTTTATTCATGTGTTTTATTCAAGATCTTTGTTTATGTGTTAGAGATTGGAAGGGATTGATGATTGGTTTATGTTTCTATCTCATAGATTAGATGTGAGTAATGTGAAAATGGAAGAAGAAGAAGAAGATGGTGTGTATGTGAAAATGAAAGAAGAAGATATGGTTTTTTTTTTTTTTTTTTTTTTTTTGGCAAGTATATATGGTTGTATATATGTGAAATGTAAAAAAATAAAAAATAAAGTGGTAGTGGGCCCAAATGAAGAGGTTGAGGTTTGTTATGAGTGATGGGGTTTGTTGTGGTTAGTTGTGGAGAAGTGGGATCTTGATGTGGCGGAGGTGGATGATGAAGAGGGTATGCCTCTTCGTGACACCTTATGCTCTTATAAACATATCCGTCAACCCTAAGGTCGCCTTCAGTGAGGGATTCAATCCCTTACTTTCACCGCCACGCCGCCTTTTTTCTCCGTGACCTTTGAGGCGATTAGGTGCCCAGAGTAGGGCGACTAAATTCATTATTTTTATTTATTTATAAAAAAAAAACAAAAACAAAAACAAAACAAAACATTTTTAACACAAAGTAAAATTTCATTAATAACTAAACGTTACATAATAATTCAAATAAAATTAAAACATTACTGAAACTTATTAAAACTTTACAACACTTATTAAAAATCTAGGTTGTGGCGTGCCTTGATCGCGTCTTTGAGTTTCGCATTGTTTGTTGTTGTCTTTGCGGGCAAAGATTAAATCGATTGGCGTGCAATAGAACATGAGATCAGATCATATTTCTTTGTCGCTCAAATTCAAGTTTTTGTTCTTCTAGTGCCAATTTTTGTCTTCCTTTCTTCTCTTTTGCTCCATCTCCAACATCGGTTGTCGTTGTTCTAGCTCTTTCTTCTTCAAATCATAGTATTCGATCGCTGACTCCTTCTTCTCGTCCGAATGCCTTGGACTTGATCTTGTCCCATTTCTCGCAACACCTTCCATAATCATAGCTTTCGAAAACTCGAAGATTTCTTTTTATTCTTTTTTTACCAAAGCGACGAATCATTCTTGGCTTCTTTCTCGACAACCTTCTTCTTCGCCTTTGTAGCTCGTTTCTTCGGTTTGACCGGTGACGTCTCTTCTCGACATTCTTCTTCTTCTACGTCATCAAGGTTAACCGAATCGTGATACGATCCATGAGCCGAACCGGTACCCGAACCGTGATACTCTTGAGCCGGATAACCCGAACCGGTTCCAACAAAAAAAGCAGGATTGTTGTATAATTGTTCATCGAAATCAAAACCATCAAGATTGATACGGTTAACCGGAGAATATTCTTGATAATTTGAATATGAAGACGTTGATGAATCCATTGTTGGACGGTACACAGATTCGGGTGACCCATACATAGATTGGTTGCTTCGACGGGAGTGGCTTTGTTGTTGTTGTTGTTGTTGGATGTTTTGATACGGTGGAACAAATGGACGATTCATAAAAAATGGATTGTTAGTTTGTTGTTGTGGAGCTTGTTGGGATTGATATTCGAAAGCGGGGGTTGGAAATTGATTCTTGGTGAGACAGGTTAACCAAAATTCGGATCCGGTGTTAAAATATGCGGGGCGTTTTGTGCCAAACGGGATTTTCGGTCTTTGGTTTGTGGTGTTTTCTTAGACATTTTTATAGAGAGGATTGTGAGATTTTTATAGAGGATTGTGAGATTTGTGAGTTTAGTGTGTAAATATGTTGTGTATTTATAGGGTAGTTTTAGTAGTTTTTTTTTTTTTTTTTTTGGATATGCAACGGTTGGATTAAATATTAAACGGTAACATAGCATTTGTCTCGATCGGCCAGATGATCCATTCCTTGCATTTTTGTTGGCGATCGATTTCACCACAGCAACACGATCGACACTACTCGATCGCCTACATTGTCTTGATCGACACTCGATTTGTTCTATTGGGGCCAGCCTAAAACCCACAACTCATAATCGCCGTTACTCATTATTTCTTTCATTCAATTTTTGGTTTTTTCATATATGTTTTTTCATTTGAAAGTTTATAAGTGACATGATGATGGAAATTGTTTTCCTATTGGTTTGTGGTGCGAGCGATCCGGACCCGACCATGGTAAGACACGGGAAAACAATTATGATATTATTATCTATGATTTAATATTCCAAGTTTATCTTTATTTTTATTGGTAAATTATTTGGTTTCCTTTATCCGTTTATTTTGTTTTATTGGTTCTAGGATCTATTTATAGGGTTTTGGTTATTATAACGTTGGTTGGTTTTGATTAATGAACTTGTGTTCTTAGAACCTTTGGGTTCAAGTTTTAGTCTTTGATTCATCCTTAGTATTGAGCCATTTGATTGCTAAGAAAAACTGCATCAGGTGGTATCAGAGCCAGGTTAATTCAAATGGCTCTGCGTGATGAGAACTACCTTTTTACTCGCCGAATCGCCGATCGAGGCGGCGATAAAACCGTGTTCGATTCGCAAGATCGCACGATCCAGAAACCGACCTAAATGATGTCATATGGGATGAGATCGTTGGGAAGAGGAGCATCTGAAGAAGGCGATGGTTGCAAGTTTTGAAACCGACTCGAGGCTTTCATCCGGGATGAGAACTATGGGAAGGAGGAGTATCACGGGAGTTGTAGCACCCTATATTCATCGCATCCTTGTTTCGATTGTTATGGAGACAAAGAGGTGAGTAACGAAGATTATTGGTGGGTTACACGAGCCTTGAACGTGGTTGTTGTTCAAGAGGGGTACCGTTCGAGAAGAGATTAGGTGGCGCCTCAATACGTGACTCAATACAAGGAAATACCACATCTTTAGCCGTCGATTTAGCCACACGATCACAGATCTTAACCACCGGCGCACTACAGGAAGCCACCGTATCACCATTTGCAACCAACGGAACTAAATCATTAACAAGACCGATCTCGGTCTTTTCACCCATCACAAAATCATTTAAAATACTAATGGATACCTTCCCTTTCGAGGCGCCACCGGTAATCTTCTTGAACAGTACCCCCTCTTGAACAACAACCACGCTCAAGGCTCGTGTAACCCACCAATAATCTTCGTTACTCACCTCTTTGTCTCCATAACAATCGAAACAAGGATGCGATGAATATAGGGTGCTACAACTCCCGGTGATACTCCTCCTTCCCATAGTTCTCATCCCGGATGAAAGCCTCTGAGTCGGTTTCCTGAAACTTGCAACCATCGCCTTCTTCAGGATGCTCCTCTTTCCCAACGATCTCATCCCATATGACATCATTTAGGTCAGTTTCCTGGATCGTGCGATCTTGCGAATCGAACACGGTTTTATCGCTGCCTCGGTCGGCGATTCGGCGAGTAAAAAGGTAGTTCTCATCACGCAGAGCCATTTGAATTAACCAAAGCTCTTGATACCACATGATGCAGTTTTTCTTAGCAATCAAATGGCTCAATACTAAGGATGAATCAAAGACTAAAACTTGAACCCAAAGGTTCTAAGAACACAAGTTCATTAATCAAAACCAACCAACGTTTACAATAACCAAAACCCCTATAAATAGATCCTAGAACCAATAAAACAAAATAAAGCGGATAAAAGGAAACCAAATAATTTACCAATAAAAATAAAGATAAACTTGGAATATTAAATCATAGATAATAATATCGTAATTGTTTTCCCTGTGGGTCTCTCATGGTCGGGTCCGGATCGCTGCACCATTGTGGCTAAATCGATGACTAAAGATGTGGTATTTCCTTGTATTGAGCCGCGTATAATGGATGAGTTAAATCTTTGTTCAGTAAAAGAGGAAATTAAAGAGATGGTATCTCAATTTTTTACTTCGAAAATTCAAAATATTATTATTAATGAGGTTAGCCATAATGTGGATAAACATACTAAAAAGATAGAGTTTTTTTTCAATTATGGGGTACGATCAGGTGAGTTATTTGATGTTCCCTACGACCCAGGTGGCTGTGGTTCGGATTTGTGTTCCCAAGTTTGCGAAAACTCGAGGACGAGTTTTTTCGAAGAAGGGGAGAATGGTGCAGGCGATCCGGACCCGACCCGCGAGAAGACCCACAGGGAAAACAATTACAGATATTATTATCTATGATTTAATATTCCAAGTTTATCTTTATTTTTATTGGTAAATTATTTGGTTTCCTTTTATCCGTTTATTTTGTTTTATTGGTTCTAGGATCTATTTATAGGGGTTTTGGTTATTGTAAACGTTGGTTGGTTTTTGATTAATGAACTTGTGTTCTTAGAACCTTTGGGTTCAAGTTTTAGTCTTTGATTCATCCTTAGTATTGAGCCATTTGATTGCTAAGAAAAAGCGCATCGGTTTGACCGCGGTATGATGGCAACAATGTATTAGCTCTATCGATCTCTTCTTTTTTAATTATTAAATTAGTTTTTATTATTGTTTTTATTTTTATATAAAGAAATTGAGATGATGATGGAATTTGTTTTCCCTATTGGTTTGATTTGCCGATATGATGGCGAAAATGTATTAGCTCTATCTGATCCTTTTCTTTTTATATCTATTTTGTTGTTTGTTTCAATGGTTTGATAATGGTTTAATAGTGGGTGAATGAGGTGATGATGGAATTTGTTTTCCCTATTGGTTTGATTTGCCAGAATGATGGCTAAAAGTATTAGCTCTAACTGATCATTCACCCTTGCAATGTTAAAACCATGAGTAAGTTTTATGATTTCGATAATTCTATTTTTGAGGATTTTAAGAAATCATGTTTCTCGACAATATATTTTCTGTTTGATTAAGCTTTATGCTTTTGTTCATGTCAGTGATTTTTTGCTTATTGATTTCAATCAATTTACACGATTTTGACATTATTTTTGAGTCGAGGACTCATTAAACCCTTGTTGCCCCTTTACACCTTCGACTTTTATATGGTGCTTAAAAGCTTGTAAAGCACATGATCGTGTTTAGACCTTTAGGCGAAATTGTGAAAACAGGTAAGAGATGCCACGAAGCGAGTCTTTTTTAATGGATTAAGTGGGTGGTTGAGATGATGATGGATATATTTCCTATTGGTTTGATTTGCGAATGATGGCTAAAAGTATTAGCTCTAAGCGATCTTTCACCCTCTTTTGATAAACAACTATTTCAACTTTTTTTGTTTTAACTTTTTTTCATATATTTTAAAATAATTATGTTTTTAGATACTTTTTTATCTGTTTTGCTTAAGCGAACCTCGTTTAAGGTTATAAAGTTTTTGCAAATCGAGCACCCAGTATGTTGTTCAACCGATCTAACCAGCGATTTAACATAGATTTTAAAACATTGTTTCTTTTTTGATTTGGTTTTCAGTTATCTTTATCATAACTAGTTATCTAGATGCATTAGTGAAATAAGTGTTCAGTAAGTCGAGCATTTTACCGAGCATTCACTTTATTGTGGAAAATCTGATTTTGGGCTCGTTGGTTTTGGTCAGTTTTTAGTTAATGTACTTTTTGATATGTTCATTCATGCTTGTTGATGTTCTTGGTTGATTGAACTTGGTTATTTGCAGGGTTTATAAGATAGTTTGGGTGACGTGTTTGGGTGACATGTATTTAACGTAAGGGGGTAATGGAGGTCGGTTTGGACCACATCGATCGGCAACACCGTCGCCTCCAAATCGGTGTGTTCAATTAGGTATAAAACACCGAATTGGTGTGGAGTTTGGGGAAGAAAAATATAGCCGTTGCATAAAAAAAAATATATGAGGTATGGGTTTGGCATGGTTGCTCATAAAAATCTATTGTTAGGTATGAGATGAGATGGAAGGATATTATTGATGGGTGATTAGCTATGCTTGTCAATGGAGTAGGTGATTTTGGATTAGCTCTTGGGATTTCGGTTTGTTTTACTCTCTTTCAAACAGTAGACTTTTC
>CM040243.1:94520522-94751726 GCA_022545495.1 Chrysanthemum lavandulifolium | reverse complement strand
TTTCGTTTTTCGCCACGTATGGAAAATCATTATCACACGTGATTCGCAGTACAAATCACATGCGATTTTTCCAACACGATTTGAAAATAAAACCGAAATAAGAAATCGTCAAAAGTATATCGAGTATCCGCTCACATCAAAAGATTAAAAATACCTGGTCGCGATCATGTATATTTTTTCACTTGATTCTGTAGTGCTTGAAGATATTTTATTTTTAATAATGTTAAAAAGCCAAAATAACACGTCTCTCACAAATGTACTGAGCGACAACACTTACTTTTTATTATCATATAGACGAGCTTTCAGATTTTGTTCACCACCCATATGAGTGATTTATATTAATATAATATCATATTAAATAATATTATTTTATTACAATGGACAGTTCTAACAAAATTCGAAAGACGAAGTATATGATCATATAAAAGTAAGTGTTTCAAGCTCAGAACTTTGAAAGACGTCGTTATTTTATGCCTTTACCTTTAAAAAGATTTGAAAAGTGTGTTTTTATTTTGATTAAAAAAACGAATGGGTAAGATTGGTTCATTGAATCTTGGGATAATTTTGATTCACATCGATCTCAACTCTATATAATTGTTGGAGTAAATAACCAACAAACTTTGTAAGCTTGCGCAGAATATTGATTCAAAGTAACCACACACGTGACTTCAAACGTTAAATTGTATTAATTATCAAATAAGCAAAGGAAAAATGTACACACTAGCATCCCCACCTCCTTTCATAAAGACGCGGGTACAATCCTTATGAATTTGAATTCCATAATTAACTTGCCATTAATCGACACCAAACAATCATAGTTCGAGTCTAATCCTAACTCTATTTAACTAAGTACAAATAAATCCTTATACATAGACTAATTACACTTTAGCCCACTAAGAGTTGCTACTATATCATAACAATTTTCACCTTAGTAGTGATTCTTCGCTACATACTATCTCAACATCTTTATCCGATGTTGAAACCTCGAACTGTGGGGCCGCCTTGTTAACAAAGCATTGTAACATACTAAATGTCCAAATTAGCTTTCCTTAGACCTCCTTCACTTTCTTCCTTTTATGACATTACACCATGCACTTTTCTCGACCTGAATTTCGGTTTCCATAATATCCGCCTCACCCGACAAGGTGTACATTTTCTGCTCCTTTACCAAGCATTTTGTTTTTGTTTTTCCTTCAAGTTGTTTAACCTTCAACTTTCTTTGAGCCACTACAATATCATCGTTACTATCATGAATTAACTCAGTTTCACGATTTTCCTAAGCTCCTTGCAGTTCCATCTCAAACCAAACATGCTTTTGAACATGGACTCAAGTTTTAACACCAGGACCAAGTTGCTTGCACCCAACTTGTAATGAACCTCCATGTTCTTGTACACTATTTCATCGAGCTTTTTGATGTTTAACCTAGTATTCATACTAGCCATTCTTTTCTAACATTGCTAAAAACTTGTCAAGTTGCTTTTAACAAACTATACCAACAAGATTTATAAGTTAGGCGTCGATAACGCCGCACGTCGTCGGGGTCAAATGAACTTCCTTTCGTCGAGACAGTTTTTTCAACACCCTGTGCTGAACCTAATCGTTGTAGTGTAGTATTAGGGTAAGCCACGGTATTGATATCGTTCTCAGGGAATAGGAATGCTAGTGAGAAGTTACTACGCTAAGGTTGTGGTCGAGGAACATTATTTTTATCTTTTTATATTTTTTAAGGAAAGGAAAGGTCTGAATCTCGGGTTTGAATTTGGGGGTTGGTATTGCTATCGATTACTCTACTTATCTAATTATCTAATCTAAGGTGTATGTAGTCTATGTCTAATTAATGCGTGCAGATGATAGTTTAAAGATGTGTTTACTTAGGTTTTACTACCCTTAATTATCTCTCTATTGGTGGTTGAATTGTCAAATCCTTATTCCTAGTTGCGTTGTGTGTCTCAGTTGTAAGGTATGCGTTTTTCCCTAACTCTTTGAACTTACCAAAGGGTCTCATCTACAAAACCCACTAGGGATAATAAACTCTTACTCTAAGGCACTCTTTGGATGGTTTAGCTTACAACTACTCAAGGAGTCATATTCTAAGGTTCACAAAGATTTAATCAAGCATTAAGTACACAACTAATGACCTATCGCATTACTAGATCATTAATCAACTAAGATAAGAAACAACGAATCAATATTCAATAATTAAGTTTCATATTCCTAGCAAACACACAAGTAAATTAGCTTGACATGGAAAACATGCAAGCATACACAAATAATCAAAGACATAATTGTATTAATGAAGTAAAACACTTATCTTGGTGTAAGATAGGTTTGAACCCTAAAATACTGTACAAGACAACTTTGTTCCTGTTTAGGTTTTACTCCAAAAGACTACACACTAAATAATCGAAAATTGATTCTATATAATATTACATATGCGACGGCCTGTCCTTATGTTTTGTGACGCCGCGTGTGCCGCCATTAGGGTTTCGCTCTGGCCACGTTAGACTTGCGACGGCGCCACCTTATGCTTGCGACGCCCTCTTCCTTTTCCGCCGCCGCCCGGATTACATCTAGGCCGCCTGAGTCAGCAACGGCCTACTTTTTATAACTTGACGCCACGAAAATGGAGTTTTGCTCACCTCCGTCACAAAGATCCTCCCACGGCCACATTAACACCGACGTCGCACTTATGTTTTAAATGACTTATGTGTCTCGATTCGACTTTGGCCATTTTCTTCAGATAATCGCTTTTCATTCAAATAAGTGTCATTCCAGATTTTGCCTTCAAGAGACCTAAAAAGTGAAAAGGAACGATATTAAGCAATAACGGATACAAAGTGATCAAATAAGGGCTCAAACGACCCCTCAAAAGGTACCTTTTAAAACCTTATCATGTGCTAAACCCGATTTCTTGTAATAATCGATACACTAACCTTTAGAAAAACCTAAAGCCGATCCTTCCACCAAGTCTACAACCTTGATATACCTTTACTCCAAGTAATCACTTTGCTTGAATCCCAAGACAAAGTTAAACCTTACTTGTCTTCCAAAACCACCAAGACTTGAATTCCAAAAACACGCGAACACCTTCGAACTTCAATAATTCAAGATTCTAAACAATCAACTAAACCTTGAATCTTTTTTACCCTTCAACTTGATCACCTCTATAACCTCAAAAACAACACCTCGAAGCTTAAAGATTCAACCTTATAGCCTTTAAATCCTTGATTGGAATATACTTTAAATAGAGCCTACATATTCTAGATCAAGAACTTGACCACATGTATCTTTCTCTAGAGACCTCCAATTAAATATCCCCCATGAGATTTTATTGAATTTCACAAAGATCCAACGATTATGAGCCCCCAACGTTAAATCTCTAACTGCTATGCATAAACCGACGAATCATCGTGAGTAGAGATACTTGTTAATTGTACACCTTTTGAGTCGACTTAACTTCAAAACCAATCCTAATTGCTCCATAATTATCTTGGCGTGCATTGCACACTAATCAATTCTAATTTAAGTCTAATCCTAACTCTATTTAACTAAATACAAATAAATCACTACACATAAACTAATTACACTCTTAGCACAATAAGAGTTGTTAATACTCTATAACAATAATGAGTAGAATGTGCACGTATGATGTCGCGGGATTACATAAAACCTTTATTTTCTTTTTACCATTTACAAACTTTTATTATAACAAAACTATATGACGAGAGTTATTTTACATACTAAATTTTTTTCACATAACAAGGAACTCATTCTCACCATTCATCTAAAAAAATCAATGGTTAAAATTAAAAGCATTTTATTATATCACCTATTTTTATAATTTAAATATCTCTTAAACCTTTAATCCATAAGTTTAAAATAATTACACTATCGCGATGAGCATTTAATTATATTTCTTTAGACGGTATTTGATATACTTTCGAAAAAGAGAAAAAAATCACGTTTTTGTTTTTTTCGAATTGAGATTTGCATGAAAAATTATATGTGATTAAACACTAATTTGAATATCATATGATATTAGTGTTAAATCACATATATATGTAATATCACATTTGATATTAGTGTTAAATCACATGCGATATGTAATATAACATGTGATTAGTGTAATATCATATGTGATTTAACACTAATATCACATGATATTCAAATTAGTGTTTAATCACATGTGATATTTTCATGCAAATTTCAAAAAAATAAAAAAATGTAAAAAAAACGGAAAAACACAAAAAAAAAAAAAAAAAAAAAAAATCGCCGAAAGTATATCAAAGTGCTTATCTATGAAAGATAATTAAATGCTTGTCGAATGATATATATTTTTTCTGTTAACGATTAACGGTTTGAAAGATATTAATATTTGAAAAGAAAAAAAAGGAATGAAAACGAAGTTTAAATTGTTGGATTAATATCATTCATTGTGATCAAATAAAATGAAAAGAAATTGGCGGTGAAAATTGATCCTCGATATGTAAAGAATGTTTTATCGTCAAATGATCTTAAATCAAAGTATATAACACTATTTGTTTTGTTGATGACTATAGTATCATAAAAATAATGAAGATTTAAGATCTTTTTGGTTGAAAAGATTTTTACATACCAAGCCGAATCAATCCACCATCCATTTTTATTGATCTAATGGATGAGATTAATCCCAACAATTAGTAAAACCCACTTTCATCCTTTTTTTTCAAATATACTTTTTTTCAATCGTTAATCGCCGGCCGTGGGAAATATCTGATGACGCAAAGATTATTTATATTTTTATAGATAAGACTGATATACTTTCGACAAAAAAATTCGTGTTTTCACGCTTTTTTAGTTTTTTGTTTTACGTTATCGAAATGTGCGTGAAAAATCATATATGATTTAACACTAATTAATAATTACACGCGACAAGCATCATAAATCATATACGATATGATATCATATGTGATTTATCATATATGATTTAACACTAGTATTATCAATATTATGATATTACATATCATATGTGATTTAACACTAATATCACGCGATCTTCAAATCGTTAAATCATATACGATATTTCACGAAATTCCAGCTTTCAAAGAAAACGAAAAGACGAAAAACGCGAAAAAACGATTTTTTCCTTTTTCAAAGTATATCAAAGCTTGCGTTCATGAAAGATAATTAAATGCCGTGATGGTGTAATTATTTTTGCTTAACGATTAACCGCTTAAAAGATATTTAAATTATAAAAAAGATGAAATAATAAAACGCTTTTAATCTCAACTATCGATTTATTTTTGATTGATTACAGAGATGTAGCCCTCAGACGTAAAGAAAAGTTTCAGATGTAAAATAACCTCCTCAAACAACAATGGAGAAAAGAATCGATATAGAATAAATGTTTAAAGTAATGTAAGATATTAGCCTAAAGATATAAGAAAATAAATAAAAGTAATCATTTTCAACTTTTAAAGCAAAAACTTTGCAATAATATTTTCATATGAAATCACATAATTACCATATAAGTGGATTGTTTACCAAAATTATTTCTTTTTTTCTTCATTTTTTTTTCATATAAAACATTGGTAAGAATTTTCCTTCACATTCTCTATAAAAGAAGTATTTAAGAAAATCATATTATTAATTTATCAAAATTTATGATCAGAATGTATAGTATCTTTTATAATATTCTTTTAAGAATAACATTATTTTAAAATTAAGTAGTTGTTGCACACAAATACTTATCAAATTTCGATTTTTTAATTTCTTAGCTAGGTTAATTTGTTCCGCTGAATAACAGCGATGGTGACTCCCGGTCACCGCTACATCACCGCTTCTTTCGATTTAACCGACGACGACTCAGGTGGCCATGAGCACTTGACATTTTTTTTTTTTTTTTTTTTTTTTAATAATTAATTCAAATATTTTAACAACAAATTTAAAATTCATTAAAAAATAAATAAAAACATTACAATATATTAAAAAACGATATTAAATACATAAATCATAAATCCTAAATCCTAATCAATACTCCTTCAGAATCATACTGAGGAGATATATAACCAAGAAATTCCTCGACGCTACCCAAACTTCCTGCTCAATGAGATTCCTCACCAAAGTCGGCAATGTTGATGCACCAAGCACCATCGCTTTTGTTCACCCGATAGCTCCAATTGATTTTGGTGCCGATGATGTTGTTACCATTTGAACACACCGCCCAACTCTGTCAACAATCTCATTGTCTCATAAGCTTCCTCATTCGTAAATTTGTCGATCACGTTTTCGTTCGCGCCGTAATGTCGTTGCAACTCTTGTAGTTTTCTCTCATCTCGCTGCTTCTCCGCTCCTTTGCTCAAAAATTCGGCGGCGCTATAATAGCTTTTTCGAGCCTCATCGTCGTTATCGCATCGATTTTTGAACGACACTGCATATCTTCAACTGAACGCGGAGATAAAGCCATAATAAATCTTGTGTTGAGAATTAGTTTGAGGTTGAATTGTGTTTGAAATTGTGTGTTTAAAAGTGTGTTTGAGTTAGTATTTATAGAATGTAAAAGTGGTAAAGTTTTTTTTTTTTTTTTTTTTTTTTAATATCAAACGGTCAAAATAATATGCATTTCATTCGGTTGGACAAACGAACTAGGTTGGCAAAATCATCACAACCGACCGACGACGACTCCACGCCTCCACAATGGAACAACTGATGGTTTTGGTTGGCTGACCTCTCCCCAATCGAACCATCAGGTTAAGCCTTAGGGTTTGTAAGTATGGTTTTTTTTTTTTTTTTTTTTTTTAGGTTTGGCAAAAGCAACAAGGAAGAAGATGGTATTTTACCATTTTTATTTCAAACCTTGTTGTTATGTTTGTCTATATTGTTAGTTAATTTGACTGTTTTTATACCTGTTGTTAGTCCTCGTTATATTTACAATGTAAATATAAACTTAAATGTATAAAATTTGTTTAAACGCATAAAATGAATTGTGTTTGTATTAGAGAAAATTAAAATAAAAATAAAATTAGGACCCTATTAACGCCTATAACATGTTATAGCTTTGGGAGTAGTGTGTTCACCGGTTTGGTTGGCTTTGTGGGTTGATGGTTCGGGTTTATCGATTTGAAAATTTTCAAAGCTAAAACCAAAACCAAACCAAACCAATTATAAAAGGATAAAACCAAACCATACACCAAATTATAATTCGGTTTGGTTTTGCTTAAAACCAAGAAAACCAAATTCAAGTAAACTTCAAAATATAATCTAGAAATCACAACCAAAAGTTTAAATAAAATTAACAAATCAAAAGATCTCACAAAGTACTCAAGAAATCAACAAAACAAAATATAAGAAACCAAAACATTTCAGTTGTTAACGAAAGTAAATGAAAGCGATAAAATGTTATTCGACAAAAGTCTTCAGAAGTCTTATTAGGTTGAATATTTCATATTCCTGCATTGAAACTCACTTGAACTTCAAATCATCTTCTTCAATGTTTGCATTTGATGTTGTTTTTCTCTTTGAAAAGCAATGCTTGATTTGAGGAGTGATTAATTTATAAGATTTTAAATTATTAAGATTGTTAATTGGGAAGATAAAGATAGAAAATCTCTATATATAATTTTTATGTGAATAGAGATATTCGCTTTTTCTTGTTTGGTTCGATTATATATTTTATCAAACCCAAAACCAAACCCAAACACCAAATATATACTTTGTTCGGTTTCAAACCAAACCATACATCAATTAAAATTTTCGGCCCGGTTTTATTTGGTTTGTTCGATTTATTTTTCTATTGTTCGATTGTCAAACCCAACACTGAACGCCTTACTTGGGAGGATGTTTTCAAGATTTATGTTATAACATGTTAGTGGGTGACAATTTCTTGTGATAAAATTTTATTGTGCTAAATACCGACATGATAATTAATTAAACTATATGTACCTATTATTTAATTTCATTTAACCATTACAAAGTATTTATTAGTTACAAACACTGATGAAAGAAAATGTTAGACTGTTACCTGTGTAGTCAAGCCAAGTTGAACCAAGTATTGTCACCTCAATTTCACCCGAAGACTCAGTTCAAACTTCTCGCGATCGATCGAGCCTTAAATCTCAAGCTCGAGCCCCGACTCGCTTTCTAAAACTCATGCTCTAACTCGACTCGAGCTAAAAAGATCATGCCATTAAGCTCGAGCTCGATAAATAATCAACATATTTAGCTCGACCCACTCGATTCATACACCTCTTAATTTGTATAGTAATGATAAATAAGTGATTACATGTATATAAAATGTAATAGTGTAATTTAACCAAAGCTCGACAAGGCTCTGAAGTTTCACAAACCGAGTATTTTAAAACTCAACCCGACTTGGGTTCATACTCAATTGCTCGAGTTTGATCCGATTAAAGTCGATTCGATTTGAGTATGGTTCAAATCGCTCGAGTAGCTGACGAGTCTCATCTTGCATCTCAAAAGAGCCATAATGGTTTCCTGAATCTTGTTAACAAATTCATCAAATCAAATTAAGAGCTTAAGATTATTTGTCAGCATGTACTATGGTCAATAACGTTAATACTAGTATATAAACATCTAGAGTTGATCAAACTTAAAACAAATTAAAAGAAACATATTTAGAAACGGTAAAATGAAGCACCCTTCATTTCGAACTTAATATCAGTAAAATAAAACCAAATGGAACTTGATTTAACTTTTTTTGTTCAATGCTAATTTGAAAACTAATTAAAATTCGATTTACCCAAATGGGTAAGGAGAAGTAAAGAAAACTGGTAAAAACTAAAAACATTTTAAAGAGGCTCTCAAGAGGTTACCCACGCTAGTAATCATACAAGTCCCCTTTATAGGGGCAATCTAACCATTAATCAATCATTATGCTATTTTCTTTATGTAGATTTCACTTTTGATTTCATTAAAATAACCTATCTTTCAAATCATCATGTAACATAAAGGCACACATTTCATGTTAAAGCATCAAACAACTATGTGTTCCAAAAACATACGATTATTAAGCCACGCATAGCTGAATCTCAGTAACATCGAAAGTTATTAGATTTCAGTAAACTTTCAAATCTATCCACATATGGATTTTCGTTCTATGCACATACAAGTGTACAACGCCAGCCACCGTTCGATCACAAACCACCGTAACTCCACCTACCAACCACCTGCCTTTCAAGCAACAAACGCCACGGGATTCCCACTGCTAGCTATCGCAATAGCTTGCACCACAGCCATCACTTTCTTGGTCATGAGCTATTTCTTGATCACTAAATGCTGCTACCCCTTGAGCCAATTTTTAATGGCCCGGACCACCACTTCAGAAGAGCCACCATCGGTCTATTCGACTCCAGCATGGCAGACCAGTGGGCTCGATGAATCAATAATCGAACAGCTACCCATTTGTCAGTATAGTGAAAAAGGTGAAAACAAATTGTATAAATGTGTTGTTTGCTTGAATGAGTTTCAAGACTTGGATACATTAAGAGTTCTTCCTAGTTGTGACCATGGTTTCCATTTGCATTGTATCGACATTTGGCTTCGTAACAATCCCAACTGCCCAGTTTGTCGACTGCACATCCCGGGTGGGTATCAGTATCCAACCGGCACGATTGTACCTGCTTCTTCACCCCAAGATGCACCTTCATTTGCCCATAATAGCCCGACAAGTAGCAACCAAGATTTTGTGACGATTGAATTGAGTGAAGTGGCACACGAGTCAAGAAAGTCTCGTTTTGACTTGGTAAATGGAGATGAAAGAATCGGTGCCACGAAAGATGAGGAGCTTATGATCCAACCTTTACGAAGATCTTTCTCAATGGATTCTGCTGTTGATTGTGATATATATTTGTCAGTTCAAGACATCATACGGAATCATGAAGAAGCTAGCAGGACCAAGAGACCTTCTTCTCGCTTGGACATACAAGAGGATCTAGGAGCGCTATTCTTCCTCTCGAGTGTTAATTAGACGAGTTGTTAATCTTCCTGTTTGCAAGTTATTCGTTACTTTTAAGTTGTCACAATATATTGCAATCTCAGTTTTCACTCAAAAAGCAAACTACGTAAACCAGAATTTAGCCTAGCTTCACTCTCTAAAAGGCTGTCACTAGTTATTTCATATGGATGCTTCTCAAACAAACCTGACTCATGTTTTCTTTGACAAGTACATTTTGCCGCAAATAGTTAAACACAATGTGAAGGAAAACATACGGGTGATGGCCTAACATATGGTAATACATGTATGCCAAAAAAAAGAGCTTTGTCAACATAGCTAGGCCTAAGGTCTACGGACTACTAATACCGATTAAATTTGCTCTGTATATCTTAGCTACAACAGGGATACAAGTTAAAGTTTAGAAACTAAACCACAAGAAGGAACATGTGAAACAAGTCATATTCACAAAAGCGTATATAAATGCTTACATATCTTAAATCATTTATGAAAGAAATAAATATTAGTCTTGTAAAGTTGTAATGGTTTAGTTTGTGTAATTGCAAAATATAGAAGCAACAAGTGTTGAACCCGCTTATACCAACACATAAAAAGACTAATCTTGATCGGTTATTTTACTACCACTTTACGAAGATATGGGAAGCATTAGTGGTACGTCTTCAATAATAATCATTGGAAGTTCAGTAGCCAAACATATCCAAAAAGCAACCAAGTATGCTAGACATAACCAGAGAAAAAATGATCAACATGTGAAACTGGTTCAGTATATACATCATATTTTTATATTCAAGATCTACACTATACCCCACACGACATTCTAACCAAAGCTTCCATTTTTTCTATCAAATTCTAATGCTACCAAACTTGTATATATATACGCATACAACAAAAATCTTTAAAGAGCAAGAATCTATACCCGGATATGAAACCAAGTAACTGGGATCCAATATAGACTTCTTAATAAGGTGTTCTTGGTGGCTTTGCAAATGTGTATCATAAATATCATCAAAAGGCAGATTAAAATCATCTTCCATTGTCCTCCAACCGAACTGTTGGTCATGTTCTTGAGAGCTTCTTTCTGAAATATTATCACGGGGATTGTAGTAATCATTCTGATGAAAGGTTGGAGGTTCAAGAAAGCTTGTCTGAGGTCCCACCCCGTTCCTATCCACTAGTGAACCACCTCTGTGTGCCCACCAGTGGCTCCGTGTAGCTTGGCCCAGATTCTCAAAGTCGTGATGTTGTAGAATTGTTCTTGATGTAGAAGCATCAAGATTGCTCCTTGTTCGATCATCTAAAGGAGTACCCCAGTTCTCATCAAACTGGTCCTGGTTGGATCCTAAATTAGGTGGGACCCAAGTTTGTGATGATTTCATCTTCGACGCCAATGGGCCCTGCCTCAATGTCTCGTGGGCCATGATGATGGTCACGTTGAGATGTATAGTACCAATCGATAGTGTAATGGTGATTGTTGTTTGGAGTCAATTCGTGCATATGATTAGGGCTTCTTTGCTCTTGGAATTTCTTGAGTGTTGAAAGAAACAGTTTTCCGTCTGCATTTGGCTCCCATGACGGGTAGCTACTTTGAAAGCTGATAAATTGGAAAGACACCATAAATTTGTAAGCCCATCTAAACAACTTGTTAACTACTGTTAGACAAACATTATTACAGCAATAAGCTGAATCTTTAAATAAAAATGATTTAGGAGGCTATAGGCATTAAAACAGACTTTCACCCTGTTTGACCCGCTTTCCTTTAAGCTATTTTTATTTGACTTGTTGATATTTAATCATAACACAAATGGACCCATCCCTATATAAATAATGTGAGGTTTAAGAATACCTCAAGAAAGACTTCTCCATTTTCCTTGGGAACTTCTATGGCACGTAGGTGAGTTATGTGGCGATGCATACTTATATTACCATGGTTGCTAAAGTCAAATAGACTAAAACTGCATAATATCAGTCAATGCAAAACATATAAGTATATCGGTGATAAGAGACACTAAGAGGAAAACTAAATAAAGAATTCATATATAATTATCATGACTTACAAACCTGCAAACGTGACCAACCCTTCAATATTCACAGTGAAGTCCGCAATGAACTGTAGAATATCATCAGCTCGCTGCACCATGGATTAAAGTTGTCAGCCCAGCATGTTTGATTAAAATAAAATATCACATTTTTCCGTTTTGAGAAGAACTCGAATACATGGTTCTTGTCTATAATTAAACCACAAAACAAACAATACAAGGCGTCCACATGGTAAGAAAGCAGTTGTGCTCTTAAGATGCAAACACAAAGAGTAAGACGAACCTTTGGGACTACATAGATAAGCATGTATGGAGTTAGAAATATTGATGCCATCTCCTCCACTAACATCTTTCCGTGTACTGCATTATAAAACATGTCCGCCAAGTAATCAATCACCATTTATATAAAATGAGAAAAAAAAGTGTCAACAGGTCAACCAAACCCGCCCACCCTGCTTGACCCGCACTTAAAAATTATTTATTTCAACCCGAACCTGCTTTGACCCTTACCCGACATGCCCATCTTACCACCTCAAATTGTCACATTTTAGCTAGGACCAACACAAATATCGGTACTTTAGATGCTACAACTTATTACTTGCAAAAAATACATACCTGAAAAAGGGTTTCAAACTCCATCCGCACAAACTCGGTATTTTCTTTTCCGCGCCATCTTTTAGGCATATAATGGGTATGTTGGACAACAAGGGACATGGTCCCATGTGGGTCAAGCACCAACAGCTCATCTGAAACAGCAGCTCGACTGATAGCTGTTATGGCTCCAAAAACAGCACCATACCATAGCAGATTACGACCAAAAATCTGAGACCACAGCAGAAATGCGTCAATCAGGAGGGACTAGTTTGTGTTTGACTTATTATATTTCAGGTCAAGACAGGTTGGGTCAAAAGAGTCCATCTCAAAACCAGTAATTTTGTATAAGTCAGGTTCAGTTGACTCAAAACCCTTTTTGTCAAAAAAATCCATTTTCTAAATATTACTGTCTCAAATATCTATAATATTATCTTATTTCAATAATTATAAATTCTTATGAATACAATGATTTACGGGCTTTTATGCATTAAGAATAGACTATGGGCTTTCGATCCATTTCCATTAAGGTAACTTTGTTTCACAAGTTTAACCTGTTATAAACCAAACATAATCCTAATCGACCCATTCGTAAGTAAATGGGTCAAAATTGCCATCACTCTAATTAGTCAAAAAATAAGCATTCAAAGATCATTACATGGCCTTCGAGCAGAGACTCCTCGAGAAAGCAATGATGATTAGAATAGCAGTAAAGCCACCAGATACAAAAGATATGAACTTTGCAATAATTGATAGGATTGGAGACGGAAATTGTTTTAGGTAATCAGAAGCCGGAGATACGCTGCTGTTGATCCGTGCCTGAACAGATGATCAACCTGAAGACAGTTTATGTATGGCATGAATAACAACATGTAAAACACTAAGCCATAACAAGTTCAAAATAGATGAAGCGGGTACCTCATTATATTCCCTCAATACCCATCTTGAAAGATTTGACCATCGTCTTGATGATGCTGTACTAGGATGATTATAGAACTGTTCAGCATGTCTTAGAAAGAGATATAGCGAGCATGAATACAACAATAAATGGAGAAAGTAGAAGCATTGCAAGCCCAACTACCATTAGTCTTTTCTTTAAAGTCTTGGGGTCGCCAACAAAGTCTCTTCTGATACAGAAGTTTCTGCAGAAAAAAAAACCCGAGATAAAGTGTTAGGATTGAATGAGCAATTGCAGCTAACTCATCAAAGTGAAATATCACACCATATCAAACATGCTTTGCAAGATGCACCAATTTAGCGTCCATTCAAGGATCTTTGCGGGTTGGTTAAGCCACCATTTTCATATCGTTTCGCCAAGTCGATTCTGATTAATTTCATTATCAACTTAATGTAATAAAGACAAATAACTTCACCATCAAACATCATCACTTAAACACAAATATAACTACAAAACCATTAAATAAACACACACAAAACAAACCTCACACGACTCGGTGAGTCTGCAGGAGTGTAACAAGTTAGACAGCGTCGAAATAGAAAGAAGACCAGTCTTCATTGCCTATTACGGATGATCCTAAGAAACAGGTGTTATTTGTTTAAGTATAATACTAGGTATGTTTTTAGTCATTTCGATCATTTCTTTATAAAAGGAACATGTTAAAACGTTAAAGTTATGAACAAATCGGCATCAAGCCTTCGAATTAACAAGGTGCTTGTGTTAAACTGAAAAATATTTTATTAGTCAAATTATTTATAGAGTAAACTACACCATTCGTCGCTTGGTATACGTTGACCATCAGTTTAGTCCTCGACTAAAAAATTGCATTGCAGTTGGTCCCAACTCCGAATCGTTAGTCATCGTTGGTCCTCACTCTAACAATCTTCACTAACGCCGTTAATTGTCCACATGTGATACCAGCGTGAGGTATTTTAGTCCTTTACTCTTTACTTTTTAACTTTATCTTCTTATTTTAATAACTTCATTTCGACCATTCAAACTCAATCTCTTATATCATTCATCCACTTTAAATTCATCCTCGATCACTACCAATCATCGACACATAACCAACAAGGACGAATCATCGACACACATAACCAATCCTTTGACCCGAACAACTGCACCATTCATCCTCGCTTGTCTCGGACCAAGAACACCGTGCAAAACCCAAAATCCCAATCACCTACCACCATCATGTTTACATAGATCTAACATAACCAACAACATTGCTCCATTGACCGACCACAGATGCGTTCATGCTACCACCGCCATCACTAGAGCCACCGTCGCCACCATCATCTACACACAACATAACCCACCACACCACCACATCTTGACGATAAAACCCATTTGTAGGTACAAGTGTTAAAATATACTAAAGTGATAAAACCCACTTCAATGTCGACAATAATGGCGATTTTCACCCGGATCCGTGACCGAGTCTTGCGTCTCACACAAACCGATACAAAGACACAGACGCTTTAGATGGGGCTCACGATGGTGGTCCGAGACAAGCGAGGAAAACACCACTGTGGTGGTTTCTTTCCGGCCGAGAACAAATACGCCCAATTTGTTTCAAGGTGATTACAAGTAACAATCAAACCATGACTAGTCGGGTTTTTGACGTAACCGTCGTGTTTACACACCACGAAAGTGGAAGGAGGCGGATGGTGATGATGGTTGCGTGGTTGAAGTGGTGATGGTGATAAGATAGTGAGGTGGTGGTGATACAGAGAGAAGAGAAGACTTATTATTTTCTTTTCTTCTTTTGATACAAATGAGAAGGAAGCGGATATGTATAATAGGAAAATCTGATTTTAATGATGGCGGTTTGATTAAAAAGAGTATTGTATTTGGATGTTTTAAGAGTAAGCTTTTGGATGGAAATATGCTGTGTTTATATGATTGTGTATATATATGTGTGTTGGATGGAAATATGCTCGTCATCTGCGTGATGATTACGGAGAATGTGGAGTTTGTGTTGATGAATAAGGGAGAAGATGAAGAGAGAAGTAATAAAAGACCAAAATACCCACGCTTGTGTAGATTTAACGTTAGTCCAACCCGGTTAGAGTGAGGACCAACGATGACTAACGATTCGGAGTTAAGGACCAGCAGTGCAATTTTTGGTCGAGGACGAACTTGATGGTCAGCGATACCACAAGGACCAATGGTGTAGTTTACTCTTATTTATATATTTAAATTATAGTAAATTACACCGTTCGTCCTTGTGGTTTGCGCTGACCACGATTTCGTCCTTTGACCAAAAAGTTACGTCGTTAAATCCTAAGTGGCAAGCGTTATGTCGCTTAGTCCTCCATCCAACCGGCCCTACCAAATCCCACTAACGTCGGTTAACTCACTTAACCCATGAGGGTAAAATAGTAATTTAAGTCTTTTCTTCCACATCCACCCACAAACCCGCATTTCTTTTTCACTCTTCCCACCAACTCCTTTCTTCCTCAAACTTTCATCAACACCATAACAAATTATCAAAACAAAAACAAAAAAATATACACTGTTCTTACACTTCAAACACAAAAAACACTCGCTCTTAATTCTCTATCCAACTCCACCACCACCACGGTTGTACACCACCACCAACCACCACGACATCACCACCAACCCACTACCACCGACTAATTTTATCGTCAGTTTTATCGTCATAAGTCCAAGAGATACTGAACCAAAAAAGAAATTTAAACCGAGACTGTTTGGATCAATGAGGACACTCACAACCAAGAAACCAAAAACACAAACCAAATCCTTTCTAACATAAATAACATCATCCTCAACTCACCATCATTCCCACAAGACTCGAAACAAATACGGAAAAATAATTAATTGATCTCAGTTATTCCTTTCGCTTTATTCAACGAAATATTAAACCTTTTAACGGTCATTCATACGAAAGAAAACATCTTCATCGATCTAAGTGTTGAAGCATTACTTTAATTAATATCCGAACATAAAGATAAGGTTAATAACAATTATGTTATTCCCTTTTCTTGGTTCGTTCAACAATTAAAACGTTTACAACATATCATTAATACCTACCAGGCTACTATTGACCCATGTCGAAGTTCTTGAAGCCTCGATCTTAATCATTTATTTAGATAGGGCTTGAGATTTGTGTGAATGTTCTTCGATTCACATGGTCAAAAAGTGGAGACATAGGATCGATTGAAGTCTGGTGGGTGGTGATGTTTGATCTGAAAAAGGAAAACGAGAGGATTCATGTTGAGAGAAAAAAAAGAGGTCGCGAGCAAGAAACCAAACGGATCGATTGAAGTCTGGTGGGTGGTGAGCCCAAACCCATTAATCTACTTACCTACTTACCAAAATAAGAAAATACGGCCAAGATTAGTGACAATGGTGGCTCGTTTGGGGTTACAGCGCGTGTACCTCAAAACACATTCTGATGGTGATATAAGGGTGGGTGTGGTGGTGTTTCACTGATAAAGGTGGCGGTGTCACGGTGGTGATGGTGGTGGGTGTGAGTGTGACTGCGATAGTAGAGATAGAGGTGGGAGATGTTTTATTTTAGGTTTAGGGTAAAATGAGGGTGGTGTAGGGTTTTAATAACCCCAAGGGTAGTTTGTGTCAATTTTGCAAAGAAGAGGGGCGCGGTGTAACTTAACGCAGGGACCATACGTGGGTTTAGGGTAAAATGACAGAAATACCCCTTTAAAAACCTTAGTTAACTGACGTTAGTGGGAATTGGTGGGCCCAGTTGGATGGAGGGAAGAACGATGCATAACGTTTGCCACTTAAGGACGGACGGTGCAACTTTTTTGGTCAAAGGACGATATCCTGCGGTCAACGCAAACCACAAGGACGAACGGTGTAATTTACTCTTTAAATTATAACTTTAAGAGTATGTTTGTCGTAAGGGGTTGGGGCTTATATTATAAATCGAAACTAAAATTTTTATTTTCATAAATTTTGTTTGGCAAATTAGTTTAAGTCGGGGTTTATTATTATAAAATTACTAAAAATGACATATAATTAAATTAACATATGTATATATTAGATATGTGGGTAATTAAGTAATTTTAATATCAACGAGGCTTATATTTAGAGCTTATAAAAATTTTACCCTCAATGTTGAGGTTGGGGCTGGGGCTTATAATTTCAAAAGTCCTTCTATAAGGCTTTACGCCAAACGAGACTTATAAAGAGACATTTGAAAGTTATGCCTCGTAAGCTCCATAAGCTCCTTAGCCAAACACAACCTAAGTATAAGGATTTGACAAGTGACAAAATATAAAGTGAGAATAAAGAGAGAGAATGAGTAAAATAATTGTTAACTAGTAATTTAATTAGATTTTTTATTTTTTTAACTAAATTTTTTTAATTAGACTTTTTTAAGCAAATCTTTTAGCTATTTATATCACTACTCATCTATTATATATAATAGTTGAGCCCCTTAATTTAATGTGCAAGATGGTTTGTGCACAAAATCATGTACGGTACAACATATGCATTGCACACCAATAAATACAATTTTTCATGAATGGTTTCAAGTGGAGATGATTTGTGCACTAATTAAAGTACCGTACAACCAATGCATTGCACACCAATAAGTATAAACTCATCTTCAATCCTTATGAAAATCATATTGAATACTACGAATGAAATATGCAGTTATGGAACATGAAAGGGCTGCAGTTATGCACCCTTAAAGAATTCGAACCACTTAACAATTACATCTCTCTTAAATGGAGACTCCATAAATGAGGCATGAAGGGCAATAGGAATAAAACTAAAAAGGTCCATCACGTGTATTATCATGGCTACAGAAGTTGGAGGCCCAAAGGTTGAATTGTTCCTAAACGAATTGAAGCTGGATGCAACTGGTACCATTGTCGTGTTGTTGTGTAGAATGTGGGATGTAAATGCTACAAGTGGCCGATACTTGAGCACCGATTTCTTGGTGTTTGATGCAAAGGTATATTCATATATATCTCCCCAAAACCTGAGTTATAAGAATAGATAATAAAAGGATAACAAAATATATGTATTATTTAACAACAACTTTTAACATGTTTTTGTTGCAGGGTAATGTTATCCATTGTACCGCCAAGGCAACCGTGGCTCACAATTTCTTGAGGTTAAAACTTAAAAGAGGGGGGTGTATACACTATTTAAAATTTTGTTGTCATGCATAACAAGGAAGACTTTCGAGTTAGGAAGGATGATACCTTCATGATAGAGTTTGATGGCTCAACGTCAATAAGAAAATCCTTGGTTGTATCTGAAGGGTTTGTCAGGCATCCTTTTCAGCTGGTGGATTTTGATCATATCAAGCCTACGGACAACAAATATCTCATTGGTAATTTACTGTTTTGTAGGTTTGTTCAATTAAATTGGCCTTAAATATTGTTGCCATAAAAATTGTTACCTCTTAGATGTTGCAGGTTATATGACGAATGTTGGAAGGATGAACCATACGAAAGCAGGCTAAAAAAACATTGATTTCTACCTAACCAATCATAGGTTCGTATTTATGTTTTTTACAATTAATGTTGTCAAATTGATAACTTTTTTTTGGCCAATATGTGTTAAGGAACTAACCGTTTGTTTATTTTTTTCCCGTGCATGCGAGGTCAATCAATACGGGTGACTCTATGGGGAGGGCTTGCTGATATGTTGATTGAAAAGAAAGCAAAACACACAGCCGTGTGCGCTGTTGTGGTGACATCCACATCTGCAAAGCAGTATAAAAGTGAGTCGGCTTGGACTATTTACCTTCTCCATATTAGACACCTTTATCATGCTAATTTGGTTTATAATTTTACCTCTCAGATAAGCTCTATTTATCGAGTAGTTCGGCTACACAGATACTAGATTCTATTGACATCCCTGCAATCAATGCATTGAAAAAGGACACCGGGTAGGAAATTGTTTGAATATAACATTTATTATTGATAAGCTTCATGTTGTTATCAAATTTATCAAGATCGTTTACCTGTTTGTTAGCGGTGTTGGGTCTTCAAAAGCATCTTTGGGTGCACACATCTCTGAACCAAAAGATGGGACAATCGAGAATCTGCTCATGTAGGCCCGCAATCGGAAAAATGATGTGTGTCTATTTTTTCCCACGCCATCTATGTAGACTCCTTAAACTGCATAATATTGATTTATTTTATTTCTACAGTCTGCAACTTTCTTATGTAAGGCCAAGATTGATGATGTGCGTACTAGAAAGGGGTGGAATTTTCCAACGTGTGGAGGTGACAACTGCAAGAAAGGAGCTACTAGGAAGGGTGGGCGTTTTTGGTGTGATTCATGTGAAAGGCCAGTTGAATACCATGTGATAAGGTACTATTATGTTTGTAATTTATATGTTGGGCATTTGTATATAATATATATAATTATTGACATTAGGACTTACTATATGCGACATGCTCTTTCCAGGTATCGCCTTGAACTTGGTATCTCGGATGATACCGGCCGTACTGTGGTGGTCCTTTTTGATAAGTCCTCAGTTCAATTGATCAAGTTTCCAGCTTCAGCATTATTGACAGATGATAAAGAGGTACATCTATATTTTTACTGTTTATTTACACCCCGTTTCCCGTACTCCATTACTCATACCTTGCTATACAGAGTTTTGATGATCACGCCAACTTGCCATCTCCGATACTCGATCTCATTGGCACAAAACACCTGTTTGAAATCAAAAGTCATACCTATTATGAGTATGGGACGTTTGAGAGTTTTACGTGTTGGGCGGTGGACTCACCTCATCCGTCAATTGAAACTGAAAGCTCAAGCACCGTTGATAATGAAATTGTTGGTGCAGTCGCATCATCCAAGCCATCCACCCTAGCTCCATCCGTCGTTACACCGTCCAAACCTAAAGAGGATAAGAACAAAAATAGGTAATCAAAGCATGTAATATTTGTCTCCCAAAAATATCCTATAATAACAATATTCGTTTCTTTAAGGACTCTTACTAATACAAAAAAAGTGTACCTAATAAACATGGTTTTGTTGTCTTCAGGGTGGACCCTGAAGACTCAGAAGGAGATGATGAACTGATGCATGCTGCTGATGGGCAAGATGATGCGACCATCAATGCAATTAAAAAAACAACTGCAACATTGGGCTCATCGTTCAAAAGGTTGCTCAAGTCCACCCTGCAGATGATAAGAATAAAACAAGTCATCACAACATATGCCCTTTTGTGACAGCAAAAATACAAAACATTATGACATTTTTTCCTTAAACCTATTACTTATGCAGCAAAGTTAACATGACAAACATGGTTTGATTGTTTGCAGGGTGGATATTGAACATTCAGAGCCGGGTATTGAACTTATATATGTAGATGGTGACCAAGATGGTGAGGACGACACTCCAACTGACAAGAAGAGAATGAGACGGTGAGCACAGGTTGTGTACCATATTTGGTCAGTTGTAGTTTTATATTTTGCCACATATTAATACAACCCTCTTTGTATATTTTGTGGTCATGTTTGTCGTGGAAGATTCAGAATGACCCTAAGCCGGTTGTGGCCCAAGAAACATTTTCGAAATAAACAATTATCTCATGAATAATCCACTGGATTAAAACTGTTTTTTGGGATCCTTTGTTTTTGTTGTTTGGAAGGCACAAAATTCTTATGTTTCGTTGCATCATATCGTATTTTGCTTTGATAATTTATTATACATACCTGTCATGCAAAATATTGTTTCTTTTTTGCTTGATTTGATTTCAGGTACATCCAATTTGAGCCTGTTGTGATATGGACACTTTCTACGATATATCAAATGGAAATGCTGTTAACGATTATTGTGAAAAAATCAGTTTTTGGAAAGACAACAGTTACAAAAACTGTTGACTATGGAAAGATAACCATTGCCTTTGAAAGTCCAGCAATACCTTATTTCCATATTCAACCAGTAAATTTATGGAGTTAAATATGGAAATGGTATCAAAATACTACCACATGCCAATAGCACTAGCTGCAAAAGCATCAGGTCTACATAATCCATCTTATAAAAATAACTTGGATGATCAAGATATTGAAGATGGTTATGCTGCTGACTATATTGAACAAGATTGGTTGGAATTGTCTTTGGACCATCCCCAACAAATTAGATATTGAATGTTAGATTATGATATATAAATCTTTGTGTTTATGGTAGTTTAAGTGGTTACCAATGTTAGGTGATGATTGGAGTTGGCAAACAAAAAATTCTAAATGTTTACATATGATGTTTCATCGCGGTTTATTACTATATATCTGGGTTTCCAGTACTCTTTCTATTTATATAGTTTTATGTCCTATAATACATTTGTTTAACTTCCATGTAAATTCATTCCTTTAAAGTTTAACCATAACAGTTGTCTTATAAACAATCACATTATAAAGGTGAAGAGTGATTTGCATTTAGAGAGTTTGTAAATAAAATGCATTAGGATGTAGTTATTATAAAACTCAACTTTATAAATTTGTGTGGGCAAAGCCATTGCACACACACTTTAATACATGTCTTAAAATGTTTTCGGTTGAATTTCGTAATTTTTGGAATTGATTTAGTATTTTTAACAAGCAATATGCAATCGGTTGTCAAAACTGACCACAATCTGAGTTCCAGGTTCCAATCGTATAAATCAGCATCGTAGGAGTGGTTTGGTAAATCGACCCTTTTGAAATTTCTGTAGACGATACTTTAACTTAAACATAGCAAGTTGGATCAAGTCGTGAGGATAAGTAGCGAAGGAGATATGACCAAATGAAGTTGAGTTATGTTTTCTGATTTTGGACAGACCTGGTACCTTTGTATTCTTTTAGTTTTCTGGAATAACTATTAAAGAACTAAGACAAATGGTATACACTTTTAGAAAGTAGACTAAAAAACACTCAACTCGGGCTTTTTAACCAAATAATTTTATAAAACTCAGTATCATTATTAAAAAGTCACTAAGATTCTAGAATACATGTAGACACTTACCATGATCTATAAGTAGCTGCCTTTTCATTGTACACCACACTTATTGCATCAGTTAAACAGTAGAATCCCAATAGGTGATCTAATAGACTTCTTCATTTTATATCTTGCCAACTCTGCAAGGTAATGTGTTGCAAAAGTGAATCAGGTCCTTCAAAGAATAAATGGATACATGTACATTTGAATTTTACAAATTTACATACCTGACAATTATGTATATTATTAAAGCTATATTTGTCTTTGCGTTGCAGGGTCGCACGCTGAACATTCTGAACTTCCAACCCTGTCAGACATATTGAACAAAACTTTGTTTATTAATTCAACAACAATTATCATTGGAAGTGGAAAGATGCAGAGTTTCTGTGGTTTACGAATGTCACAAACTGTTGGACCATTTGCAGGTACATGTCGTTTATAAAACTTGGCTTACATTATATTATGCAATTACAAAAAATTTCCAATAATGCATACATAATTTGCATTCTCAACGTACTTTGTTAGAACAAGGATCACGCTCGGTAGGCACTTTGACAGACCTGCCACCGAACCAAATAGCTTCGACTTCCAAAAATCCCTTTGTCTGTAAAAAAAGAAGATCGGCAGGTGATTAATATTAGATTTGGCAGTTAATCGATTTCATAATATTTAATATTACCGTAATGGTGATTCCTATAGGAACACTCTCTCATCGTCCAGCTAAAAAAATCCCACCGGGATCTGCACGTGCATCTGCAGGTAATTAAACATTTTATAAGTGTTGCATCCTGTTAGTTAACGTATTATAATGTTGTTCTTCTCCGTGATATTTACCTTTATTTGCAAGGTATTCCTGTGGTGTACCATGATATTGGCCCTCCAACATTTGAATGTCAAAATTGCAAGGCGGTTATGTGGTACCAAGAAAGAGCTAACGTAACAAAAACCGTTGTCAACCCAACTTTCTCTATTTGCTGCCAGGGGGAAAACTGCTTCTTCGATATATAATCAAACGCCTTCACCTCTTAATGAGCTTATGGACTATAGCAATCCTGCAAGTTCAAGTTTCAAAGATCAGATCAGGTTATATAATGGTATGTTTTGTTACACATCTTTTGGAGCAAGAATAGACCATTCAATTACCACAGGCATGGGTCCATATACCTTTAGAGTAAATGGCCAAAACTATCATCGAATAGGTTCTCTACTGCCTAAACAGGGCACTCAGCCTAAATATGCGCAGCTATAATTTTTTGACACTGGAAATGAAGTTAAGAACCGAATGGGAGCTTTTATAAGCAAAGATAGTGTAGAAGTTGTGGATGCAAATATAGTAGCAAGCCTGATGCAAATGTTCAATCAAACAAATCCAATCACCAAGGCATTTCGAATGGCCCGGGATTGGTCTGAGTCCCATAATTCAACCCCCTTTGAACTACATCTCCTAAGTGGTCGAGGTGCATCTCGGCAATATAACGCCCCAACCGTACCAGAGATTGCAGCTCTGATTACTGAAGATTTTGGTGTTGGTATTCCCACGAGAGATATTGTTGTAAGAAACAAGGAGGAAGGATGAAACGTATTTCTGAGTTGCATCCGGAATACATGGCCCTCCAATATCCATTATTATTTCCATATGGAGAGGACGGGTTTCATGAAAAGATACCGTATCACAACAACAAAGGTGTACGCAAAACCAAAAGGCCTTTTGTTACAATGAAAGAGTACTACTCATACATCATACAACAACGACATAATCAAGACACTACATTGGTTAGAGGTGGTCGATTATTCCAACAATTTTGGTTGGCGACACGCTGTTGTCGAGGAGCAAAGGCTTAAATGGAGTAGGCAAAATCAAGATACATTACGCGTGGATCTATATCACAACCTGTGTGACGCTGTAACAAGAGGTGATACAAATGCAGCAGGCTTGGGAAAACGAATCGTCCTACCAAAAAGTTTTATAGGCGGACCAAGGTATATGATGCAAAACTACCAAGATGCAATGGCTATATGTCGAACCTATGGAAACCCAGACATGTTCATCACTTTCACTGCTAATACAAAATGCCCTGAGATTTCAGAAATGTTAAAGCACATTCCGGGACAAAAACCACATGACCGTCCAAAAGTAGCCACGCGCGTATTCAAGCTTAAGCTTACTAAACTGTTAAATGATCTTACAAAACACCATATTTTTGGCAAGTCGTGGGGACGTAATGCACATTAGCTAATAATGGCAATATGTCTACTCTTTTATAACAAGTTTATGCATTATCTTATTCGTTTCTCAATTTTCTTTCAGTTGTATATGTCATAGAATTTAAAAAACGTGGGCTACCTCATGCTCACATCCTACTATGGCTAAAAGAAGAGTTGAAATGCAAAACCCCATCCCAGATAAATGATATAATTACAGTAGAGATACCATGTCGAGTAAATGATCCAGATGGGTATAAAGTGGTGACTGAATTTATGTTACATGGTCCTTGCGGTAAAGATGCTAAATACGCACCATGTACAAATGAGGGTAAATGCTCAAAACATTTTCCTAAACCTTTCGTTCTTTGAAACAATGGTTGATAGTGATGGTTATGCTATTTATCGTCGGAGAGATAATAAAGCTTACCATATAAAGGAAAATTCAAATACGACAACAGATATGTGGTTCCTCACAACCGTTATCTCCTTACGAAATACCGTGGCCCACATCAACGTAGAATGGTGCAATGGATCAAAGGCAATTAAGTAATTATTCAAGTACTTGAATAAAGGTCCCGATAGAGCCACAATTGTTATACAAGAAAATGTAAAAACAATGGTTATGAGGCAAGCTTCGATTTTGGAGGTGGACGAAATAAAGAATTATTTGAGTTGTCGTTTTTAGCTCCATGTGAGGTGGTATGGCATTTGTTTTCCTATGACATCCATTACTCGGATCCATCGGTCATTAAACTTAATTACCACCGCCAAATCAAGATGCAATCACACTTCGTGACTCGAAAGTTTACCGACCCTAATTCAAAGGGAAGGCATCGATATAACCATGTTCACCGATTGGTTTGAATTAAATAAGCGTGATACAGAAGCGAATAAATACACGTATTCTGAGATACCTGCTCATTATGTGTGGCATGAGAAATACAAAATGTGGAAAGAACGAAAGCAACGTAAATCCATTGGGAGGATTGTTTACTCGCACCCGGCATATGGAGAACGATACTATCTTCGAATGGTGTTGAACATTGTCAGAGGACCTCGCTCTTTTGAGGAGCTCATGACTGTTAACGACATATTATGTTCCACGTTCAAGGAAGCCTGTTTTGCGTATGGCCTTTTAAATGATGACACGGAATGGACGCAAGCTATATCTGAAGCAAGTGTCTGGATGTTCGGACCATAGCTACGTGACATGTTTGTAACAATTTTATTGTTTTGTGATGTCAGCAGGCCTTTAAAGTTATGGGAAGAAAACTGGCACTTTTTAGCAGAGGATATCCTACACAAGAAAAGGAAAATGTTTGATTACCCTAACTTGGAGTTGACAAATGAACAACTTCATAACTATTGTTTGCTTGAAATACAAGAGTTGTTAAATAGGTATGGAAGATCTTTAGGAGATTTTCAAGATCTACCAATGCCAGACCCAATGTTACTAACCAACATGGACAATCGTCTCATAAGAGAAGCGCTGGATTATGATATGAAGAAAAGTAAGATTGAACATCAACAACTCCATTCATTGTTAAATCCCCAACAACGTTTAATCTATGAGGAGGTTATTGAATCCGTGAATGGTAAAAAAGGGAAATTTTACTTTGTGTACGGACCAGGAGGAACCGAAAAGACATTTTTATACAAAACTATCATCTCAAGGTTGAGATCAGAACGTAAGATAGTTCTTGTTGTCGCATCTTCAGGTATATATTTATACTAAATTTAAACAAACAACTAACTTGGATATTTAAAAAAATACACAACTAATTAATACCCTTAAATTGTATAGGGATTGCTTCATTGTTGCTACCAGGCGGGAGAACGGCACATAGCCGTTTTGTTATACCACTTGAATTATTAGAAAACAGCACATGCGGTATAAAACAAAACACGCATATGGCAGAACTCATGCAGCAAGTTAAACTCATACGCTGAGAGATATCTTAGGATATCATGACCTTGACATTAGAGATAGAATATTTGGATGCGTGACAGTCTTGCTCGGAGGTGACTTTCGTCAAGTGCTGCCAGTTATACCAAAAGCAAGCAGGCCAGTCATTGTTCAATCATGTATAAACCATCGAATTGTGGAAGCATTTCAAGGTGTTTAGTGTTTACCCTTACACGCATGATGCGTGTCAATGAGTATAGTGAAAATGGACCGCTTGATACTTGAAAACAGGATTTCAATAGATGGGTCTTGGTCGTGGGGATGGCAATTTGCCGGCAAAATGCAAAGAAGAAGAGGACGAGCCATCTTGGATTGACATTCTGAAATGTTCCTAATTGAAACATGGGATTGTCCTATCGAGAAGATTGTGGCGAGACATACCCGATTTTACAACAAGACGGTGATGAAGTGTATCTCAAAGAAAGGTCAATCCTAACTCCTGAATGATGATGCCGATGCTATCAATGAGTATATGTTTAAGCAGTTAACGGGGCACTCTGTTATATACAACAAATCAGATGAAGTTTGCAAGGCATCTCTGACAACCTAGATCGGCATGAGTTGTACCGATTGAATTTCTAAATTCCTTAAATTTTCCGGAACCCCCACATGAACTTCACTTAAAAAGGAATTACCCATTATGCTCTTGCGTAATATCAATCCAACTAAAGGTCGTGTAATGGAACAAGATTGCTCATCACAAATTTAGGAAATTTGTTATTCACGCAAAGATCCTGAAAAGTTCAAATATAGGAGACAATGTCATTATACACAGGATTATACTAACATCAAACCAAATGGCCATTTATCCTAAAACGGCGACAATTCCCTATAAGGGCATGTTATGCGATGACTATCAACAAAAGTCAGGGTCAATCACTTAACTACGTTGGCCTCTATTTGCCTACTCATGTGTTCACACATGGTCAGCTTTATGTGGCGCTATCTAGAGTTACCAATCCTGACGGCCTTAAGATACTAATGATTGAAGACAAAGACCCAAGACTTAAGCACTGCACACGTAACATTGTTTTCAAAGAGACTTTCAGTAACCTATCGTAGCATGTCTATGTAATGTTCAAACATTAAATATAATAAAGGCGTACATTTTATTTTTGATATGCATTATTTGTGTTTCCATATTCAGAGACAAGTAATAAAATTTTAATGCCAGCACCTATGCATAGTTCACCATAGTTATTTATTATTACTTGATTATTTGCCACAAACACTCCTAAGCTTTATAATATTGTTCCAACTCTTAACATTTATCCATTATCTGTATTACCATGTTAAAAGACACATAATAAATTTTGACCACCAATACTTATTTATAGAGCATTGTTTTCATACTTATGAAATAACCTAAAAACATAACTGAACACTCATCAAGTACTATTATTGCAAACGATATTAATAATATGCACAAAGGTTCACATAAATATCTAATAAATTGATTTTATGGTTGATTAGGAGTTACATATCCTTTATTAACTTCAAGTCATTTCAAAAGCTTGATGAGGCATTTAAAAAGCAACTTTTCTCAGCAACATACACGTATAAACTTCTTTATTATCACACAAAAAACAGCTATCTGCAGTCTAAACATATGTCATTCAGCAGGGAGGTCATCTCGTACTACTTTCATATGCCCTTACACCAAGTTGCAAAATACTTTAATGTTGGTTTGTGTGTTTTTAAAGCGCATTGTCGATCGGTTGGAATTCAATGTTGGCCATATCGAAAACTTCTAAGTTTAGAAAGGTTGATTAACTTTTTTCAGGTTAGCAGTCAATTGACCCTAACTTTTGATTCTGAATTTCATACGACAAGCCTATTTTAAGAGAAAAACGTTGATATGCAAGTATCAATATTTCCAAATAAAAGAATGGTTTAAATATTATAGTAATGGTTTTCCCTGTTTGCTAATATATACATATTTTAAGTCACAAACATTAACATTTAACTATGATTTTTATAGTACATATTCATATGCTTTATATACTATGATTTCCAAATTTGTTTTTATTATAAGGCAACGATGGTGATTCAAAAACTAATGAAAATATGCAAGAGATAATTACAAAACTGCAGGAAGAAAAAAGACTGATAGAAGAAAATCCAGAATTACCAATTACAAAAAACACTAAAAAATTGAGACAAAGGCTTTTCAAAGCTAGCTACAGAAAAAAAAAACATCAATTTGGAATTGTCATTAGCAACACCAACAGCAGCAAATTTGGAATCAAGTAGTTTTTTTTTACAAGTAATCTTCCTAAAGTTGTGTATTGAATTTTGGTATGTTATTCTCTAAGTTTTTCAAATGAATAATGCTTAAACAACAAGTTGTATCGTATGTTGTTTGCTCAAATTTAATAACTCATAACCTATCTATTGTTATCATAATACCAAGTCAATCAACATAAACTCTGAAAATTCAATAGTTAATAAACTCCATACCTTATTGACTATTATGCGATCAGCGTACGCAATTTGCTCCACTGCCTCATTGACGAATATTCTCATTCTTCGGGTCTACTAAAGTGACAACCCCGTCAAGCTTGAACTTCATCATAAAACATAATTATAATTTGTGTTGGATTCGCTAGACCTGCAAACCTTAAAAAATAAGTACGAGTTTTAATCCACAAACGCAGATTTATGATTATATATACTTCAAATCAAAACAAATTGCTGCTTCGTAACTGTAGACTCTTTGACAGTATGAGCAAATTTCCCATTCTTCTTACTCACCAACTCTCATATCATCTGGACAACTCATAATTTCGTGTCATTTCTAAACAATTCATGCCTTACAATTTCAACATTTATCGTAAACTAGGTTTCGTGTTCCAAATCACAGTAACCTTAATGGTTTAGCGGCGAATTCATGACCATATCATCACGAACATTTCATATGGACTAAGTTTAGTCTACATTTCATTAACATCATTTGCATCATGTTAATTCATTCATGATTTTATATTTCACCTTAAACGCGTAAATTTTATATTAAATAAACGTTATCGCGTGAGTTATTATTTTGAATATTTAATCCGTTACTTCTAAAAATGATCCCGATATATTTTATACTTACATTTAGTTTATAAAAACTATATTTTGAGTTTACCTAGTGTTCTAAATTTATTTTGTATATAAATCGTTAAATTTATATTATTACGACGTTTTTCCTAAAAACTACACGATAATTATTATATCACTCAAATTTTACAAGGAATGTATTTTTACAATTTTTATGATCTCTTTATACTTTATTTTGTTCTATTAAAAGTTACTTTCACCTAAAATTTCCTTAAATACACTAATGTATATAAAAACCTTACAAGTTAATTCTACCTACACATTTACTTACATCTTTTAACAAATAATACAATTTATAAAAAAAAATATATATATATATTGGGAAACAATAGCCCCAAAAATCCGGCCCTATGGGAGGGTAGCATTAATTGATTGGTTTGGTAATTTTTTTCTTATGATAGTATACATCTATACTCCAAGTTATATATTTCACTCATCCATTCATCCACCTCTCATTTTCAAGATAATAAAAGTTTCTCTCTTTGTTCTTCATCTTCTAAAAACCGGCCATATATGGTGTGTACAAGGGATCATCAAAATTTTGCAAGATCAAGTTTATTACAATCTAGATTACACTCTTAATAAGGTTTTGAAATAAAAACCTAGGGTGTTTAGGTTAAACCTTTGTTCTTTGCACCTCATCATAATAGCTTGTAAGCATATTTCTATCATTTTACATCTTTCACTTTCATTTCATATTTATTTCTTCATATTTGGAGCAAACATGCAAGACTTGTGTTGTTTATACCATTTTTACCATGATTTTTAGTGTTATATATATAAAAGGTCATCCTATAATTATTCCTTGGTATATTTTGGTCTTGATGATGATTAGGAACCCATGACACCCTAAGAAGGTGTATGGTAGGATTAGTATAGCTTTGGAGTTGATTTGAAGGGATTGGAATAGGTTTAGTACGAGAAAAACTATTTTCGACAAGTATATATAGTGGTCTGTCCTTATTTTGTTTTTCTGAAAATCCGACAGTGGCACGAATTTTGGCCTTGATATTTAGAAAATATACTTTAAAAACTAATCCGTGGCGCTTGAACGGATTAAAGCGGAGTTATAACGAAGAAGTTATGAATTTTACAAGTTTGACGACGAAATATATATTTTTCTCGAAATTTCAACAAAGTGTTTTGGTTTGTACGAGTCAAAAAGCGAGCCTTAGGCTTCACAAATTATTTCGACTTATCAAAAATATATTAGTATACTTTGATACGAGCTAAGGACATATAATACGAGAAAACGGATTTGAAACGACTAAGATATACACGTTTTCATAAAATTGCCGTAACTATTAATTTTAGAAAAGCTATATTACTTTTACGAGACAAGTGTTACGGTAACTAAAACCACCATGTTGAAGGCTTTTTAACTATGATGTAGAACTTTTGTAATCGAAATGTCTTCTAATAAAATCGAGATCACCAAGCATATTTTTCAAAACGACCAACCGTTTGTATAGCGGAGTTGTAATAAATTAATTACGATTGCTTAAACTTTGCGAAACTCACTTTTACACAACATTGGACAAAATCACCATATTTAACCTCTATTATCTTTATGTTCGAGACCTCTATGACGAAAACTCATGTACTAAAACTTAGATTTTGATACAAGCTTTCCAAAACCGTCGAGTTCGTTTCCTAACGTTCGACGTACACCATTTACTGCTAGCTTTTCGAGGCCATTTTGTCACTTTCATGAAATTTCCGCGACTTTATTTTACTGATCTAAAAGTTATAATTTCATAATAAATCATTAAGAAACTATTGTAGGATGACATTTTGACGTAAATACTTGCAAAGTAATTTAAAATGGTCAAGGCGTCAAAAGAGTATTTTTCGACGAAGAGTATTATTTTCAAAACTACGCAAGTGGTATAAATAACATACTGAATTGCATGCATAACATTACATCATAACTCATTACGTATCATATCATTCACAATAGGTCAAGGTTAAAGCATCACACTACATCTCAGTGTACTCACTCTTGTCATCATACCAATTTATCAAGTGAGTTTCATAGCCCCTACTTTTATGCGTTTATACTATTTTTGGGGGAGATACATGCTCAATTACCTATTTTTACTTTCACAAGTACTCTACACTTTTAAGGACTACTGTGAGTCATAGCCCCACTTTTTCTCGTTTTAATTATTTATGAAACTCTTTGGGGGAGATACATGCTCAATAATTTTTAGTACATTCATGACTATTTGCAAACTATATGTTATCTGAACTGAATGTTTAGTCATGCGAAGTAATAGTATTGCCATGCTTAGAATTTCCATATTATAATCATTGGACTGATGGTCTTGGTATAATCAGTGAACTAATGGTCTTGGTAGGATCAGTGAACTAATGGTCTTGGTAGAACCAGTGAACTAATGGTCTTGGTAGAACCAGTGAACTAATGGTCTTGGTACAATCTCGAACTAATGGTCATGGAACAATTTGAAACCATCACAATTATGTGTTATATTAAGTAGCGTGGATACATTAAGTTATGCACTATTATGTGAAATTCATTTGACATCATGCGCTGAGCATAAACTATATCACATTTTGAAATGGGTTGTGAATACACGGGTTGCAAGTTTTGTATGGGCTAACTTGAACCGAGTGGATTTACAATGCCTTTCCGCATAAACGATTTTGAAAGGCTTTACATTTCAACACAAACTCTATGAACTCACTCAACCTTTGTGTTGACACTTTTAGCATGTTTTATCTCGGTATCTATGGCATACACTTCATGGCATGCATTTGGACACATCATGGAGTCGCGATGACGACGCGTCTCACTGGGTTTTACGTGCTTTAAAACATCGTTTGAATTGTAACAAACTTATTTCCGCACAAGATGATTTTCATTTGGGACCTATACTTTGTAAACTCGATTGTTTTATTAAATCAAGCGATGTGTTTTCCAAACGACACTTTAGGTCGTTCAATATATCTCAGAATCGTGATGCTATAACGGCCAATCCCGTGAATTCCATTCACGCAAAAAGTGTAATTTGGGGTGTGACATCATCACAATATCCTCAACACCCACAGCTTTTACATCAACTAACGGCCCATCGATATTCACCTCCACATATTGCATGTATAACACATAATCGTTACTACCTCGACTAATGAGCAATAAATCATCAAACAACTTCTTTTCATATGCAAATGACTAATTGATTAGACTATTTCATGCTACATAGTCTGACTAAAAACCAAATTCTGCAAAATTTAAGCTAAATAAAATTTGTCCCGCCTCATGTTATTTTGCACGTCTGTTAAATATTAGTTGATTTTTGGAAATCGCAATTTGCAAACAACAAATCTTCTTTTGCACCAAATAACTCCCCATTTCTTTCAAAATTTTGGATTTGTTTCTTTCAAGCTTAATTGCACAACCTATGAACATTCTTATATGCACAACCTATGCTTTGTCATGGTGCTTAATTTTTTATTTGTTTCCAGATTGAATCAATACTAACATAACACAATATCATTTATGAATCAATAAACACCCTAAAGTAACTAACTTGCAACAAATTATAACATTTTAACATTCGCACTTTCATTCTATCATGTTCAAATCGAATACCTGAGATATTAGGCTGAATCAGCAGAGAATCAAGCCCTTTATAATAGCCCTCAAAAATATTTGATTGCTTAACATTTATCTTGATTGATTTTGCGTTGGATTGAAAACCCTAAATCTGATGTTTGCATCTAACTGACTAACTGTGTGCTTTGACCGAGTTTGAGAGAGATAGATGTGTGAGTTACGGAAGTCAAACACACACTACTTTACCCTTTTCTAATAAAATAAATATATTCTTCAACGTAATAAAGGGTTAAAACTTAAAGGCATTAAATTGATCATTGATCAGTTGCTTCCATTAACAATATTGTTATAATAACATTGTACCAGTCAGATCAAACATTCATACAACCATCATACATACATCAAAACACAAAAGACAACTTCTAAAATACCCTAAACTTCGTCTTCAGAGTCTTTGGCTTCATCCAACCTTTCCAAAAACTCCTCCTTCTCCAACAAACTCTGACGACATAGCACCAATAGTTGAGCCAACAGATCAATCTTCCTTCGATCCTTCAACTGTATCTCACGAAGGTCAGTAGCTGCAACAGCGTTGAAACGAGTAAATAACCTACCGGTCTCATCGATTGTTTGCTCCTTTTTGTCAATCGCTAACCTCAGTTGGCTACTCTCTTCTCCCATACGCTCAATCAAACTTAGTTCCTCTGCTTTGTCGTGAGTGATCAACAACCTGAAGGCATCAATAAGCTTGCCAGTTTCAGTACCAACTTTCATTTCATCGATATTAGGTGTGGAAGACATTTTAAGATTAGGGTTAGAATTGTGGATAGTTGTATGTTGAGATTAGTGTTAAGTAAGTATATATATAACTAAAATGTAACTTATAATTTGCACAAATAATTACAAAGAGACACTCAAGAGGCATTGGAACATTTATTTTGGGTGTTAATGCAGCCCTTACATATTTTTCCATGCATAAATGAGAAATGCAGTATTTAGGAAGTTTTCTAATATTGCATTTTAAACACTTCATTTATACATTGGATCTAAACCAGCCCCTCTATGCACAATGCATTACCATTAATATCCTAATCTTCTAAAAAAAACAACAAAAAAACTTATAAATTATCTTTATATTTATATACTAACAATTCCGGATTATGTTAATTGAAACTTTAAATAAAAGTAGACTAATTTAAATACAACAGATTTATCATTTGCCCAAAAATAAATACAATACAACCTCTCTATTAGCCATCTAAATATCGTCATATACAACCAAGTGCATCAATGTTACAAAAAAATAGTTAATTATTCGACCAATATCACGTGTATCGCACAGGTTGTATAAAATCCCATGAAAATAACACACACACACACACACACAAAAAAACCAAAAAAAAAAAAAAAAAAAAAAATGAACAATTTTGAGAATACATCATCTTCATGTGCCTGTTGCACAAACCATAAACGCATAAAATCGTGCAATTTATAAGAGCCAAAAACATAACAAATGTGACAAATAAAAATGGAAAATAACGAATATATACATAATTCATATTAAAATATTAAATACACTACTTTAAATACAAAACTTACGCTGACATCAGTTGCAATACCTTACATGTAGCTATTTGCATAGAATATTACGTAAAAAACACGTATATATTCAACCCTTAACCAATCGATGCAACGCACGGGTCGATGTAGCCTCGTATTGTTAAAGTTTTGAGTTGTTTTATATAATCTCAATTACTTTTTATTATTTTTTGTATTTTTGTCTTTAACTTTTATCGTTGTTTTTGAGGTTATCTCATACCATTTACCGTATATATTCAAAATATTTTAACCCACGCCTTTTTATATTTCATTGTGCATCTTTGATGGTACTTTATTATTTACCAATACTACTGTTGATACATAATCTGGCGCGGGCTGGATTCGACGACTCTCCTTTGCCGTTTGTCGTCTTCTAGAGCCCTAAGTAGACACTGTCAACAAAGAGAACTCGTTAGAGTGGACCCGAGGTCGTAGCCCCGGGTCCACCTCCAACGGTCAAGTTAGTACGGTGCGATGTGATGAGTTAGGGTTAGAGTAACCGTCATGTTATCGCACATATATCATCATCTCGCCCTCGAAGGAGATCCACCATGTATTTATAGGGCATGGATTAGGGTTTAGGTGTAGAGTGGGCATTGTCTGGCCCGACCCATCTGGCCCGGCCCCGGACTATACGCCCACAAGCCCCCAAGTCTAGTATGAGATAGTACATGGCTATGTTATGCTAGACTTAAGTTCTGCTTATGGTCGCGTAGGCCTAATCAATCATGACGGCATGGCCCATGTGTGCGCAACTCAAGTGTGCACATGGGACGAACCATCTTCGCGCCAAATGCGATGCAAATGCGACACTTCGCCCACCTGCCGTCTCCGCTTAGCGATATGCTAGGTTTTCCCGCTGATGGTGAAAGTGAATCCCGTATGTCGATCCCGGTGCATGCACCTTTTGTACCGATGTGTGACGAAGATGGTGCGACGGAAGACGCGCTTCAGCGTAGGCAGGTCTACCGCGCGACAAAGAGGTGCGATAAAAGACATGCTTCAGAGTCAGGTTGTTGTCTTGCGACAAAGAGGCGCGACGAAGACATGCTTCAGAAGAAGTGCGCTTGTTGCGCGACAAAGATGTCTACCAGGCAGGCGGCGCGCTATCGCGCGACAAAGAGGTGCGACGGAAGACGTGCTACAGAAGCGTAGTGCGGCGTTGTCGCGACAAAGAGGTGCGACGAAGACGTATTCTGCGCGCATTACATCCGTCTTTACAACCGATGAGGACGCCTCCCTGCGGCAAGATGGTGCAAATATTTAAACCGTCTTTGTACCGGGCTTGCAATACCTCTTACATACGATCCGCTTTCAAATATACCGCGTGACGCGTCACGGAAACAAGGGTACTATATACCTCGGTAGCCCCCAAGTTTGATGGTGCTACTCGTGTAGAGCATTAAACTTAGTTATGCTCACAGAAACACTTAATGCAAACATTAAAAGTATATGTCATGAATCGCAACATATAAAACCAAATGAAGTGAAGCAATATATAGCACATAGCATATGAGCTTAACACATAAGAGAAGCGGTCGGCGAATTACCCTATCGTGAGGTTTTACAAAAATAATTAATTGTTTTTTTTTTTTTTCAATATATAAAAACCCGGATGGATCGCATCGCGACCGCGACTAATAGACGCAGATGGATATATCGTGACCGCATGGACTCAAACGTTTGTGGATGATCGCAGATGAACATAACATGACCACGACCTTTGGTCCAAAGGCGCCGTGGCGATTGACTAGCATCGTGGTGTTTGCTCGTAGCTAATCTGCGAAGATGTCCGAACGCATCGACCCAACGCGTGTAGATTTATCGCGATCGCGTTGTTCGAGCGCGAACATGCATACCAACCGTAAAACAGATGTCTGCGCGAATTAATTCGCGGCTAAAGATAAAATAGGTCCGATCGCGCGGACTTTTTCTTAGGTCCGATCGCGCGCGAAGTTAACGCACGGCCTAACGCTGGTAAAAATGCATGCCATCATTATTAAATACAAGGTGTGCTTTAGATGAGATATGTATCTAGGTGTGATATCCGGACCTTAATTATTTTGAATCAAGTTTAATATGTCCCACCAAAATTCAAATAATAACTTGAAGTGGCATTGAAGTAAGGGACAAACTTGTGGATAAAGTTTTACGCATCGTCCGCACTATACCATAAAGTTTTACGAGCCTGTTATCTTGTTAATAACAGTTGAGATTGCATCGTCCAATTTAATAAAGTTTTACGCATCTGAATAAAGTTTTACGCATCTAAATTGTACGATCTCGAAAATCATATCTAAATTGTACGCGCTTAATATCACCTTATTAAATTCACATGATGGTAAAGCAAGTTTTATGCATGGCGTAATGCAAGGTTTTAGAGTTACCGACTTTAGAAATTGATTTACGCTTGGTAATATGAGAACACGAACATAGTTTATTCGTGGTCGCGGATGGCGCCAACTTGTTGATACATATCCGGCGCTGGCTGGATTCGACGACTCTCCTTGCCGCTTGTCGCCTTCTAGAGCCCTAAGTAGACCCCAACAAAGAGAACCCGTTAGAGGACCGAGGCCGTAGCCCCGGGTCCACTTCCAACGGTCAGTTAGTGTCGATGCGACGTGATGAGTTAGTGTTAGAGAAACCGTCATGTTATCGTCACATATATCATCATCTATCCTCAAGAAGGAGATCTAGCCATGTATTTATAGAGCATGGATTAGGGTTTAGGTGTAGAGTGGGACGCTGTCTGTCGGGCCTGTCCTGACCCAGTCCGGACTATACGTCCACAACTACTTTAAAGGAAAAGATGGAGAAAATATGTACATGAAAGGATCACCTCTTACAACAAACCTAGAGCAACGATTTATGAAACGATAATCAAGAATCATCTGCAACCCTTCGTAACTGCACACAATTTTAGCCCATATAATTTTCACCTGTTAGTACGTTTTAGACAAAGATCAATACGAATTACTGACCATTGTTTGAGATGACATTTGGAGAAGGGTGAGTTGATACTCATAGGTGCACATGATTAAGGTTTCTCCTCTTATTTAAACCTTTTGAAAAAAACAAGGCTTACATGTTTACAGTAAATTTATTTTTGCCACGCTAAAACCACTTATATCAAAAGTGAAAAGAAAAAAAATAAAGCTTCAAGCCAACAATTGTCGATGCCCATGCTAAATTTTGTGGGGATTACAAGTCTACTAATTTCCATTTATTATAGTTGGGCTCTAAACGCTTCAATTTTTTGTTAGATTTAACAAACTTGATTACACACACATTCCATCTCAATATCGTATTGAACATTTTTATAAGTTACTCAAACCATATTACATAATTTGATTGCGCAAAATGACTTAAAGAGCTAGCAGCAGGCATCTGCGTTGCAATGATGGTCTCGAAATAAATTTTTCCGATAGAATCATGATTTTAGTTTATTACGTTCTTTTCGACAATAAATTTACGGATATCAAGAATTTCATTTAACCTGCGCTCGTTCGGGCTCGAGTCTGCTTGGCCGCAACTTGTTCGGAACTCGAGTCCGTTGGCCACCGCTACCGTCGGGCTCGAGCCCATTTTGCCTGCTCGCTTTAATATTGTATAATGTCTTTATTATTTGTATTAGTGACATTTAATGCAGGAACCCGCTGCTTTGGAGACATGTACCGATATAAAATTTTCAGTGAATCATGATTTTAGTTTATTATGTTTTTTCGACAATAAATTTACTGATTTCAATAATTTCGTTTAGCCCGTGGCTCGAGTCCGTTTAGCTGCGCCCATTCGAACTCAAGCCCATTTATGCCGCCTTCGAGCTTGAATATTATTTGTAGTAGTGACATTTAATGTAAGAATTGTGTTTAATTTAGTTGTACAATATGCTTAATAATTTGTATTTATTATGTTATGGGTGTTTTAATAACTGTATTAATTGTATTTATTGATCAGTTAATTAATTGACTATATTAAATAGCATTAATGTTGTGCATTAAAGTGGTGTACGTTATGCTTGTTGTCTTGTACGTCTGAAAATTATGTGCATTAAAGTGTTGTACATTATGCTTCTTTTCTTAGTTATATAAATTACTAATTATAGTAACATGTGTAGGCTTATATTTGTAAGATTTTCTTTTATAGAAAGTCCTAAATACATTATAATGTAGTATAGATATAGATAACCTCTTGATGAAATCTAGTCCCCGTGATAGCACTCTTTAGTGAACCACATAAGCTTACTAGTTATGATTCGTATGTACCATTTCTTGATACAAAACGTCCTTATTAGTTGTATCAGAATAATGCATGTTGTCATTTTTACGATTCAATGGGATTATATATGTGATTTACCCGTATTTTATTATCGAAAACCTATATACATATCAATACCCAAATGATTTATATGCCTAAATTTTATGATTAGGTATAAGGTTACTACACGTGAAAAAAGAGTAAAGTCCAAAAAACATCCCCTGGTTTCTTGCATGCTGCTTACATCCCTAAACTTTTATTTGGAACAATTACATCCTCCGTTAGTAAAGTTGGCACAAAATCATCCCTGGGACGAACGCCGCAAAGAAGTCCTCGTTAAGTCCCCACGTGCTAGTCACGTGAGGGTATTTTGTCCATTTCTCACTCCTGTGGATGTATTTTGTGTCTTGTGTCTTGTCTTGTCAAAAACAGTTTTTATGTCACTCGATATCAAATGTTTCATATACATTTTTGTGACAAGTTTTTTGTATCAAGTCTTTTGACATGTTTTTTGAGCAAGTCTTTTGACAAGTCTTTTGAGCAAGCCTTTTGACAAGTCTTGTGACAAGTTTTTTGTATCAAGTCTTGTAAAGAAAATTCGAAAAGATTTTTGGAGCAAGTCTTTTTACATGTTTTTTGAGCAAGTCGAGTGACATGTTTTTCGAATAACTCTTATGACATGTTTTCGAGCAATTACTTTGACATCTTTTCGAGTATGTCTCTTGACATGTTTTCGAGTAAGTTCCTCGAAAAGTTACCAAATGCAACAGAAAAGAAGATGAAGAGAAGACATTTCGACCACAACCATAATACAAAACCAACTCTTGTAACTTCAAGTTTCAACATCATAATTCCATAAACAAAACCGACAAGAAAAATACATATGCGACTCATATGATTGTTAACGAGCCACCAAAACAAAACAAATCAAACTTGACTCATGATTGATCAGTAAACGGTGACCACAATTAACCTTGTCCAAAATCAAACCACCAAATCCTAAACGTCACAACCCATATCAATCACAACCAACAACGACATATGTATCCTAATCCCATCTCCTCGAATTAACAACATCAATATCATGTTCAAACACTTTCCCATGTTTTTCTAACTAAACCCGACATCAAATGAGTCAACTCGTGACTCATACCACGAGTTACCAAAATAACGAGCTAAACCCGGGTTTTAACCCTACCTTTATCTTTGTCACAAATAGAGGCCGTGGTGGTGATAGGGTGGTGGTTGGGTGGCGCGCGGGTGAACGACGAGAGAGCTGGGAGGGTTTCGTGGCGCGTGATGTTGTGGATCGGGAAGTAAATGATGCGGGAGTCTTTTGAGGCGGTGGTGTGTGGTGGAGGCCGACGGTGTGGTGGTGGCGCTCATTTTCCGGCGGCTAGGGTGGAGAAGGAGAGAAGTGTGTGAGGGTGGTGATGATAATGATGAGTTGTGTGGTTGGTGGGTAGATATACCCATAGGACAATACCCTCACGCGACTAGCACGCGAGGACTTAACGGGACTTCTTTGCGCGTTCGTTCCAGGGGATGATTTTGTGCCAACTTTACTAACGGAGGATGTAATTGTTCCAAAAAAAAGTTTAGGGATGTAAACAATGCACGGGCAAAACCATGTGGATGTTTTTGGACTTTACTCCGTGAAAAATAAAAGTGAAAATAAAGAGAAAGAAATTGAACAAAACATTTGTCAATTAATAAATTGATTATACTTGCTTTTACACATAACGAGTGGGTGATCCCGCGCGTTGCTGCGGAAGTGTTCTGGTCCTGTTATGTTACATCGTTAGTCCTCGAAGGACCTAGTTTGCAAACACAATTAAACCTTAGGGACTATTTTCGTTAAATGGCTATACATACTAATTAATGCTACAAAAGGCTTAGTTTGCAAGGACAACCAAACCTTAGGACTATTTTTGTCAAATTGCTATAGGTAGTAATATACCGTAGTAATTAATGCTACAAAGGACTTAGTTTGCAAGGATAACTAAACCTTAGTGACTATTTTTGCCAATGTGATATAGATAGCAATTAATGCTACAAAAGACTTAGTTTGCAAGCATAACTAAACATTACGACTATTTTGCGCAATTGATATAGATAAGAATTAACGCTTAAGACGTTAATGTAGCAACCTCCCAATATTTAGTATATATATATAATATAATATCACCTCATATTATTAAAGTTTGAGTTTTTTTATAATCTCAATTACTTTTAAGAGAAATTTTCTTACTTTTATTTTGGTCTTATTAAAGAATAAATCCTCACCATTCATCTAGTTTGATAATGGTGAAGATTAACCTAAAATTTAATTGATAAATCTAAGTCCATGTTTTTTTTATTGTTTTTTTCTCTCTTTTTTTTCTTCTCTTTTTTTTCTTTACTTTTTTTTGCCTTTTTTTTCTTCACTTTTTTTTGTCTTTTTTTTTATTTTTTTTCTAATTCACGTTTTTATTAATTAACGTCTTTTTTTTTCACGTTTTTAACCTTTTTTTAATTTGCGTTTATTTTTTCTTCGCTTTCATACGCTTTTGTCTGCTTACACATTTTCATACGTCCGTCCGCTTTCATTCGGTTTCTTTCGCTGCTCATTTCGATGTGTTTTACGGTTTCATACGTTTTCGTCCGTTTTCATATGTATTCGTCCGTTTATTTACGTTTTCATCCGTTTTCATATGTTTCGGACTATCACAAGTGATATTCTGTGATATTCAGAGTATCATTTTATGATATTTTGAATATCGGTTGTTTGTGATATTCAGAAAATCACTTGTGATTTTTTGAATAACTACTAACTACCACATTTTTATCGCTAATTTTTCGTGTATCTCATTCTCATGATGTTCAACTTTTTGGAGGAGAATTTGATATCACTGGTGACATCACAGATATGTCAGCTTCTTCTATTTTGTTGAATCACGTGTGATATCACAGATGATATCACTTGTGATACCATACGTGATACCACACGTGATATCACATGTGATGTAACATGTGTTTGAGCTTTTTCAGTTTGTTTATGAAGATGTTGTGCTTTGTTTAAGTATAGCTTCTTCACTGATCAACCATAAATATTTTCAAATCCCGTTGTAAAACCTATTGAAATACTCACAATGTATCCATTAAATAGACAAATTCAATCACAACTTAAACAATAAACAAAAGTACACTAAATAACTATGTGTTTAAAGCAAAATCAACTTGTTTAAGTTGTTTAATCTAAATGTAAACAGATGAAAACGTAAGAAAATGTATCTAACACGTATGAAAGCGTAAAACACGCCTAAAAACGGATGAAAACGTATGAAATGAAAGAAAACGATGAAATGGACGAAACGTATGAAAACGGGCGAAAACATATGAAACGGACAAAACGAACGAAACAGATGAAAACGTATTTAAAACAGACGAAAACGTATGAAGGCGAAGAAAAACGCGAACTAAAAAACGTGAATTAAAAAAAAAAAAAAAAAAAAAAAAATCGTGAATTAAATAAAAAAACGTGAATTTAAAAATAAAAGACAAAAAAAATTTGAATAAAAAAGAAAGACTAAAAGACAAGAAAAAAAACATTGACTTAGATTTACCTTTTAAATCTTCTCCATTTACACATCTTCAAAATATTTCATCCCACACCTTGTTATATTTTATTTTGCATCTATTGATTTTAGTTTATCTATACTATATAAAATGGAAAAATGGTCAAAGTAGAAAAAGTGAAAAATGCTGAAAGTGAATGTTGAAAACATGGTCAATGGAGAGAAATAAATAATATAATTAATACCTTATTAAAACACCCCATTACTTAAAAGACAATAATTTATTCACATCAGACACCCAATTAAAAGCACATCTACCAAATTAAAACAACCAATTGAAACCGACACTGGTTGACCGTTGAAACGGATACCGGGTTGACCTGTTGAAATCGACACGGGTTGACCCGGACGCTTCAAACCCGCTGGTCGATCTTTTTAATTTGACATTTTTTCGACCCAACCTATCGGTTTGACTCGGTTTAAATCGACCTGCTTTTTATCTAACTGTTCAACCAGCTTGAATCACCCGGTGAAATCGGGTTTCAAATTTGACAAAATTATATGAGAAATGATGAAGTAGTTGTGGAACCCGTGACAATTTTTTGAAAGGAGAGACCAAGAATTGTAGTTTTGGTTTATTTTGCTTTGACACATGTAATTTGTCATTTGTATAATGTTATTTTAAAAATGTTGCTTTCTTGCACCATTTAAGGGACTAGATATATGAATCGTCATTTAAAAGTTAATATATATCATAGCCCTTTGTCAGGTGTATCAATAATGTTATGTAAGTTTATTAAAATCACAAAAATAAATAGATTGTTATCTTTAGCGATAATTATTTGTACCTCAAACAAATAGCTTTGAACAATGCATAAATATCTATTCAAATTTATAGTACAAAATAATCTTATATGGTGATATCCAATTTGCAAAGTTACAATTTTAAAAGCCACACACCAAATGATAAACGTTACACATGTAAAAAAATAGTTATCATCGCTTAAATTATTGACAAAACAAGAAAAACGGTCACACACGTTGGCTTATACCTCTAAACTACAATATAATATTGTCAACTACATAATACCGTTGCTTTTTGTAATGCTTAAATCTATTATTACTAAAATCTTAATAACTTAAAACAATCCTATTAGAAAATATATATTCACACACTTAGATCGACTCCACATAATTTTTTTAAAAACTATATATTTATGTTGCTATGCAACCACGCATCAGAATTGTAGTTATTCGAAAACGATTCTCTAATGCTACAAATACAGTTTGTTGAAAGAAACTTATGGGTCGTCGGAACTTTGCAGAAAACTAGACATTGCTGCCGCTAGGCGCGGGTACTCGTCTAGTGTTAGTAAATATGTCGGCACAACAAACTCATTCAATAAGCATGTTTGAATTAGAACTCTACATGGCTATAGTTTGGATACATAAGTGCGAGTCATATTTGACTCTTATGGTAACTAAAGAGCCGATTGGAAAAGAAAATAGATAAAATGTGACACGAACCGAGTAATAACAGTACATTCAAATATACAGTTAGCGTAAACTATCTTGTTGCCACTTCTTTTTTGGATAACAAATATAATTTTACCTATCAATACTAACGAGAAGATGGAAGGATCACATTAGTCCCGTACAACAAAAATGTAAGTTTGTGTATATTGAATGAATATAATGTTTGGTACATGATAAATATATATAGGATACAATATGGGCCTAAACACATAACAGGCCTAAGCCTTATACCAATCGACTAACATTTCCCCGCAGTTTGAGCGGGAGGAGACCGAACACTCAAGTCGTCACGAAACTCAAGAAACAAGATGTAAGGTAAACCCTTGGTAAAAATATCGATATCGAAACCGAGAAGGAACATGCGTAACTCGAACTTGACCAAGAGCAACCAAATCACAAACAAAATGAATATCCATCTCAATGTGCTTTGTGCGCGATGTCGAACAGATTAGAGGACAAGTACATCGCACTCACATTATCACAATAAACAATAGTAGCAGAGGACAACGGTGTATGAAGCTCACGTAGTAAATTCAAGCCAACATGTCTCAGATACAACATTGGCAACACCACGATACTCACCCAAGACCGAACGAGAAATGTTGGATGACGCTAGAGGACCATGAAAGTAAGTTGTTGCCAAGAAAACACAATAACCCGATGTAGACCGACGAGTGGTAGGGCAACCACCAATCAAGATCCGAATAAGCAACCAAGGAATCGAGAGAAGAAAATAATCAGAAACCATAAGTCAAAGTCCCCGAACATACCGTAAAATCCGCTGAGAGCAAGAAATGAGGCTCATGAGGATCATGCATATATAGACAAACTCGCCGCACAACATAAGTAATATCGGGTATAGTGAAAGCGAGATATTGAAGAGAACCCGCAAGACTGATATAACTTAGGATCGAAACCGATCACCATCATCACCCAACTTAGACTCGGCACAACAGGAGTCCAAGAAGGGTTACAACCAACCATATGTGCACGCCCAAAATCTCCATAGCATACTTACGCCTGTGACAAAACATCCCGTAAGAGTCACGCAGAATCGATACACCCAAAAATAATTAAGAGCACCCAAATCATTATAGAGAACTCTTTATGCAGAAGCAATAATCCATCAGAATAAACTATCGAGGAAGCAAGAAGCACAATATCATTGATAAGTTTTTAAATGTACCTTTTGAGGGTCGTTTAAGCCCTTATTTGATCACTTTGTATCCGTTATTACTTAATATCGCCCTTTTCATTTTTAGGTATCTTGAAGGCAAAATGTCGAATGACACTTATTCGGACGAAAAGGCGAATATACGAAGAAAATGGCCAAAGTCAAGAATCGAGACACTCAGTCACGGAACCGGGACGGCGTCAGCACAACTAGCGACGCCACGGACAACTTTGTGACGACTCAAGAGCCAAATTGCTCATTTACAAGTGACGGCTTGTGTTTTAAAAGAGTAGAGGCCGCAACTCGCATCGCCTAGATTTGATCCGACGACGCCGAGATCAAGGGACGACGTCACGTGCATAAGGTGACGCCGCCGCAAGACTAACGTGGCCAAGACGAAACCCTAATATCGGCGACCCGACGGCCACAAATTAAAGGTGGCGCGCCGCATGTGTAATCTTATATAGAATCCGAATTTTTAGTTTTCGCAAGTGTAGTCTTTGGAGTAAAACCTAAACCGAACCAAGGTCGTCTTGTACAAGATTTTAGGTTCCATACCCTATCTTACATCAAGATAAGTGTTTTACTTCATTAATTCAAGTATGTCTTCAATTAATTGTGTGTATGCTTGCATGTTTCCCATGTCCCGCTAATTTACTTGTGTGTTTGCTAGGAATATGAAACTTAATTATTGAATATTGATTGGTTGTCTCTTATCTTAATTGTTAATGATATAGTATTGCGATAGGTCATCCGTTGTGTAGTTAATGCTTGATTAATCTTTGTGAACCTTAGCTTATAGTTACCCGTAGTCATTGTATGCTAAACCATCCGAAGAGTACCTTAGTGTTAAGTTTATAAATCCTAGAGATTTTGTAGGCAATAACCTTTGGTAGTTTCAAAGAGTTAGGATAAACGATACCCTACGACCTTAGACACACAACGCGATTAAGAATAAGGACGTGACAATTCAACCATCGTAGGAGATAATTAAGGAGTAATAAAACCTAAGTAAACACATCTTTAAATCATCATACGAGCACACAATAATTAGACATAAACTACCCACTAGATTAGATAATTAGATAAGTAGAGTAATCGTAGAAATACCAACCCCCAAACTCAAACCCCGAGATTCGTACCTTTCCATTTCCTAAAAACATAAAAGATAAAAAATAATAATCTTCCTCAACCCCAACCTTAGCGTAGTAACTTCTCACTAGCATTCCTATTTCCCTAGAAAACGATATCAATTCCCGTGGCTTACCCTAATACTACACTACAACGATTATGTTCATCGCTTGTGGTGTTGAAAAACTTGCTCGACGAAAAGGAAGTTCCTTTGACCGAACGACGCGCAGTAGCGTTATCAATCATCTACATATAGTAGCGTAAAAGCAAGATCATCACCCTCACAAGAATAAATAAAGAAGAATCACACCGACCAAGTAAACCCAACAAGAAGAATATAAGCAAGAAACCAACAAACCATGCCCGAGGCGCCCGCTTAAGACCATAAAGAGAACGATGTAATAAACAAACATAATCCGGATGCTCAGATCTCGAAACCAGTGGTCGATGCATATAAACCGCTTTAATTTAAATCACCATGCAAAACGCTTTCTTGACATCAAGTCGATGAACATGCCAATGTCGAGAAATAGCTAAACTAAGAACAATCCAATGGTGCCCGACTTAACAACCGGACTAAATGTCTCATCAACATCTACTCCCTCCACCTGTGTGCTACCATTGGCAACAAGACGTGCCTTGTACCGACTAAGAGTATCATCAGCCAAATACTTATGGCGAAATAACCACATACACCTAACAATATTGACACCCGCAGGACGAGGTACACAAGTCCAAGTTTTATTCTTAATAAACGCATTATATTCATCAAACATAGGATTTCGCCAATTTGGATCATCAAGAGCATCCTTATACGACCTAGGTGAAGGAGAAATAGTGGACACATGACCAACATACTTAGGATTAGGACGAGTAGTCCCGACACGAGAACGTGTGACCATGGGATGAATCGAAACCGGATTCGGATTAATAGTTGGAGTTGGTGGATCTTGGGAAAAGGAAACTGGGGTGGGATGTTGGTTAGATGGGCTAGTGGCATGTGTGGGAAGTGGGGTGGTAATATGAGGCGCAATGGGAAGCGGACCGTGTGTAGAGAATTACGCCATCGCTGAGGATAGTAGGAGCAGGGTTAGGTTGAGGTTGAGGTGAAGCGAGAGTAGATGTAGGTGATCGTTTGATTATATCGAGATTAACTTTGAGGTGTCGCTCAAAAAATCATACAAGGGACCGACATTGGGTATCGTGGAACCAAACGGAAAATTGTTTCATCAACCGTAATATGTCGGAAATGATTATTTTATTGGTGTTGAGGTCCGCATAACGGTAGCCACGATGATTAGTAGCATGGCCCAAAAGATGGAAGGTGTAGTACGGCTCCAAGTTTGTGGTCAAGATCAAGATGAGGGTAACAAAGACACCCAAAACACGTAAAGACTATAAGATGGTGTAGTGCCGGTAAAGGCGGGTGTATGGGACTTCATTGTCAATGGCACGCGATGGTAATATATTCAAGAGGTAAACGGCCATGTTGAGGGCTTCAACCCAATAGTTGGGAGGAGATGAGCTTGAAACAAGAAAGTACTAATTAGATTATTAATGGTGCGGATCATTCTTTCGGATTTTCCATTTTGTTGGGAAGTGCGTGGACAAGAAAATCTAAATTCAATCCCATTGTTTGCAAATAATTTATGAAATGAGCGGTTATCAAATTCACCACCATGATCACATCGAAACGACTTAATTTCACTCTTAAATTGAGTTTTAACAAAATTACGAAACAACAAAAATTTTAAAAACATCGATTTATTAACTAAAGGATAAACCCAAACAAACTGCGAATAATGATCTAAAAATAAAACATAGTACCGAAACTGAGATGACTCGGAATCGGGGAAGTCCACAACCGAGTGAATAATATCAAAAGAAGACCGAACTAAAGTAGAAGAACTAACAAACGAAAGTTTCACGTATTTTCCAAGTCGACACGCATGACAAAGCACGGAGACTTATCCTTATTGCACGAAATAGAATTATTGAAATAACACGATGTAGCACTTCACTCGGATGTCCAAGTCGTTGATGCCACGTGATAACCGACTAGTGAGATAGACTTGAGGAATAGGAGAGGTTGCGTGACAGTATAGATCTCCATGCTATCACAATCGAGCAAAGACCCGACTAGTATGAAAGTCTTTAACGTAAAAACTAAAGGGATCAAATTCAACAAGACAATAATTATCACAAACAAATTGACGAACGGAAATCAAATTTTTGACGATATTAAGAGTAATTAAAACATTATTTAAATGAAGAGGCGAAAAGGCGTAGGCAAAATACTATGTCCAGAGTTAGTAACGGAATAGAATGCCCGCCACCAACAAAGAAATGATGAATAAATACACGAATTAAAACATCACTAAGATTATTGACATTATCGTTAAGATGCGAGGACGCACTGTGTCCATATTCCACCACCAAGTAGTATCCGAGAGTCCCGGCAGCTTAAGCATGTGGCTAAATAGTTTCTTGACCAGCTGGACCCGGTTGACCGCTTTGACCAATTGGACCCCGACCTCCTTGATGAACTGCGCATCTAATCGAACCGGGTAAACGAAGACCCCTTGTTGACCTTGCGTAGCAATATGATTCCCTTGAACTCCTCGGTCCACCACATGTGCATTCCAACCCCGACTTCGGTGACCTCGATACCAAATCGACCCTTGTGGAACTGCGGACTAGTTGTGAGCCTGGTGCATAAGCCGAGGTCCAAAAGAACCCGTGCATAACCCGAGACTTGTGTTGGATTAACAAAACCCAAGTGGCCCGACATAGAAGCATAATGTGGACTCGAATAAAAAGCCACGAGTAGTAATATCGTGAGATCGCACACCGGGCGAGAATATTATGTTGCACACGAGGGTATTGTTCACAGTGGAAGTCAAACCATTATATCCAAGGTTGACCAAGAGGCCTTGCAAGATTTCGAGTTCATTGTTTGTTAAATAGGTGCCAGTCATGATGGGAAACTGATAACAAATATGTCAATCGGTGGTGCTAACAAAAAAAAAATCGAATAAACACTTTAATAAATCGAATGTGTAAATAGAATCTTTTCAATATCACGTATCGACAACACACTTGGGATAATAAATAAAGTGTAAATAGAATATTTTCAAAGTGTTTCGTTGACTTCTATATCATGTGTCAATCGAATACAGTAACAAAAGGGTATGGTTAAGAGAATCTTTAGGATAATAAAGAAAGAAGGGTTTAGTAATTGGGATAATAAATAAGGAACGAAGGGTGTAAAATGGATCGTTTAGGTGTACGGGAATCGACAAACAATTAACCAACTTGGTCGACAACACACTTGGTCAACAAACACACTTCGACAACACACGATGGTCGAGAAACACGAAAACTAAAAAAAAAAAAACGTGCGGAAGCAATATTAGTGGATCGGTTAGGCTTTGATACCATGTAAGTCTGTGTATATTGAATGAATATAATGTTTGGTACATGATAAATATATATAGGATACAACATGGGCCTAAACACATAACAAACCTAAGCCTTATACTAATCGACTAACAAAAAGAACCCAAAGTAACAACTTACAAAGCAAAACTTAAGGATCAACTCCAACCATGCATAAACTCAGAAATTTGGCCGATGTGAGTTTTCAGTCGTTGCTAATCTTTAGAAAAAGGTCATTGCGAACTATTGATCATTACTTGGGCTGGCATTCGATGAAGAGTCTTCTTGTTTAAACGTTTTGAGAGAAAGCAAAGGCTTACATGCATAAAAAACGCTTATTTTTCCAAGATAAAACAAGTTGTACTAATAGTTAGTAAAGAAAATGAAGCCCCTGGCCAACAAGCATGTCAATGTCCATACTAATTTTTCTGGAGACCAAGTCTATCAATTGTCATCTATTATGGTTAGGTCCAATAAATTTGATAAACACACGTCGTATTGAATATGAGATGCAATTAGACAGAATTATTGATGAAGTGCAACCTCCACAATAGCACTGCTTAGTGACAACGGGAGGTTCGAAGGCCTCTCCGTCCACACATCAAATGTTAGCGAACCACATAAATACTTGTGAATTACTACGTGGTTTATTTTCGAAGACATATATACATATCTTTTATGAGTTGTTTTGAGGTAAAAAAAATTATCAAATAAGCTTTTATGATGTTTCTTGCTTAAATTTTATAATAGATTGATTCAAACACACATAGAAACAAAAACGCAGATCGAAACAGAAACTTCACAATTTTTGAGCTCATGGACTAGACACTCAACTTCAGTTAATCGAACAAAATAAATTTTCAAATAACACATCTTAGCTCAACTTTTTTGTTTTATTCAAATAAAAAAAATTTCAAATAACACATCTTAGCTCAACTTTTTTGTTTTATTCAAATAAAAAAAAGACTAAAATACACTGGCGTTGGTCACTAAACTGTGCTTCATGTTTATGGGAAAACCGAGCCTTTTCATCGTCGTGTCCCTATTTCAAGTTTACTCACAAGTCCTCGACCAATTTTCCGTTAGTCAGGATCAAGATTTTCCCTACGTGCTTGCACATGAGGCAAAATTGTCATTTCATTATTTTGTTAATTATTTTGGTGGTAAGGCCAGACAACCCAGTGACTAACGCAGATTTAATCAATAAAATTATACCATCACCACTACCACCATCCCTTTATCTTTTTTTTCCGCTTCTCCTAAATTTCGCTTCTCTCTAAAATTAACCATCACCATAGAATGAAAGAATGAACTTGTATGCAATATTATCAAGTATACAATTGCAAAAAAAAAATTACAACAAAACATGAAAATTGAATATATATTAATACCAAACATATTACAATCATATAAACATACTACTGAATTGGACAATCCCAACCAGAGATACAATCAATTTTTCGCACAATACTGTTCTAAACAAGGATTCTGAATGCTCCACAAAAGACAAGTCAAAGTTAAAATGATGTTCATGCTTCCTACAACATACTTGATAGATAATTGAACATTGACCAATATCCGTGATCTAATGTACTACCTTCACTTTACTTTCTCTTCTTAGCGGTGGTTGTTCCTCGTCATCGTCATCTTCCTCCTCGTCTTCTTCATTATCGTCATCGTCGTCATCCTTATCCTCTTCATCATCATCGTCGTCATCGTCATCATCACTCCCTCCTTGATGACCACCATTTGTTGCTGGATAATAAAACATTACTCATCTACTAATAGAGAGAGTGTATTCTATTTATGGTTAAGAAAATGAAGAAAATTGTTGGTGATTGATGATGATTCATTTGGACATTGTATATTGTCTTGGCTTAAATTTCGGAAATCAATTGTTAACAACCGTAAAGGCTTTTGTTAGCAAAACTGATTTTTCTTTCTAGTTCATGTTTTTATCTTGTAAATTGACCCGGATAACTCTTTTATTAGGTGAAGACAAGTGAGCTAGGTCATCAAGGTTTAGCAAGAAGACCAACGAGTTGGGTCGGATCTGGGTAGGGATTAATCTACATAAATATTAGCACAATAAAGGAAGGAGTACTAGCTATCTTAGCTCACAGCCGGATAAAGGAATGCAGTCATGATCTCACCCAAATAACATCATACATGTAACAGTTTTGAAACATTTGGTTATAAATGGAAATGGATCGATTTGGGTTATGTTTTACCTCTAACTGACCAAACTGAATATACTAACTAACAAGGTACAACCCGAATGGGTCGAAAGTTGCCCTAATTGTAATGCTAATGCGTACAACCTTAAAATGATTATCCATATAGTATTTGTAGCCATATAAATAACAGATATTCAAACTTGAGATACAGAGTATACAATGGGAAATACTAACCTTCTTGACCTAACTGCCATAATGAATGCGGACAACAGGACCCTCGTCATATTATATCGATTACATTCCATCAATATGGTACCTTGATATCAAATGCTACGTCAAACAACCTTAATTAATGCCACCACCGTCTCGAAAGCCTTCACATGTTCAATCCTTTTGCTCGAGCCTCATTTCTAGCATTCGATGCTTTCAATTTCATCAGAAGACCCTTATGCAATTTCGTAAACTCACTTCAGACAAACATTTATCGTGACACATACCACGCTTCTTCATACAACCAATGATTTCCATCACCCTCTCGAAATAACCTCCTTTAAGAAAACTTAGAACCAAAACCTCATATAAATATATATTAATGTATGATTCCCATTATTACAACTCCTCCATATATCACCCCATAAATGAGCGACTTCACGATACATTTCTAAAGAAGAATAACCCATAACCATGTATATGTACGCTGTCATAAAGAGGATACACTTTTATTCGTTGCATACTTTTATATGTCTTCAAAGCATCATCAATCATTTTGGCCTTCATTAAGAAGTATATCGACGAGTTAAATTTATGAACCCAACAATCTTTATACCCTTCTCTCATTTCTTGAGCCAAGTATGCGATCAAGTGTGATCTTCATCGGAAGTGCTTGTCTTTTCGTATAGCAAGATACCATTTTTCTTCATTTGTCTCAAAGAAGGCCTCGCCTTCTATTCTTGTTACTTTTAAGATAACCTTGTTACCAATTATGCATATGAATCGTGGCTTGAAAGTTATTCATCCGCTCAAAATCATCGAGAATGTCATGAGCGGTTTCACCACCGACATGGATACAAGCATCGACAACATCGAACTCAAACTATTCATTTCTACCGACCCCTTTTATGTCCGAATGTGATATAACACCTTTGATAGCTCACTAATCATGCCTTGCCGCTTATACCCGACAATGAGCTTTGCTATGGTTTTATTGAAATAACAAGTTTTCTGCTTCTATGCATAACGACCCTCATCACCTTGTGGTTTCACTAAGGAATTTTCTTGCGATAAGTGAGGTAAAACTTGTAGCTTTAAACCTTCCTTGAGACTCCGAGATCCAAGGGGATGAGGAAAGGCTTATGCAAGTCATTCTTAGTTCCACTTAAACCGATAATATCGTATATGAGTTTGGAGGATTAATCAATATCATTGAATGTGAAATGTAATCTCATAAGACTATCGTAAAATTGATAATAATGATGATCCAAATGACCGCTACCATGTCAACACAATGTTTAAATTTCTTCAACTCATCCATCCGACCAGAATCATGTGGATTCGCAAGTAATGGTTGTGATAGTATGCCTGCTACCTACTACTCCCACCGTGACATCAAATCTATGATTTTTGAGCTTTGAAAGTAAAGTTATAACGTGAGCAAGCATTAAGTATCGTGTTGAAAATAACGGTATCGGGTTTAGTGTGGGTTAACACCTAAATGTCAAACCGATCACAAATCAATTAATATGTTTAATGAAAGATATGTCTAATATCTTTCGACCATATGAAGCATGCTCCAAGATATGCTCCAATTTTAGTCAACTCTTGTATTTCAAACCCATTTAACCCATCGATATTAAAAACAAACAAACAACCTAATTAGACCCATTAATATATACATGAGTCTACATCTATAATGAGCACACGATAAAATCACATAGCTTTAGAAATACAATAGATGTAAGAGATAAGTACCTTCTTGAAAAGTCTTTGCCGGTTCTAAGTTCAACATACAATTTGGCTATTAAATAATCATATAAAAATTACCAATAATTAAGTAGCTCTTCTTGATCCAATAGTGAGAATGGTAGCAAGGGATATGTGAGTACCAACATGGTTTCACAAACATGAGACTTATTCCACGACGGTCGCCTCATACCTATTTTTTACATATGCACAATTCATCAATCAAATATCTATAAAACAAAACACGCACTAAAAACACCTAAAACACACAAAGATTATACCTTTGAGAGTGAGGAAACGCGACACTATTCATGAGTGACTTGTGAAATGTCGCTGGTGAGTAGGTGGAGTGGTCTCGTCTCGCATATCCATACGTAGCGTGCTTACCTCTAATCAACACTAACACCAATAATCCTTCCAGCATCATCCTCTTATACTTTTTATTTAGGGTTAGGGTTTTTAATTTGGGGATTTATGGGTAGGGTTAGGGTTAGGGTGAAGGTGAAGGTGAAGGCTGAAGAGGTGATGAAATGAAGATTTGTTTGGGGTTTTTATATATAAATGGGCAAAATGGTCATTTAACTAGAATAACGGGATTTAACAACATATAACGGGACGTTGACTAACGGAAAATTGGTCAAGGGACTTGTAACGAGTAAGAAACTTGAAATAGGGACCTCGGACGATGAAAAGGCCCAGTTTGTCCCATCGCGAAGCACCTGACCAAGTTTAAGGACCAACCGTGTATTTTAGTCTAAAAAAAAGAAAAAAAGATTGCTTGAATCAGATAGACCTAAACCAAACCTATTTTTCCGGTTCATGGACCAAGAACCAAGTCGGCCTAACCAGCATCAAACTCGCGATGAGTTTTCCAACATTAACGACTCGACCAGGTTGGTTTTTACAGATCCCTACTCCAAAAAGGAATACTATATTTACAAAAAAAGTTTCCCATAATGATGTGACAAAATCATTTGTTTAATCAAATAAATTTTTGCTTTTGTATAATTATTTTAAAGGATTTGTTATACACTGACCACTAGTTATAATACCCATGCACGCACGAGGTTTTTTCATAAAAGTTTAATTATATACTATTATCGATTAAAAGCAAAAAACTTAACATCTCTTAAGTAGTGGTTTTTTCATAAAAGTTTAATTATGTATTATTATCGATTAGAAAGCAAAAAACTTAACATCTCTTAAGTAGGTTTACTTGGTTGATTAAAAATAGGATCAAAGACATATTTCCTCACTATCAACTCGTTTTTTCATAAAAGTTTAATTGTGTATTATTATCGATTAGAAAGCAAAAAACTTAATATCTCTTAAGTAGGTTTACTTGGTTGATTAAAAATAGGATCAAAAGAATATACATAACTATTAAAAATATATTCCAACATGAGTTATATTCATAACCTCAAAGACATATTTCCTCACTATCAACTCAAGCTTGTCCCAACTGCTAATCTTGAACTCAAGAACTTATCGAGATTTAACAATGTTTTCAAGTCTTTTTACCATTGTTTATTCGCTGGTAGTTTCTGTTGCTCGAACAATGTAAGCCAAAAAAAGTTCCGTCCAAATATTACTCCGGGATGGCAACAATGTGTAGTATTGGAAGAACGATGCGGGTTCTTTATTTGTTCATCGCTATGGACGCCATAGTCTTCAATGGATAGGATGTGTATTTTTTCGGCTTGTGTGTGTTGTATTATATTGATGAACCGAACATTCGTCCTTTGGCTTTCAATTTTTCCAACGATGATTCTTAGCATTTTTGGATCCATTCCGGTTTCCCAAAATTCTTCATCCAAAGACCGACTCGCCACGTTCCTTGGCTCTTGCCTCCCTAATCTGCAACCCTGCAAATGAAGAGAACAATTAAAGAAATTATAATGGAGAATGAGTAAACCAAGAAAAAATGTTTACTCGTATAAAAAGCGATTAATTATTTTGTCGATTAGTTAGTGTACCAAGAGGAGCTTGAAGATTGTGTGCAAAGTCGAGCTTGTGTGGACGGTGTTGGCCCTTTAAAGCTTGAGTAATGTTGTTGAAGTGATATTCCACATTCATGTTCGATGAATACAAAGAATGGCAAGACAATGTAGGACTTGATCGGACTAAAATATTTTCTTTTCTATTCTTACTTCTATTTCAATTGTTACGCCCTCGGTGGTGTCAAAAAAGGCGGTCGTTGTCTTCCACCTCTATATTCCTATTCCTCACACCCTAACATTTCATTTTATTCTTATTTTGTCGACATATCATAAAATTGTTTGACTCTCCTATATAAATTACTATTTGTTATTTGATAGATGTAGACAAACCACTCACAAAATTGATACTCGGTAATATACCTCTTTATTCCTATGTATTACACACAGAGACCTAGATGTTTAAGTTTGTACCTGAACTCGTAAGTGCAAGAGAAAACGGCTATAAAAGAATTACTCAACCACCTCAAAGTCAGACTCTTGTAATAGAAATTTACATTTTGTCCAAAAGCATATTGGATATATACCGACACTAAAGATGGCTCACTTCAACAAAACTTATATTAGCCTATGCATTACGTACAAAAAACCCTTTTTTATGGCGTCGTTCACACAAAGTACTTTTCTCTATTAACTACTATTGAAGTACTTGCAATAATGCTTACAAGGCCCATCCACGCGCAAGGTTTAGACATAAATTTATTATGCGTTTGTAATGTCATATATAGCTACCTCTTGCCTCAAAGCCTACCTAAGTACTCATAATTGATACTTCTATTAGGCACAATTGTCTAAATAAGTTTACCCAAACACATCTAATAAACTCCATATACTAAATCATTGTACAACAAAAGTAAATAACGAAAGCTACCTAGTGAACAATCACGAGTTTGGGAGGTCCATAAGCTAAGTTTACCCGTATTGTGATTGCCCATGCTTGTAGTTGCAGAGATTAAATATGGTTGAATAGGTGGTGAAATGTAATTGTTGTTTCATGATATGCATGCTTCTTCATGTGTTCCAAGAGATGGAAAATCGTTGCTTAAAAGACATCTTATCTTAAACTATCAAGGAATCACCATTGTCGTGACTAATTGTTTTGGCAATACTTAAATCACTTGCTAACTTTCTTGGCCATGACTCGCCATGCTTTGTAGAAAAAACTCGAACATGACCGCCAGGAACCCGTCTTTCACAAACTTGCTTGGCAAAATGTCACCTAACCGACTAAAGAAACACACAACCAAAGATTCAATCATCAGAAGTATACGATCATTATAATTATACTATTTACCAAATTATAACCATCAAAACAAAGATAATAATAGACATAGCATTTAAAACTAATCACGGCGAACTTATCATTCAAGTACTACAATATTTAAAGATTGATAAAGCTTAAATTCATAAACATAGATCAAAATTATGTAACACATAACTTTATCAACTTTTTTAAAATAGGCTTAGGTTACCAACATCTTTTTCACTTTGCAGCCATTGAAAACCTTAAACATCACCTATATCATTACCTTTTTCATCCATATTCAAAGCCATTGATGAGTGTCTAAATACTCATCATTTTTGTACAATCTAAACTGCAAAATCATCTGAAAACACTCAAAAATGCATCAAAATGATGAGAATATCACAAATCATTGTTTTATGTGTTTTAAATGCAAAATATCAAAATCGATGAAAATGATTCAAGTTTGCAAAATTGGCGCTTTAGTCCCCAAGTTTCAAAAGTTGTCAAATCTAGTCCCTGGAAATCAAAATGTGGAGTTTTATCATTCAAGGTCCTTTAAATATTCTAAGTTGTCAAAAATGATCCTTGAATGATTCTTTGGTCAAATGGCGGAAAAGGTCCCTAAAGTTGGAAAATTTGCAAAATTAGTCCTTGGATATTTTAAAATGGAGTTTTATGCAAAAAGGGTCCTTGTACTATCAAAGTTTGTCAAGTTTGGTCCTTTTGATATCTTTGGAAAATTGTCAGTTTCAGTCCTTGAAATTTGGATAAATTGCAAAACTAGTCCTTGTATACTACTTAACCAAACGGACACCTTATCAATATCAAAGCCCAAATCCATATCACTTATCCACCGGCCCAAACCTTAGCCCAATCCCACATGAACCTTGAGCTTGACCCTCGACTTGAACCTTGGACCCCGTTTGTATTAATACCCGGTCAAACATAGTCAACGCGCCAAAAATATACCAGCACTGTTCACCCTCCTCTCCACAAGCTGAAACCCAAAACCAATAATGGTTTTTCCACTTTTTCAACATCTCCCACATTACCTTGTCCCCTCTACCTCCACTAACACCCAAAGACCCTTAATTGCTTCAAACCACTCCATTTATTGATTGAAACCTGCTCAAGAAGAAATTGGCGCCAAAAATCCAAATGTATGGTTCTGATGATTTTGGCCAATTCAATGGCTCAAATGAGGTGGGATACATTCAGAGGTCAACATGAGGTCATAAAAGTCTATAAATGAAGGCAGAGAAGCATGGTATCAAGATCATCTAGTGTAATTTTTATTTTTCTTAGTCGTTTTTATCATTGTAAGTTTTACAATTGTAATTTCAAGCTTCAAAGTACTTTGTTTAAGCATTTCAAAGTATTGTTAAACCTTTTCAATTATCAATTTCAAGTTCCAAGTCTTATTTCGGTTTATGCAATTTTAAAGTCAAAAATCTCATGAATGATCAAATGTTGTTGTTAGGTGTTATTATGGACCGATATAGTACATATAAGCTCCCAAAGCTTGTTCGAGCTTTTAGAAACACTTAAAACCGTTTAGAAGTTAAAAGGAAAATCACCAAAATACCAAATAATTAGTGAAAATCAAAATCCCATGGAAATGGTGTTCACAAATGAGCGGGGTGAATTTTGATGGCCTTGGGTTAGAAGCTTAGTGGTAAGCTAATAGGGTGATATTTGGTCCTTGTTCTCGCTTTGAGCTTGGAAGCCATTGTAAGCCATTTGCTCATTTTTGGCATTTCTCTTTTAGATCTTTCATAGTTTAAATCTTTGTGTTTTATTGTTAATTAGTTATAGTTAAGTATATTTGAGTATTAAAATCGCTTGTTTGTTATTTTAAATTTGTAGTTAGCTAAAACTTTATTTTCACAGCTTAAAAGTGCATAACCTGCTTTTCTTAGTTTCTTGTTGTTAATGTTGTTGTTTCATGTTTCATTAGTCCTAATATATGATAATACATGGTCTTGAATCGCTTCATGATTTTGATTTGTGTTTAGCTTTGAAACCACCAAAACTGCTCTAAATAAGTAGTGTTTGGTTTATCGTGTTTAAGAGTTCTCTAGTCATTGTCCTTGTTTGAAGTTTGTTTAACTTGGTCCTAATAACTCATCTCACTCATAAAAACCAGTCTTTTGTTCATCATAAGTCAAAATTGCATAAAATCTCATCTCTGTCACTCACTGTTGGATTTGCATGATCATTGATCTTGTTTTCATGTTTATAAGTTGTTAAAATCAATCAAACAAGTCTTATTTCACCTTAAAACAACATAATCAGTAAGTAGTATTGATCACAAGTTCATATAAGTCAACTCTTCTAGTTTTTATAAAAGTCAAATTTTTCATTTTGGTCGTTTTTGAATTAAAAAGATAATTTTACCGTGTTTAATATTGAGGTTTAGGATATAAGCTTTTGGGAAACTAAAGTTTAGTTGCTAAAATTAATTAAAAATACCGCCTCTCTTTGAATCGCCTTTTAAGTGCTTTTAACTAGCTTCTTTAGAGTATCTTGTCTCGAAATGGTGCCCTGTGCACAGTGAGTGGTACCATCTTGATAAGCTCACAAGTAGCTTATTAGTTGGCCTCAGCTTTTGATCCTTGGTTCTTTGGAAAGCCAACCTAGCCATCTTGAGGTCTCAAGTTTGGTTTTTCATTTGAAGCTTGTTTGGTAGGGCTACAATAAGCTTAATCCTTGTCCCATTTCTGTTTTAGAAAGCAAAAAGCCAAGTGCTTATTTTTCTTTTAGTAGCTTATCGTTGTTTGTAATTGTTCTTTCTAGCTTCATTTCTGCTCATCTAGCTTGTTTGAATCTTATTCCACCTTTGTTTCCAACTTGCAGCTTGTTTGAGCTTATTTCACCAAAATAAGCTCTTAAGCCCACTGTTGTGATCATAAGCCCACAAACAGCTTATTATTAAGTTGTAAAATTTTTTGTGCTTATTAAAGTTTCATATTTTAAGTAGTTAAGTAGTTTTCAAAAGGAAAAACCAGAAAAACATCAATTTAAATATAGTGATAGCATTTATTTAATAGGTTTTAGCTTTTGAAATTTTCTTTTCACTTATTAGTAAGCAAATCTAGTTTTAAATTTTTCTTAGTTTTCATCACCTTAAGTTATTTTTAGAAAAGTTTCATAATTTTCCTAACTGCTTAGTATTTATTAGAATTTTAAATAGTTAAAAGTATTAGATAATTAGTAATAAATAATTAAAAAGCATAAAAATATCTTTTCGCTTCTAAAATTAGTTTTATCATATTTTAGATTTTTCCAAGTTGAAATTTCATTTTTCCGTGTTTATTTTATATTTTCTAGTATTTAAGTGTATTTTAAATAATAATTAATTAGTAATAAATATATAAAAAGTGTAAAAAATTTTATTTTCAATTTTAAAATAAGTTTTATAATATTTTAGATTTTTTTTAAATCATAATTTTATCTTTCCAGCTTTATTTCATATTTTATCATATTTTAGGTTATTATTAAATAGTTTAAAATAGTTTTTAATTAATAATAATTAGATAAATAGTTTTAAAAATAATTTTCTTTTTCCAATAATTTATTTTATTTTTAGGATTCCAAAAATGTCATTTTCATATTTTTAGGCCTTTTTTTTCTTAGAATTCACTTTTTATTTTGTACGTATACGTAGTTTTTAAACGTACGTTTTACGTTTCTTTTATCTGATTGTTGTGCTTTTCTATTATGTGTCCAAATACATTCCAATCAATCAGTAGTGTAATAATTCATCTAAATCCTTACTGATCATTATCCTTAGTGATCATTCTATCATCTGATCAAGTTTTGATACACCATTGAGTCTCCGTGGGACTTAACGACCCGGGAATTCATTATATTCTCTGATCTTCATTGTATTGGTTTCGAGCGCTTTTAAGTTTATTACGGTTAGCCATTCACAAGTGGCTAGCTTGTGTGATTAAGCTTGACCGTGTTTTCAAAGACCAATCAAATTTTAGCGCCACGCGGAGGCTTTAGCGTGTGTTAAACCTTTTTCGACCCATTCTTGCACATATACCACCATTTGTAAAAGTTTTTATAAAGTTATAAGAAAATCAAAAGTTCATTAGCACTTTTCCTAAAGTGTTAACAACACCAAAAAAATTATAAAACAACAAAACAATCGAACGTTTTCTATCTTGTATTTTCTCACGAGGTGATTCTTAAAGAGATACGATTTGGTTAAACGAGACGATCCAAAAATATTGTCCAAAAGTTTTAAACCCATCAAGACAAATCTTAACCTACGTCTTTTCGTGGTACTTAATATATACATAAAATCAACCACCGCAAATCAAGGCAAGACACCTACTAACGGGGGTGTGACCATAATAAGTTCCCGAACATCGATTTAAAACTTGCCTTTGTGTCCTTGTGATTTGGTGTACCTTTTTCAAAGAAGCCATTTCATTTGTGATTATTGGTTAAAGTTCACTTGTCGCTTTGCCTCACATTTGTTTTGAAACCGATTTTTATACTTAGTGCATGCGCACTCGTTCTTCCGCTTCTACAAGTCCACTTTCGAGCTTGGAAACATTCCTCGAGACGAGAGACGCTCGCTCCTTCACCGTGATCGAGGAACGCCTACCACCACCACCACCGTCGTAATGGCGTAAGATAAGCCCATGAATGAGCTTCTCCAAGCACCCATCGAGGGTTACGGAGATGCCATTGTTGTCCCAACCATCGTGGTCGACACCTTCAAGCTCAAAACCGGATTGCTTAATCTAGTAACCCAAAGCCAATTCTATGGTTTTGAGCGGATGATCCTCATGCACACATTCGATGGTTTAACAAGATTGCATCTACCATCAAATACAAGAATGTCCCATGAAGCTATCAAGCTTCTTCATCTCCCATTTTCTACAGAGGACAAGCCCTAATTGGCTTGAGAAACAACCCCTCGCTCTATCGAGACATGGGAAGATCTAGTCACCAAGTTTGTTAACGAGTTCTATCCTCCATCTCAAACCACAAGTCTTAAGAATGAGATAATGAAATTTTCTCGTAGATTTGATGAATCATTCGGGAGGCATGGGATCGTTACAAAGAATTGCTTCGCAAGTGTCCGCATCATGGTTTTACCGAGTTAATGCAAATGGATACTTTCTACAATGGTCTCAACCGCACTAATCAAGATTCTTTGAATGCCTCCTGGAGGTAATTTCTGAGCAAGACCACCAAAGAGGCCTTGCAAATCATTGAGAACAAGTCTCGTGTCCGTCCTTTCCGAGCAAAGACATATCGGTCTCATGCTGACCTTCTTCTTCATCTCCGTGAGTACATCTAGCACCGATGCTAAGATTGACAAACTCACGAGATATTGTTCAAGCTTTGGTTCTTGCTAACCAAAGAAAGTGACCTTCACACGCACACCAACACATGGTGAAGTGAAGAAAGTCGAGTTGTGTTACTTGTGGTGGTCCTCATGCATACTACAACTGTCTCGCCACCGATGGTAGTCCATTTGAAGCCAATGCCCTAGCCGGTAGTTCACATCGTGGAGGTAATCAATACCGTCCTCAAAATGAACCACACTACCGTGCTAACACTAATCGTGCACCACCCGATTTTAACCGTAATCATAACATGCAAAACCGAATCGAACCAACCTAGAATGAACCAAGGTTACCAAAACCAAGGTAATTTCTATCCTCGCACCAAATCAAGGTTTCCAACATCAAGGGAACCTTAATCAAAACAATTTCAATCGAGGAATCAATTTCATGGGAATATGAATCCTAATCAAGGAAATTTTCAAAATCAAGGCCCTAATCCTAACATTAGAGGCCGAATTTTCCTAATCCACCTCCGCCATTGTTCCAACTGGACCATCATCCGATGAGTTGTTGAAACAATTCATGAAATCCCAAGATGAAATGAACAGTTGTTGGTCGGTCGGATCACGATCTTAAGAAGTCTTTAAATGATCAACCCTGGGCTCGTGAAAACTTCCAAGCAACACGATCGCTAACCCGAGGGGCGATGCAAAGGCGATCACAACCGTAAGTGGTGTTTCATATGATGGACCCGCTATTCCTACTACCTCTTCTTCTTCTTCTCTCCCAAAGGTAGTGGAAAGTGAACCTAAGACACATAATGGACCCACGACTCCAATGCCTCCTCCACCAAGAGTAATGAGTCAAGTTACCAAGGATACAACGGACAAGGTGCATTTTTCAAGCCCACGGCACCAAGACACGTCCCACCTTCTGTAGTCCAACCTCAAGTTGTCCGAAACCCAAATCAAATCCAGAGTTGTTTTTGAACCTCCGGTAGCTCCGCTGAAAACCGTAAATCCAAATCTTCTATTCCTTACCCATCACGTTTGAATGAGCAAAGCTCCGAGAAAGCTACCATCAAATGGACAAATTTTTCCAAATTTTCCAAGAGTTACACTTTGACATAAGCTGCGGATGCTATCATGTTGATGCCCAAGTTTGCATCAACTCTCAAACACATGTTAAGCAATAAGGAAAAGTCGTTTGAAATGGCAAAACTCCTCTTAACGAGAACGCTTCCGCAATTATCCCAAGAAGCTTCCGTAAAAGCTTGGAGATCCCGGAAATTTCTCTTACCTTGTGTATTCCGTGAATGGTTGAATGCTTTGCCCTAGCGAGATCTTGGTGCAAGCATCAATCGATGCCTTATTCATGATGGAAGAAACTTTCTTCCGGAACTTACTCCTACATGCATGACTCTCGAGCTTGCGGATCGTTTCCATATCCCGTCCTCTTGGCATTGCCGAGGACGTATTTGAAAGTAGGAAAGTTTCATTTCCACCGACTTCGTGGTTGTTGATTTTGATGTCGATCATCGGGTTCCTCTCATTGTTGGTCGAGGATTCCCGAGAACGGGCCGTGCTCTCATTGATGTATTTGAGCAAGAAATCACATTACGTGTTGGTAATGAAGTTGTCACCTTTAACCTTGATCAAACTTGAGGTACTCCGCAAACTATGATTCCAGATCGGTTAACCGAATAGATATCATTGATGTTGCTTCAAGAGTACTCAAGAAGTTCTTGGTTATTCTCATAATTACGTGAGTGGGGATCCCACCACATCTTCTCAACCTATCATAGCCAATTCTACTCCTTCTATCACTCCTTTTGAGGTAGAGACTTCATCTTGGAAGAGATTGAAGCATACTTGGCTAGTGATTCATTCCATGGAAATTGATCATGCTCCAATTGACATTGAGGGGACATACTTCTCATTGAGAAATTGCTTAATGGTGATCCATCATCAACCCCTCACTCTAGTGATTCAATTCTCGATAAGATTAATCAAGATGAGATTAACTGGAGGAGATATTCTTCTAAAGAAGTTTTAAATCGGGACACTTCTCCTCCTCTCCTCCCGCCAAGCTTCATAACAAGGAAGTCAAGTCGGTTGAGAAAATCAAGAATTTCCTGAGGTTGAGCTTAAGGACTTACCTCCTCATCTCGAGTATGCATTTCTTGAAGGTGATGATAAATTACCTGTCATTATTTCCCGAGATTTGAGTAAAGATGAAAAAGTTGCTCTCATAAAGGTCTTGAAGTCACACAAGCAAGCAATTGCTTGGAAACTCTCCGACATTAAGGGTATCAACCCTGAGTTTTGTACTCACAAAATCTTGATGGAGGATGACTTCAAACCAGCGATTCAACATCGAGAGAAGGTGAATCCAAAATCCATGATGTTATCAAACAGAGGTTATCAAACTTCTTGATGTAGGATTGATTTACCCGATCTCGGATAGTCCTTGGGTTAGCCCAATTCATTGTGTTCCTAAAAGGGTGGCATAATCTGTTGTCACAAATGAAGAAAATGAGTTAATTCCAACTCGATTGGTTACGGGATGGCGTGTGTGTATTGACTATCGTAAGTTAAATGACGCCACCAAAGACCATTTTCCTCTACCCTTCATGGACCAAATGCTTGAGAGATTAGCGAGGAACGAGTACTATTGTTTCCTTGATGGTTTCTCGGGTTACTTTCAGATCCCCATTGATCCACGGGATCAAGAGAAAACCACATTCACCGCCCATACGGAACTTTTGCTTACAAACGATGCCTTCGGCTTATGTAATGCTCCCAGCACGCTCCAACGATGTATGATGGCCATATTCCACGACATGATCGGGAAACAATGGAGGTGTTTATGGATGACTTCTCGGTTATTGGGGACTCGTTTCAAACATGTCTCTCCATTTAGAAAAAATGCTTCAAAGGTGTGAAGACACCAATCTTTGTCTAAATTGGGAGAAGAGCCACTTTATGGTCAAAGAAGGCATTGTCCTTGGCCATAAGATTTCAAAAATGGGATTGAGGTCGATAGAGCAAAGTTGATGTTATTGCTAACCGCCTCATCCTACTACCGTCAAAGGTATTAGGAGTTTTTAGGTCATGCCGGTTTCTATCGTAGATTCATACAAGATTTTTCTAAAATCGCCCGACCTATGACCCATCTTCTTGAAAAGGATGCTCCTTTTATCTTCTCACCCGAGTGCATCAAGCTTTTGAAACATTAAAGAAAAACTGCTCAAGCACCTATTCTCGTTGTTCCCGACTCGGGATTTACCCTTTGAGCTCATGTGCGATGCAAGTGATTTTGCTATCGGTGCGATCTTAGGGCAACGCAAAAACAAGCATTTTCAACCTATCCACTACGCAAGTAAAACTATGATCAAGCTCAAACTCATTACACCACCACGTAAAAAGAATTATTAGTTTGTGGTGTATGCGTTGAAAAGTTTCGGCCGCACTTAATCTTGACCAAATGTGTGGTGTATACGGATCACTCGGCTCTTAAATATCTCTTTGCAAAACAAGATGCAAAGTCGAGATTGCTCGTTGGATTCTCCTCCTCCGAATTTGATATCATTATACGTGATAAAAAGGAGCCGAGAATCTAGTGGCGATCATCTGTCGATTAGAAAACCCTCACCAAGATGTTTTCGAGAAAAGGAAATAAATGAAACATTTCCTCTCGAGACACTCAATGCGGTTTCTTTTCGGAAATTCTACCACCCCATGCTTTGTCGACTTCGCAAATTACCATGCGGGTAACTTCATAGTGAAAGGGATGTCGACCCAACGAAGAACAAATTCTTCAAAGATGTTAAAATTATTTCGGGACGACCCTACTTATTCAAAATCGTGCGGATCAAGTCATCCGAAGGTGTGTTTATGGACGAAGCTATTGACATTCTCACACTTGCCATCTTTGGACCCACGGGGCCATCATAGTCCAAACTACACCGCCAAAAGGTGTTTGATTCGGGTTTTATTGGCCCACAATTTACAAGGATGCCCACGATTTTGTCAAAACACGCGACGCTTGTCAACGTCATGGAAATATCTCTCAAAGAAATGAAATGCCGCAAAATGCCATTCAAGTTTGTGAGATATTTGACATATGGGGTATTGACTTTATGGGGCCATTTCCTTCGTCTCGTGGTAACAAATACATACTCGTGGCTGTTGACTATTTGTCAAAATGGGTTGAAGCAAAAGCTTTACCTACCAATGATGCCCGAGTTGTTGTGAAGTTTTTAAAATCTCTTTGCTAGTTTGGAACTCCGAGATGATAATCGGTGATCGTGGTACACATTTCGCAATGACCAATTTGACCGTGTCATGCAAAAGTATGGTGTTACCCACCGTCTCTCATCGCATACCACCCCAAACAAGTAGGCGGTGGAAGTTTCCAACCGTGGTATTAAAAGAATTCTTGAAAGGACGATGGCGAAAATCGTGCATCCCGGTCGGATAAACTGGATGACGACTCTGGGCCTTCCGTGATACCACAAAACACCAATTGGGTGTACTCCATACAAGCTAGTGTACGGAAAGGCATGTCATCTTCCGATTGAGCTAGAGCACAAGGCATACTGGGCCTTAAAGCATGCAAACTTCGATATTCAGACAGCCGGTGATCACAGAAAAGTTCAAATGAATGAACTAAATGAACTTCGTGATCAAGCATACGAGAACTATTTGATCTATAAACAAAAGACAAAGAAGATTCATGACTCTAAAATCAAGAACCGCGTTTTCAACGTTGGTGATCGAGTCCTTCTTTTCAATTCAAGATTGAAGATTTTCTCGAAAGCTTAAGTCCCGTTGGTCCGTCCATTTACTATCACTAAGGTTTATCCTTATGGTACCATTGAGTTATCTCAACCCGATGGTCCTAATTTTAAAGTGAATGGTCATCGAGTGAAGCATTACTTTGGAGAGGACATTCCATCCATGGTTGTCCGGATCTACAAACTTTCCCCATGAACCAATGAATGCGGGATCGAGTCAAGCTAGTGACTCGGTAATCAAAAACATTAGCACACACCATATGGGTTTTCACCCATATTTCGCTCTTCTTTCTCTCGTTCTACCACCCTAGTGTGGGGAGTTGCTCACTGTTGTATATAAAATCATTTAAAAAAAAAAAAAAAAAAAATCTCTCTTTCAAATAATGGCGTAGTATTTCCCTTTACGTTCTCGGTTTGGCATAACCGCGGTGAATTTGAATATTGAGGGCAATATTCATTTCTAAGTGTGGGGGAATTCTCACAATTTTATGTATTATCCACCCAATTCCCGTTTTGGCCAAAATTTTTTGAGTAAGTGTTTTCACTTACTCATCGATGATAATCATCCGCCATGTCTAAAAAACAAAAGGATTGGCTAATCCAGAGCAAACGGCTCTTGGTAAAGATTTCTCAAACCGCTTATGGCTTGCAATTTGCCCAAAATTGTATGGTATTCAACTCACCATATCCTAAAAAGTGAAGAGTTGGCTAGCCCGCAAGTTTATGGCTTGTGGTAAAGGCAATGGAAAAGCCATAATTGGTAATCACTCACCATAGATAATAACGATAATTTATCTAAGAGTTGGCTAGTCCGAGCAAACGGCTTCGGTAAAGACAAATCAAATCCGTTCTGACTTATGATTTGCTCAAAATCATTTGGTTATCATTGTACCAAGGTTCTTACTTGAATCAAAACAATTGGCTACTCCGAGTGATGGCTTTTGGTAAAGAGTTTTTAAAATCCATTAAAATCTAAAACATTGCTAGGGACTAGCAATATCTCGATGTGGGGATTGATGAGTGTCTAAATACTCATCATTTTTGTACAATCTAAACTGCAAAATCATCGAAAACACTCAAAATGCATCAAAATGATGAGAATATCACAAATCGTTGTTTTATGTGTTTTAAATGCAAAATATCAAAATCGATGAAAAATGATTCAAGTTTGCAAAATTGGCGCTTTAGTCCCCAAGTTTCAAAAATTGTCAAATCTAGTCCCCTGAAATCAAAATGTGGAGTTTTATCATTCAAGGTCCTTTAAATATTCTAAGTTGTCAAAATGATCCTTGAATGATTCTTTGGTCAAATGGCGAAAAGGTCCCTAAAGTTGGAAAATTTGCAAAATTAGTCCTTGGATATTTTAAAATGGAGTTTTATGCAAAAAGGGTCCTTGTACTATCAAAGTTTGTCAAGTTTGGTCCTTTTGATATCTTTGGAAAAGTGTCAGTTTCAGTCCTTGAAATTTGGATAAATTGCAAAACTAGTCCTTGTATACTACTTAACCAAACGGACACCTTATCAATATCAAAGCCCAAATCCATATCACTTATCCAGCTGGCCCAAACCTTAGCCCAATCCCACATGAACCTTGAGCTTGACCCCTTGACTTGAACCTTGGACCCCCGTTTGTATTAATACCCCGGTCAAACATAGTCAACGCGCCAAAAATATACCAGCACTGTTCACCCTCCTCTCCACAAGCTGAAACCCAAAACCAGTAATGGTTTTTCCACTTTTTCAACATCTCCCACATTACCTTGTCCCCTCTACCTCCACTAACACCCAAAGACCCTTAATTGCTTGAAACCACTCCATTTATTGATTGAAACACCTTCGAGAAGAAATTGGCGCCAAAATCCAAATGTATGGTTCGATGATTTTGGCCAATTCAATGGCTCGATGAGGTGGGATACATTCGAGAGGTCAACATGAGGTCATAAAAGTCTATAAATGAAGGCGCAGAAGCATGGTATCAAGATCATCTAGTGTAATTTTTATTTTCTTAGTCGTTTTTATCATTGTAAGTTTTTCGAGTGTAATTTCAAGCTTCAAAGTACTTTGTTTAAGCATTTCAAAGTATTGTTAAACCTTTTCAATTATCAATTTCAAGTTCCAAGTCTTATTTCGCTTTATGCAATTTTAAAGTCAAAAATCTCATGAATGATCAAATGTTGTTGTTAGGTGTTATTATGGACTGATATAGTACATATAAGCTCCCAGAAAGCTTGTTCGAGCTTTTAGAAACACTTAAAACCAGTTTAGAAGTTAAAAGGAAAAATCACCAAAAATACCAAATAATTAGTGAAAAATCAAAAATCCCATGGAAATGGTGTTCACAGCTGGAGCAGGGTGAATTTTGGATGGCCTTGGGTTAGAAGCTTAGTGGTAAGCTAATAGGGGTGATATTTGGTCCTTGTTCTCAGTTTTGAGCTTCGAAGCCATTGTAAGCCATTTGCTCATTTTTGGCATTTCTCTGTTTTAGATCTTTCATAGTCTAAATCTTTGTGTTTTATTGTTAATTAGTTATAGTTAAGTGTATTTGAGTATTAAAATTAGTTGTTTGTTATTTTAAATTTGTAGTTAGCTAAAACTTTATTTTCACATTTAAAAGTGCATAACCATATTTTCTTAGTTTCTTGTTGTTAATGTTGTTGTTTCATGTTTCATTAGTCCTAATATATGATAATACATGGTCTTGAATCGCTTCATGGTTTTGATTTGTGTTTAGCTTTGAAACCACCAAAACTGTCTAAATAAGTAGTGTTTGGTTCTTCGTGTTTAAGAGTTCTCTAGTCATTGTCCTTGTTTGAAGTTTGTTTAACTTGGTCCTAATAACTCATCTCACCATAAAACCGTCTTTGTTCATCATAAGTCAAAATTGCATAAAATCTCATCTCACACTCAATGTTGGTTGCATGATCATTGATCTTGTTTTCATGTTTATAAGTTGTTAAAATCAATCAAACAAGTCTTATTTCACCTTAAAACAACATAATCGAGAAGTAGTATTGATCACAAGTTCATATAAGTCAACTCTTCTAGTTTTTATAAAAGTCAAAATTTTCATTTTGGTCGTTTTGAATTAAAAAGATAATTTTCTTGTGTGTTTAATATTGAGGTTTAGGATATAAGCTTTTGGGAAACTAAAGTTTAGTTGCTAAACTTAATTAGAAAAATACCGCTTCTCTTTGAATCGACTTTTAAGTGCTTTTAACTAGCTTCTTTAGAGTATCTTGTGCGAAATGGTGCCACATGCACGCCGAGTGGTACCATCTTGATAAGCTCACAAGTAGCTTATTAGTTGGCCTCGACTTTTGATCCTTGGTTCTTTGGAAAGCCAACCTAGCCATCTTGAGGTCTCAAGTTTGGTTTTCATTTTGAAGCTTGTTTGGTAGAGGCAATGCAAAGCTTAATCCTTGTCCCATTCTGCTTTTAGAAAGCAAAAAGCCAAGTGCTTATTTTTCTTTTAGTAGCTTATCGTTGTTTGTAATTGTTCTTTCTAGCTTCATTTTTGTTCATCTAGCTTGTTTGAATCTTATTCCACCTTTGTTTCCAACTTGCAAGCTTGTTTGAGCTTATTTCACCAAAATAAGCTCTTAAGCCCACTGTTGTGATCATAAGCCCACAAACAGCTTATTATTAAGTTGTAAAATTTTTTGTGTTTATTAAAGTTTCATATTTTAAGTAGTTAAGTAGTTTTCAAAAAGAAAAACCAGAAAAACATCAATTTAAATATAGTGATAGCATTTATTTAATAGGTTTTAGCTTTTTGAATTTTTCTTTTCAGCTTATTAATAAGCAAATATAGTTTTTATATTTTTCTTAGTTTTCTGTCACCTTAAGTTATTTTTAGAAAAAGTTTCATAATTTTCCTAATCTGTTTAGTATTTATTAGAATTTTAAATAGTTAAAAGTATTAGATAATTAGTAATAAATAATTAAAAAGCATAAAAATATCTTTTCGGTTCTAAAATTAGTTTGATCATATTTTAGATTTTTCCAAGTTGAAATTTCATTTTCCGGTTTATTTTATATTTTCTAGTATTTAAGTGTATTTTAAATAATAATTAATTAGTAATAAATATATAAAAAGTGTAAAAAAATTTATTTTTAATTTTAAAATAAGTTTTATAATATTTTAGATTTTTTTTAAATCATAATTTTATTTTTCCAGCTTTATTTAATATTTTATCATATTTTAGGTTATTATTAAATAGTTTAAAATAGTTTTTAATTAATAATAATTAGATAAATAGTTTTAAAATAATTTTCTTTTCCAATAATTTTATTTTATTTTAGGATTCCAAAATGTCATTTTCATATTTTTAGGCCTTTTATTTATTAGAACTCACTTTTTATTTTGTGCGTATACGTAGTTTTTAAACGTCGTTTTACGTTCTTTTATCGATTGTTGTGCTTTTCTATTCGTGTCCAAATACATTCCAATCAATCAAGAGTGTAATAATTCATCTAAATCCTTCGATCATTATCCTTAGTGATCATTCTATCATCCGATCAAGTTTTGATACACCATTGAGTCTCCTGGGACTTAACGACCTTGAATTCATTATATTCTCTCGATCTTCATTGTATTGGTTTCGAAAGCGGTTTAAGTTTATTACGGTTAGCCATTCACAAGTGGCTAGCTTGTGATTAAGCATTGATGTGTTTTCAAGACCAATCGACCATTAATACAAACAAACTTGAATTACCTTCTCAATTTTAATAGTGGCCAATTGATATATTGCAATTTTGCACAAACAATACGATTAACCCAATAAACAATTTATGAGTCCTAATTGAATGAATGAAATTTTATTCAGCAGCAATAGTTAAAACCCTTGGACTAAACTTAATTATGTATTGTTTGTAAAAATATTTGTGTCATGATGGTTATAGAAACATGATAATAATCAACTGATAAATTGATCTTGTTTTGATGAGATTAGGGTTTAATGATTTAAATTTTATTTTTTATTTACACGTATTAAATTAAGAATCTAACATAAACCTTTTGACTTTACACATAAATAACAATTTAACACAAACACATGATTAACTAACCTTACAAAGATCATTAATCCAACCAAAATAATAGAAAATTCATGTATGATACATGTTTCAAAATTATATATTGTGTTAGTTGTTCATGAACATACCTTTTTCATTAACGACTCCTAATTAGAGGCCAATTGTTTTCGTTTGATCGAATTGTGATGGGTTTTAGAGCTGCGGTTAGTTAATTTTCTGGAATAGTTAGGTTTTGTCTATGTGCCAAAATGAAGAGGAATGTATGTCAGTGTGCATCGTTTCCTTTTTAGAATTTACGATTGGTGGTGGTCGGGTTTTTTGGTCCCAATATATTTTTTCGGGTTTTCTGGTGCACACGATTCGATTGGGTGAGGTCGGGTCTTCTAAGGGGTAGAAGGTAGGATTTGTGGTGTTTACATTCATATCCTTTAAGTTTATAATGTCTACTCCGCTTTTTAGAAGTTTATTTTTTTTACATTTTAGACACATGTGTTTTGTGGTGTATTTTTCTTTTTACATGAAATATTTCAATTTTGACCAAATTCAATTTATTTTTGACTTTTTATCAACCAATGATTTTGCTTACATGTCAATTGTGATATAAGTACAACTAATATTTATGCAAAAGTTTTTTATGATGTATTAATATCTATTAATATTTTGTGAATATTCTATGGATAAAAGATTTAACTTTTTTTAACTAACATATATGTTGAGGTTGAGGTCGAGGTTGTTGTTTAACTTCAACTTTTGATATCATGTTGTACAAAATGTGTGAATTTAGTAGCATATAATGAGCGTTGATGAAGTTATAATATACTTCGTAAAGATTTCTAAAATATTTTTTCGGATATCCGTATATAAACTTTAATTAAAATTACATGGGTCGTTGTTATAAGACGATCACGTATATTTATTTTCATGTCACAAAGACCGTGCATACCATTTGATACTTATATTCTCATTAGTAAAATTTAGCGAATATTCAAACATGTATACGCATAGATTAAACTTTAAAATAAAATAACCCGAGTCCTTACTTAACATATATAATAATTTTTTTTAATGAATGAAAGTCCGAAACAAATATTTATCCTTAAAATATTTAGCATGTACTAAAACTAATTCATATATTTACAACATTTTGTAGTTTTACTGGATGAAAGTTTAAAACTAATATTAGCAATCATGTAATTTTAAACAAAGTTTATTCTATAATGTTTAGGGAGTATAAAGTGTAAGGGGTTATTTGTTTATTTTGTAAAATTATTGAAAAACATGGAAATTTATAAATTTACACTTAATTTTATATAATTTATTTATCATTTAACCACTAAAGTTTTATAAGTTACCTCCTCCTTTTTTAAGTTTTTGTTTTCACAAATTACACCTATATTTTATGTGTTTTTTTCTTTACTAAGTTCTCCACCAAATATTTTAAAGTTTGGCAAAATCAATTCAATTTTGACTTTTTTATCGACCATCACATCGCTTCGATTTCGCTTTACGTGGCAAAATCGAGCTCTCCTATTGGTCCAATTTTTATTTCAATGAGAAGGGTTTTACAAAAACACTCCGAAATGATGTAATTATTTTATTATATAAAAGATTGGACATTGGTTAAAATAAATATAAAAAAAACTTAAACTTTATTAAATTAAAATTACATTAAAATAATTTGTATGTTATATTGTGCATTAAATAAATAAATATTTTAAATATGACAAGAGTTGGTTATTTAAAATTTTTAAATATTGTCATTCTATAGCAAATCACTTATTTTAATTAGACAAATTATTTTGCCCCATCATCATTGTAGGGGTGAGCACAAAAACCGAAAAACCGAATCGAAACCGAAAAAACCGAAAAAGCCGAACCGAAAAAACCGCCCTATTTGACAAACCGATGGCGGTGGTTTTGAATTTTATGAAAACCGAATGTTTGGGGCGGTTTATGGTTTCATAAGAAAAACCGAACCGAGAAAACCGCCCCGCTCCACCTTTTATATGTTTTTATATAATTTTATCTATATAAAAGATTTGCTATTTAATTTTAAAGATTTAAGTATAAAACTTTATTTATTAAAAAAAATGTGTTGTTTACTATCTATACATTAAAATTTGTTTTATTTATAAATATTATATCTTTGTTTTCGAACAATAGTGTTCTTTGAAAGTTTCTCCTACAATTATCGTAAGCGAACGAAAAGTGCAAAGCCGCAAAGACGTGCATTTTATATTTTAGATTGATGTTTGGTTGTTTTATGCGTTTTTCGACGCTTTGGATTCTTAGATAATATCTATTATTGATATTTGTTTAAATATTTTTGCTTGAAAACTTAGAATTGTAAACTTCATATAAGATTAAAACTTGCTTGTTTCAAGTAAGAAAAACCGAAAAAACAAAACCGAACCGATTCAATGTCAAACCGAAAAATCGAACCGAAAAACCAAAACCAAACGGTTTGTAGTTTCAAAACCGAAATATACTGATTCGGTTTTGTTTTACCATAAACCCTCCACCCCGCCCCACGCCACCCTGCATCATTCATCATTGTATGATTTTTTTTTTAAATCTTTTGTGTAAAATACCAAAAAATCCAAAATATTTAAACTAAACAAAACCACAAGAGGTAAAATGAAGGTCTACAAGCTTCGAGGAAAGTACAGTTGATATGCCAATATAGCCCCCTCTTTTCTTAAGCATATTACAAACCTTACACCACAAGTATTGTATCTTAGAACCCCCAATTTTACCATCAGATCTACTCCTCGTCAACAACCACCATCACCGTCATCACAAACGTTGTTTCCGTCACCGTAATCTCATCGGTAACCTTTCGATCCGTCGGAATATTCTTTCAGTTACTCATTCATATCTATTGATCGTCACTTATTTATCACTCTATATTCATCGATTTAAATTTAAATTAGGTTTTATTGTTTGATAGATTTAGATCACGAATTTTCATATTTACTGTTTGTAATTGTGTTAATATGTTAGATCATCTGGATTTATAAATTTAGCGATGAATAGAGTCTTGCGAGTTTGTGCGTGTTTCGAGTTCGGCATTGGTGTGGTTTTGTAATTAGTTTCGATGACTGTGAATTGTACGCGTAGTTTATGAGGTTCATTCTAAGATGTATGAAACTCTAGGTTTTTGGTAACGAAGTTGCGTAACGAGAGAATGTTGATCCATCCGGTCATTTTGTGTCGTTGAATGTGCATCGTTTTTGTTTGCAAATTTAATTGAATGTTGGAATAGTGTAGTTTGTGATTAATTGTTTTCGATCTAGGTTCTGTTTGTATAAAAAATTAGGGCTGGATTAGGACTTTTGGCCAGTCACGCGTGTTTGACATTAGCTTGATTTTGTAGTTGTTGATGATAATCGTGTACGTGATGCGTAATATATGAATTTCAGTTAAGATATCAGCAATATTGTATTTGAGAAGAAAACATTTCTCTCGTTAGTAAGTTTATTTGCTGCTAGGAAGTGTGGATGTTTGTTATCCTGGTTTAGAATCTTACTGTGAACGAGGTGAAGTTGTGACTCGTAGTGAGTTGTTTTTATGTACTTGCAATGTGGGGGTAGATCTATAGCGTTATCTTGATGTTATACCGGACCGTAGACGTTTGTAAGGTTAGATATGTATAGCTCTGTCACGTGGCTGGAAATGTGATACAAATACTTATATATCATTTTTTTATAACAGACCAAACACTGTTGTAGGCTTGTAGACAAGCGTATTTTTGACAATGTATTTGAAAAAAAAGATCATTTAAGATAAGATGGGAAGGGAAACTAGTGAGATTTGATGAATGAAACACGTGAGTGGATATTGTGGTAGATGTATTATCTGTCTTTGGCAAAGCATGATTGTATCAATACGTATTAACAAAGCTAAGCTTTTGGCAAGTAAGTAAAATGTTGTAAAATTAAAACCAAGTTTGCATAATGGTAGTGCTACCGTATTTCTGTATATTCGCACAACTCTATGTCTGCATGTATGGTGGAAATGTATTAAGACTTGTTCCATATAAGAATCTGCTGTCATTTGCAAAGTCGCAGTGTCATTACATTTTGTCTTTTTTTTTCCAGGTATTTGAAAATGTATGATAACCCTGGGCCTGGCGGGCCAAGACAACCATCGAGTACACCACAGACTCCTTTTGGGAATCCATTTTATGGTGCCAGCTCAGGACTAATCAGAGGCGGACTCGGTGCTTATGGAGAAAAAATCTTAGGTTCAAGCTCTGAGTATGTGCAAAGTAATGTAAGTAACGGCAGTTTCAATGGTTCAATTTTTTTAGATCATGCATCTTACTCCCTTATTTGTGTCAAAATAATGAATAAAAGTAGGCGCAGAATGGTTGACGATGCAATAGGCACTCTCTTAGGATTTCGATTAATTGTTTGCTATAACCTATTAAAAAAGCGTTATGCATGAAGATAATTTTAAATGGAAGCTTTGACCAAAATTAGAGGGTGAGGTAGTAAACGAGATAAAGTTTGATTTTTCATCATTCTTTGTGATTCTTGGATTTGTAACTTTATTTGGTACTGCCTTTTTTCATCCTCGTTTGTACTTAGTAACATCTTGATATTACATTTGGCCGCAAAAGTCTGTCTATGGGGAGTTTCGCCTTCCCGGTGTTTTTTATGTTTCACACATGCTGATTTTCCATATTTCACACATGGTAACAACTCACTACCTAATTTTCTTCTGTATTAAATATAATATATAAAATGTAAAACCTTTGGATGTTTAGTGCACTTTCATCAATTGATTTTTTACCATTTGATACTGCTATATTTGTAAAACAAACAATGTACATTCTACTTGCAAATTCAAAATATAGAATTGACCACCAAATCTGGGAAGTGTTATCTTATCAATAAATTAAATTACAGTGCACAATTCTATAGATGACACCATAAAGTCCTAATTTGTGCGTATTTCCGTATGTAGCATGTTGCCATGTGTACTTTATCAGTTTATTGATCACATGCTTATAAGCAGCCACTTGAAAGAAAGGTTTGTTGTTATTTGCTATTTGGTAAAAGTGTACCAAATAAGAATGATTAACATTTTTATAATGACTTGTGAGTATATTTGTTTAATTCTTCGTGACTAAAATGCTTGCAAGTTTATTAGGTCATGCTAACTATAAATGTAATTTAGTTTGTTTTAAACAAATCAAAGCTCTAACTCAAGACTCATAAAACCAAGGCTGAACAACGGGCCAAACCCGTCCGAACCGTCCAAATCCGACCCTACCCGAAAACGAATAAAGGTAAAACGTGAACCGAGAACCGAACCGAACAGAGTAAAAGCCATCGAAACCGAAACCGAACTGAATAAGGTCGGTTCGTTTCGGGTCGGGTTAGCTTTTTTGAACCGAATAAGTGTGTTTTGAACCGAACCGAACCGAGTAAAACCAAAATAATTATACAAAACCGAAAACCAAACCGAATAAGGTCGGTTCGTCCCGGTTTCGATCGGGTTGTCGGTTCGGGTCGGTTTTCGGGGCTGATTTTGCTCAGCCCTACATAAAACTAGTTTGGTGTTTGTATTGTTTGGAACATCAACTTGATCATGCAAATGAAGTTTGACCCTTTGCAAGTATCTGAGTATTTATGTGCTAAGCTTTAGGCTAGGTAACAAGCCTGTCATTGTTAAGTTATAATATGCTTGGTGATCTCATTGTTGCATAATCACTGTGATATGACACTTGTGATTTTAATGTTTGATTTGTAGTTATTTACGGTTTTCTCTGTCACAGATTAGTCGATACTTCTCTGATCCACAATATTATTTCCAAGTCAATGACCATTACGTGCGGAACAAATTGAAGGTTGTTCTGTTTCCGTTTCTGCACAGGGTACGTTCTATTTTATTTATTGTACATGCTTTCGTTTCGTACTTCCTTTGCTAACTATATGTTTTGGTGCTTCCTTTTCTTATCTATAGGGTCATTGGACAAGAATTACCGAGCCAGTAGGGGGTAGGCTTTCATATAAGCCCCCTATCTATGATATCAATGCGCCAGATCTCTATATCCCATTGATGGCTTTTGGTACATACGTTGTTCTTGCTGGCTTCTCACTGGGACTGCAGGGAAAGTAAGTATCAGCTTTATCTTAATGTATATTTCGTTCAGTTATCTTAATAGTAATTTATGTCTCTGGATAAAATAATGTGAGAGGTCTTGTGCTATAAAATGACAAAAATGGAACTTTTACACCAAGTCTAATGACGAAATTGGTATGGATCAAAGTGTAATATGAGCATTAAGGCTTAAGCACTGTGGAACATCGTGATAGGTAGTTGCTATGTTTTGACAACCTTCAGAAATACACTTTGGGATCCCTTCAACTTGGTTCTTGTTTGGCTATTGTTCTTTATCTTACCAGTTTGATCCATTAGAGATAAATATCATGAGCTGAAATGCTGAATCAACCCAGTTCACCCTAAATTGGCACCTCTATGTTGCCACCTCTATATGTGTGAACTCTTTGGTTATTTAATACCTTGAATGTAACAAAAGTCTTTTCACCAAAAAAAAATGTAACAAAAGTCTCTAAAAGTTTCAAGAGGTTTCTGAATCACTCGTCAGCTAGTAATGCTAATGTTTGTAATATGTAAGTGCAATCTCACTCTTGCTCATTCTCTATACTTCCACCTCTAACATTTACTATATTTAATCAATTCCCAGGTTTACACCAGAAGCTCTCAACTGGCTTTTCATGAAGGGAATAGTGGGTTGGTTTTTACAGGTTTCACTCCTGAAGATGTCATTATTTTCATTGGGTGGTGCAGAGGCGCCATTGCTAGACATTGTAGCTTACGCTGGATACGCTTTCACTGGATTGTGTGTGGCGGTTCTTGGTAGAATCATTGTGTCCTACTCTTACTACTTCTTGATGCCTTGGACCTGTCTGTGTATGGGAATCTTCTTGGTGAAAACAATGAAACGGGTCCTTTTCTCAGAGGTTAGGAGTTTCGATTCCAGCAGGCACCATTACTTACTGCTGTTTATTGCGTTAGCACAGTTTCCTCTCTTCGTTTGGCTCGGAAACATTTCCGTAAATTGGCTTTTCTAGAAACTGTAGAGAAAATTGTACTGTTTTGAAGGGTAGTCTTGATGTAATGCCACTTGCAACAAGCGAAATAGACTTATTTTTTAAAGTTCTGGTTTTGCTTTTTTGAGTGCGTAGAGAATCTATTAAATACAAATTGGACTCTTTTTTGTAGTGGATTATGTCGTAGGAGGTCCTTTGAAGAGTTTCATGTGTTGTGTTTGCCTTGTGTTTTGTTATTTTCACATATTAACTAGTGTTTGAAGAGACGTCCAAAATTCTTGTTTAGATGCTGAATTGTAGCTGCTGTATATGATCTTGTTTGTAGCTATATTTTTTGTCCGTTCGGGGACATCTGATAATATTGTTTGTAGCTATATTCCGGTGGTGTTTGCAAATGTACCATGAATGAAGACTAGGAAAAATGACTACATGTGAACAGTAACAAGTTGTAAGTTTGTTTATTTTTGGATCAGATTACCTTCAAGGCTAAACTATGTTAAAGCCATAGGATCACTAGTGTTTTTTACAATCAAATTACTGGAACAGCAGAAGTTGTTATTAATAGACTAAAATCAAAGTATGTTGTTTTGGACTTGTGTTGTGGGTATATATTTGGAGTTTTGGACTCGTGGGATGAAAGCTAGTTATCAGACTTTATAGGTGCATGATTGTTTGTGGAGTTCTAGATTTACCTCACAAGTCATCAAAGGTGGTCTGTAAGAAAAGGAAAATTAGTGGAGTTGTTTACAACACAAGTCGTCAAAGGTGGTCTGTAAGAAAAGGAAAATTAGATGAAAGCTGAAATGTTTTGCTATTATGTATAAAGCAAATCCTTTAGGGTGCGTTTAGTTAGATTTTAATTTTCTACTTTTAGATTTGTAAAAAAATGAAGGGGATTTAATTTTTCACAAAACACTAAAAACGTGTTTACAATTTATATGATATTGTTTTCTATTCCCATAAAAAATAAGGGGGTTACAAAGGAAATAAGTTAAACAAAAAAAAAAAGTTGTTTTGTAATTTCCGAAATACAAATTTTCTATTTTGTAGAGAATTTGATGGGATTTGTTATCCAAGCAAAGGGCCTTTGATTGATTTGTCCCCATCCACAAGATTTTAATAGCATATCTTGTATTTCATATTTCACATAGTTGTGTAATAGTTGTGTAAAGGTTTGGTTCTACCTCGGGAAGAACTCGGTATTTAGCTTTGTAACGGGAAAAATGTAAGCGACACTGTGAGGCTTCTTCGCCGATTTGAAAGAGCTTGTTGACATAGTGCTTGAACTCTTGAGTGGAGTACTCGGGGAATGGAATAAGGGGGTTACAAAGGAAATAAGTTAAACAAAAAAAAAATTGTTTTGTAAATCACTTGTGTTGCTAATTTCTATCTCTTACTTTACTTGCATTTTTACTTATTTTATTTATTGTTTGGTACTATTTATTCATCCACAAGAATTCACATAAGATTGAATCTTAATCTTTGAAACTTAAATTAAAATCGGTAAACCATTCAACCCCCCTTCTAGTTTTCCACAATTGGTATCAGAGCAAGGTTTTCAAAAAGTTTTAAAGTAAATTGTATTTTAAAAACTTTTCGATCAAAATGGATTTTGAAAACTATAAATAAGGGCAATCTATCCAACGACCTCCACTACTTGAAACTAATAGTTTTATTTGTTGAAAAAATAGATTTGAAACTTATGTAAAATCTAAAGATATTGATCATTGGTATATTATTGTTGAAGGTGATTTTCAAGCAACCGTAAAAGATGATAAAACCGGTAAAAAAGAAAATATTTCTCATGATCGTCTCACTGACGACCAAAAGAAAAAGTTTTCCAAATACAATGCCTTACCCAAAAAGGAATTTGAAAGAATCTCTATGCATAAAACCTCTAAAGAAATTTGGAACTCTTTGGTTGTAACACACCAAAGAAACCAACAAGTGAAAAATAACAAAATTGATTTATTTTTTCAACAATATGAACAATTTTCAATATTGGATGATGATAATATTGATAATGCATTTGCTAGTTTTAATACAATTATTACTTTACTACAAGCACTTGATGAGTCTTTCTCTAGTCGTAATCATGTCAGGAGATTTCTAAGGGCGTTTCCATCAAAGTGAAGACCGAAGGTAACGACAATTGAAGAATCCAAAGACTTGTTGACCCTCACTCTCGATGAACTTATAGGCAACCTAAAAGTCTATGAGCTCGTACTCGCTAAAGACTCCGAGGTCTCGAAGGAAAAGAAAGAGAAACATAAATCTCTTGCTTTAAAAGCCAAGAAAGTCTCTAGTGATGAATAAACCTCATCCTCGGAGAGTGGAGACGAGGAGTATGCAATGGCGGTAGGAGACTTCAAGAAATTCTTTCGAAGAAAAGAAAGATATGTCAAGCAACCCTATGACGACAAGAAAGGTTTGCGGAAAAGCAAAGACGACAAGAAAGTGAAGGATGAGCGCAAATGTTTTAAATGCGGGGATCCAAATCACTTCATTGGTGAATATCCCAAATGCGACGAACAAAAGGCGTTCGTAAGCGGATCATGGGGAATGAGTGGAGAAGATAAGGAAGAAATTTATCTTATGGCCAATGACTCCAACGATGTATGTTCCGACTCCCTATACTATAGTAGTTCATCTCTAGATGATGAGTCATTACATCTAGAATATAACAAGCTTTGCAAAATTAGTCTCAAGGTAATAAACAAAAACAAACTTTTGAAAAATAAAAATGAACTTTTAGAAAAAGAATTTTTAGAACTAAAAGAAAAATTAAAGAGACTAAAAAAAGGAAAGGAAGTAAGTGGTGAATGCAATCTTTGTGTAGAACTTCAAACTTTGGTTGATCACCTTGATTCTAAAATTGCTAGACTAAGCACAAATTATCTTGATACAATACTTGATAGTGTTAAAACGGGTAATAATCAAAATGGTCTAGGTATTCAGGAACATATTGAGTCAACTAGCGAAGTTAAGGAAACACAATTTGTTAAAGCAACTGAAAAACAACCACTGATGTGCCGGATCTGGCTGATCCCTTGAAAAGGGATCCGGCTAGTGAAAAAGAAGGGTACAGGCTAGTGAAAAAGAAGGAATCCGGACATCTGCAGCAGTAAAAACTAAAAATAACGCAACATCTCTTCTAGAACGGAATTTGTTGTCGTTAACAAAAAGAAACCACCCCATATTACTGTTAGAAATGTCAAACAACGACCCTTTTTAAAACAAGTTCAAGATTTAATGAAGCAAACCCCCATTGTTTTCTAAACCTAACAAAATGATAAAAAGGCCAAATAATGTTTGAGAAATGATACATGGACCTAAAAAAATGACCTAAAAGTGGACCTAAAACATGTGGCATGATCCTGATGGCTGCAGACAGGGACCCACTTATTTTACAACCTATCAGGATAATACCACATGTTTTTAGGTTCACTTTTAGGTCATGTTTTAGGTCCATGTATCATTTCTCATAATGTTTTTCCTAGAAGTAACCACCATCAAATGGGCTGGAGTCCTAACTCACATAAATGGTTTTTCATTTCAAAACTGCGTACTTTGGAATGCTTTTTCACCATTTGCGTATATGCCTCATATGAATGAATTGTATAACACCAATCGGACCCATGAATAAATGGGGACAAAACTTTTGAGTTGTTTGATGTCTTAGGTGTGCCTAAAGGTTGACTTGGATCCGAACGAATGGATCAAAGATAGCGGGTGCACAAGGCATATGACCGGTAATAAAGCGTTGTTCTCCACGTACGAATCCTTTAACAGATGAAATGTGGTGTTCGACAATAGTAAAAGCAAAATCATCAGAAAAGGTACAATCTCTCACAATTCCTTAACCATTAATGACGTATGTCACGTAGAAAACCTAAAATTTAATCTACTAAGTATATGTCAAATATGTGATAAAAAGTGCAACGTTCTCTTTAGCGAAACCGGTGGTAAAATCTTGAAAAATGGTATTACTATAGGAAGAGGTATTAGAAAACATGGTGTCTACGTTATTAAAATCGAAATTGAAACAAAAGAAAACTTTGTCTCACCTCTATGGATGATACATCGACCTTATGGCATCGAAGATCGGGTTACACCAATATGCGACTTCTTCAATTGCTATCATCCAAACAGCAAGTAAGAAACCTATCTAAACTAAAATACGAACATCATTTTTGTGATGCTTGCAATATCGGAAAACAAGTTCATGCTAGTCATAAAGCTAAAAATATAGTATCTACATCTGTAAAACCCTAAAAATCGTAAACGTGTTAAATGACTATTTTGCCCCTCAAGCTTAAGAATTGTGAAATACGTAATATGCGTCAAGCTCCTTGAATACATTAAACACTTGACTTATAAATGACCTATTTATACTTATAGCTACAATATAAAAATCACACATTATAAAGTTCTTTGGACCATTTTATGTACAAGATATCAACACATTAAAATAAATAAAATAACTACATCTATGTAAATATGGTAACTTAAATAATGTTGATTTGGTCTAATCTATTTTCCCCCTATGTTCGGCCAATTTAGACGCCTAAACCCCCCCTTAAACGCCCCATTTACTTCCTTTTTATTCTCATTTATCTCCTCAATATATCTACCATATTTACCATTCAAATAAATAAAACCAAAACCTAATTCCTCTACACCCAAAAGTGACAGCCACCATATGTTTTGCTCCATTCCATTTGAATTCAAAACAAAAAGAAGAAGCTGTGATCGTGTGTGGTGGATTCGAGGTGTTTGTGATCGTGTTGGTTCGAGGAAGAAGCTGAGTCATGGGTCTTTCTTTTCTGTCGTGGGGTTCTAAGCCAAAAAGGGAGCCTCGGTTGTGAGTTCCATTTTCTGTCGTGGGTATTACAAGCCAAGGAGAGGCTTGGGTGCGATCTTGGTTCTTGTTCTTTTTCCTTTCACGCTTTTAGGGTAAGGTATCAAAATCTTGTTCCATGTTCTTCTTTTCTTGATTATGTCGTGACTTTTACTCCTTTTAAGGCATGGTATTCAAAATACTAACACATAAAATGATGAATATATTGTCACATAAAATGATAACCATTAACCACATGAAATCATGATTTTGAACCTTGTATATGTCGAATGGTATTAACATGAAAACCTTGATACGAATCTGATTTTGGACCTCCTATATTCGACCCATATGTAATTCTAATAACGAGTTAAAAGAGCCTTGAAACTATACGTATACGCGTGTGAGATATTGAATCGATAACAAATGATTTAAGGGTCTTGTTGGTTTGTTAATGGGGCGTATGAAGTTATTGTTGGGGGAGGGATACCTCGACCTAAAAAGGGTTTTCATAAGGAGTCATATAATCTTGTAATAATCGAGCTCAAATGGTTTAAAACGTATACGATAACCTTAATCTAAAACTAGGGTTTTGTACATATGCGATTAAATAAAGTTACGGGTTGGTTTTGTAAATTATGAAACTTGATGGTTTGACTTGTTAATATGATAACTAAAGGTATTAAATGAGTAAAACATGTAATCTTGCTTTATTTACACTTTTGACCCTCTACTTTGTAGTATTGACACTTTAAACCCTAAACTTGTGAACTTGGCATAAATGATCCTTAAACTATAATAACACTCATTTTTAGTTATTTAACCTAATATGACATTAAATACATCATAAATAGCTAAACTTACTAAATATAGAAACCTGCTATTTTTGGAAAGTCACTAATTATAGAAACCTGATATTTCTGGAAAGTTACTTAATATGGAAATCATGCATTAAGGAAACACATTAATTATGGAAACCTGCCTAAAATAGAAAGTTACCTAAAATTGGAAAGTTACTAAAAGTGAAACCTTCTAAAATGGAAAGTCTAAAATGAGTAATCCGATCTTAATAAGCATTATCTAATTCATATAGGTTTCGGGCGACAAGATTGATTCATCTTGTGACTTTACTTTCCTATTTTGCTTGCTTCGAATGAGGTACATATATTCTGACCTTTCTCATAAGGTTTCTCATGTTCTCTTTGCATCTTTGATCTCTTGCCATTTTGTTAATGAACCTTTGCTTTGCTATTGACCCTTTTGATATTGAACCTTTGCTATTGACCCCTTTGCTATTGAACCTTTGATATTGAACCTTTGATATTGAACCTGGATATTGAACCTCTGCTATTGAACTTTTATATTGAACTATTGCTATGAACCTCTGAATTGGGAACCATTGATATTGAACCTTTGATTATGAAGACTTATATATTGCTACATTTTGGACCTTTTGTTTTGACCTGTCAGTTTGATACCCGAGCCATTAACTAGGCATGTGGGTTCCATGTCCGTGTCATTGATGCACCAATGGCATGACTCTAGTGTGGTTGAGTGATGTTCCACACCGTCCCTATTTTGTATTGATTATGCGCGCTTTGGATATATATTGTATGGCCACTTTTGTTCTGCAGGGGCGTATGGATGCATCCTAGATTTGTTCTGTATCTGATATGTTATGATATGATCTGCTTTTGGTGATGTGGTGCGTGTGTGCAATACACCCCCTCACATTTTGGGAGCTAGCTACTCCATTGGTTACTTGAGGTCTCCCCTCCTATTGGTTTGGTATTCCGAGGTCACCCCTCCGAGTACAATGGTTACTATTGGTTACTTGGCTGCTATTGCCACTATTGATATTGGTTTGTTTTGTTGGCTCGTGGTGGATTTCTGACAACCTTTACACTTTTGATATACCTATATTGTACCTTCTGTATTCCCCAACGCACCATATTCTGTATTAATTGTCCATTACCCAGTACCCTTATGTGACTTACTCTACTACCATGCTATATTCCATTTGCATTGATCTGTCATACTCTTATTCCGTTACTTCAGACTATCATTCCATTCACGTACCGGGTTATTATATGATTATTGAATTTGATTATGCTATTCATGTTTTATGTGACTATTGTTTACCCTGCTACGATATGATTAATATGCGATTATATGATTCACTTGTTGTCATCTGACTATATGTTATCTTACTGTTATGTGACCCTTTGGTTTGTCTGGTGACCATGCTAGTGTGTAATCGATTGTTTTATATGTTTATCATGTATACTTTCGTTCAGTTAATCTCATGGACTATGATTATCCTTTAGTATCTTTATCTGCTAATTGTTGACCTGCCATATTTACACTCTTGCTTATGCCACTGTTTGATGATGTAAATGGTTCAGCCTATGTTATCTGTCTAGTTAACTTGTTTAGTTGCCATGTTATGTCCTTGTTTAGATAATTCATTCAGTTATGATGTTGTTCTGCATTCCTACCCGATACATGTGGCTACCATGTTTTACTACTGTTAGTACCTCCGCTGTTTATGGGACTTGTTATGTTATATAACTGTGGGTTACCTGACTTGTGTGATTTCCATGCTCACTTTCTAATTAATTTCCTCCGCTAGCTTTTAGATTTTTGTTTGACTTATATGTATTCTGATTTCCTGATTTAATCGTATGCCATATTTATGTTTAGTGGATACGTCGTCTGCTATGCTTGATTATGTTTCGGTACTTGTATGACTGGTTGTTTATATGTGCTTAATATATATCATCGATGCGTTGCTTTGCTTTGGTCTCCTTGATTTCTGTTTTGTTAGGACGTCTGTTAATTTTGTGTCCTGCAGGTTCCTCATTGACTCATTGTTCTCATTTCGTTGCAACCTTGTTATCAACTTCTTGTTTCATTTTATATTTATGATTTTGTTTAGCTTTCGTTTTGTTATATCTGTTCACTGGGATTTTAAAGCCCAACCGCATTTCTTTTCCTACGGCAGGTTTTAGGTTGGAAGATGGGCTTTGATGGGCTGAGAGTTGGATTATTGAGTGGACCGACCCTAGTTACCTTATTACTTTGGACTTATTTTGAAAAGCAATTATTTTGATTTTCATTTCATTTTGATATATTGTATTTTGTAATTTTCATTGTAAGTCATTCGTTCATGTGGCTTGGTATCTTTTTTTATAAGACTTCCGTTTTGCAAAATTTTATTTGTATGTTCTGATATGACACCAGAATGTGCCACTTTTACCCTCGTCGGGTTGGGGTGTTACAACATCAAAATGTCTATGGATTTATTTGGTCCGTCAGCTATCCAAAGTTTTGGAGGTAACTCCTATACCTTGGTTATAGTAGACGATTACTCTAGGTATACATGGACTAAATTTTTAAAGAATAAAATTGAAACGTTTGATCACTTCGAAATCTTAACTAGAAAAATCCAAAGACAACTAAAAAGTCCTATTGTGTCGATCCGAATGGATCATGGTCGAGAATTTGATAATGAAGTGCAATTCGGAGCTTTTTGTGATACTAATGGTATTACTCACAATTTATCGGCTCCTCGCACTCCTCAGTCAAATGGGGTAGTTGAAAGGAAAAATCAAACCTTACAAGAAATGACTCGCACTATGATTAATGAGCAATCTATTCCTCAGAAATTTTGGTGCAATGTCGTCGACATATCAACCTATATTCTAAATCGAGTCTTAATTAGACCTTTCTTAGGAAAAACTCCATACGAGTTGTTACGAGGTAAAAAGCCTTCGTTGGAACACTTTTGAGTCTTTGGTAGTAAATGTTTTATACTTAACACAAAAGACTACTTTACCAAATTCGACCCAAAATCAACTGAAGGTATTTTCTTGGGATATTCTCCTAATAGTAAAGCATACGTAATACAAAATAAAGAAACCGTGAAAGTTGAATAATCTTTAAATGTCAAATTTGACGAGAGTCCACCTAAAACCTCTTTACCTCTTGTCGACGACGAGTTAATCGAAAATGAAGTCTTAAAAATAAAAGAAAAAGGAAACAATGAAGATGGATTATTAAACAATGAAATTATCAATGTTAAAGAGTCTAAAGATCACCCCGTAGAAAAGGTTATAGAAAAATTAAATGAAAGAACTCTAAGATCTCAAGTTCAAAACCAAAGTAGTCTCTTTTGTTTCGTGTCAACTATAGAACCTAAAACCACTAAAGAAGCTATAAAAGATGAAAGTTGGGTTATGGCTATGCAAGAGGAATTAAATCAATTTATTTCTAATAACGTTTGGACACTTGTCCCTCCACCTAAAACCAAAAAATAATTGGAATAAAATGGGTGTATAAAAACAAATTAGAAGTAAACAGTGTTGTGTCTAAAAATAAAGCTAGACTTGTTGCTCAAGGATACAACCAACAAGAAGGCATAGACTTTGATGAGACCTATGCTCCTGTAGCTAGATTAGAGTCTATAAGAATCCTTCTTGCGTATGCTTGTGCTCATGATCTTAAAATCTTTCAAATGGACGTCAAAAGTGCTTTTCTTAATGGATTTATAAATGAAGAAGTTTATGTTTCTCAACCTCCGGGTTTTGTCGATTTTGAAAAACCTAATCATGTGTACAAATTAAAGAAAAGCTCTCTATGGTCTTAAATAAGCCCCAAAGGCTTGGTATGATAGACTCAAAGCATTTTTAATTAAAAACAACTACACCATGGGGTTAGTTGACAACACACTTTTTACAAAGAAAAAAGAGTCACAAATAATAATTGTTCAAATACGTGGACGATATTATATTCGGATCAATTTGTCAAAACATGTGTGATGATTTCTCAAAAATCATGCATGATGAGTTTGAAATGAGTATGAAGGGAGAATTAAGTTTCTTTCTTAGTCTACAAATCAAACAATTAGAAGATGGTATCTTCTTCAACCAATCCAAATACATTAAAGAAATGTTAAAGAAATTCGGATTAAATGAGTCAAAACCAATTAGAACACCAATGTCCTCCGATACCAAACTCACCAAAGATGAAGACGATGAATCCGTTGACAACACCAAATACCGTGGCATGATTGATAGTCTTCTCTACCTCACGGCTAGTCGGCCGGATATCATGTTTAGCGTATGTCTTTGTGCTAGGTTTCAAGAAGACCCTAAAACTTCACACCTAGAAGCCGTCAAAAGAATATTTAGATATATTAAGGGTACAACTCAATTAGGATTATGGTATCATAAAGGGACGGGGTAGAAACTATTGTATATGCGATTCGCACCATGCGGTGATTACGTTAATCGTAAAAGTACAAGTGGTGTGTCACACCCTCGCCGGAGGCGGAAACACGAGGTGTAACGGAAAGGAACATAAGCACAAGATAATAGAACATACCAACGTTAAGATCTAAAAGAAAGAGTACACCATTACAATACAGGCCGACATCGGCAAATATATTACAAAGTTTAGTTCCCAAAATATTGCGTTCTATTACATAACGATTTGTATTGACAAGTGAAAACTTCATTATGCAAGACCGGTAGAAAAGCTTACTAACGATCACCGAAATGCATGAGAGAAAACGGGTCAACTATGAAAATAGTTGGTGAGTAAACATGTTTAGCAAAATAAGAAAACTCGTAAGAAATATTCAAAGCTTTCGGTCAACGAAAATAGTCCACAAAGCAAAGGCATTGTAAATCCACTCGGCCCAAGTTCCGCCCATACAAAACTTGCAACCTGTGTATCCACAACCCATTGCGCAAAATATAGCGTATGAAGTAGTCAAGTATAAGCGGTCATAATAGTTCACAATATAGAACCGCGAATATAATAATTCAGAGATGCTACTGATGAAACCAAATTAAGCTGGGTGCCACTACCCAAAGTTATGTTGGGTGCCTCTTCCCAAAGATATAATGGGTGCCTCTTCCCAAAGATATATTGGGTGCCTCTTCCCAAAGATATACCTCGAACATAGGAGACTTTATAGTGATGTTCGAACATAGGAGACTTTATAGTGATGTTCCGAACATAGGAGACTTTAGGTCAAGGTCATAACATGTACGGTTCAATAAATTCAAGTAAGGCATTATTTCATAATTAAGTTCAAGGATTTGTTTCAAGTTCAAAAGTTCAAGCCAAAAGAGTTCACAAAATTAGGAATCAATTTAGTTCAAGTATGGTTCATGCATTTCGCCCCAAAATATAGTAAAACGGTAAAAAGAAGGTGTGATTACTCACTTGATGAATAGATGCGATGACAAAAGTGGTTACACGAAATGTAGCGTGAATCTCAAACCGACCTATTATGAATGATATGATATGCAATAAGTCATGATGTAATGTTATGCACGCAATTCGGATGATATTTATACCACTTATGTATTTTTGAAAACAATACTTCGTCGAAAATATAATCTTTTAACGTCTTGACCATTTTTAAATTACTTCACATGTATTTACATTGAAACGATATCATTCGATAGACTCTTAGTTATTTATTAAGAGAATATAACTTTTCGTCAGTAAAATAATGTCGTTGAAATTTCCATGAAAGTAACAAAACGGCCTCTAAAAGCTAGTCGTAAAATGGTGCACGCCGAACGTTAGGAAACGAACTCAACGGTTTTGGAAAGCTTGTACCATTATCTCAAAGTTTTAGTACATACATTTCCATCCTAGAGGTCTCGAACATAAGGAAAATATAGGTTAAATATGGTACTTGTGTGTTTAAGAGTGGTTTTGGTAAACTTTGAGCGACTATATTTTATTCATTACAACTCCGCTTGACTAACGGTTGGATATTTTGGAAAATATGGTTGGCGAACTTGATTTTACTAGAAGACATCTTTTATAAAGAGTATCCTATCAATGTTAAAACGACCCTCAACATGGCCCCTAGTTGCCGTAGTATATGTTTAATAGAAAATATATTAATGTTGCTAATAGAATAAAGTTACGGCAACTTGGTTTATCGTGTGTAATTTACTCGTTACAAGTCCGTTTTCTCGCTTTTCTACATCCTTAGATTCGTGTCAAAGTATACTAATATATTTTTGATAAGTCGACACAATTTATAAAGCTTAAGCCTCATTTTGACTCGTAAAGGGTGACATTTTCATCTTGAAATTTCGAAATTATTAGTTTTCGTCAACTTCAAAATTCATAACTTCTTCGTTATAACTCCGCTTTAATCCGTTCAAGCGCCACGTTTCGTTTTAAAGTATATTTTCCAAATATCTAGCCCAAAATATTATACCCACTGTCGGATTTTCCAGATTTTCAAATTAAGGACAGACCCTTTTGCAAACTTGTCGAAATGAGTTTTTCACGCGCCAAACCTATTCTAACCCATTCAAAACAACTCCGAAGCTATTCTAATCCTACCATACACCTTCTTAGGGTGTCATGGGTTCCTAGACATCACCAAAACTAATATATAACAAGGAGTAATTATAGGATGGATTATATATTTTTAACACTTAAAAACCTTAAAAATGGTATAAATATCACATAATTTGCATGTTTCTCAAATAAAGTGATATGACCATAATAATGAATATGAAATAACAACATGAATATGAATGCTTACAAGAAATATGATGAGGTTTAAGGACAAAGGATTTTCCTAATCACTTGAGGTTTTTATTGCAAAACCTATACAACAAGTGATACTAGATTGTTAAATAACTTGACTTGAAAAATTTTGTGATCCCCTTCTTGATTTAAAGGGTGGCCGGTTATGGAGCTAGAGAGAAGAGAATGATATAATTTTTTTTTTCTTTGAAATGAGGTGAATGTGTTAATTGAATGCATTAATGCTTGGACTATAAAATGACTTGTTTGCAAGACAAGATCCACAAATCATGGATCTTGTCTAGTTTTTTTTTTTTTTTTTTTTTTTTTTTTGTAAGTAGTAATGTGTAAGTAAATGTGTTCTTGTAAGTATAATTAAGTAATTAAGTGTACATTTAGGCTTTAAAATAGCATCAACTAGAAATAAATTTTAACGGTTCAAAATAAAACATATTGAAGTCATAAAATTTATAAAAATACCTTTCTTGCAAAATTTGAGTGAAATAATAATTATCGTGTAATATTTAAGAAAACCGTCGTAATTATGTAAATATAACAATTTATATACTGAAATAAATTTAAAACACCGGTAAACTAATAATAATATTTTATCATCTTAATATGAGTATAAAAATATATCGGAATAATCTTTGGAAGTATCGGATCAAATGTTCAAAATAATTAATTACGCGATAGCGTTTATTTAATATGAAATTATGCGTTTAACGTGAAATGAAAAAATCATGCATGAACTAATATGATGAATATTGAGTTTAAGAAATGACCGGAATTTGAGAATTGTGACATTCTTCCCATGTCAGCGGAATCACGTCCTCGTGATTCGATTAACGATACTATGGTCCGAACCTCGACAAGAGTTCTAAAAGTTCATGCTCGTCGAATAGTCTAAATGATCATGTCAATGCTCATGCATAAGGGTTCCTCATCCAACTAATTACATACCGTGATTAGATTTGATTGGGTAAACTTACCCAATATCGAACGCGCCTCAAAAGACCTTTAGGTAGTGACTTGAGTAAACTTGTTTCTTAGCTCGACTTTCGCAACTCATCAAACAAGAATTGTCACTAGATCAAGCTAGAAACAAGTCTTTGAATGTAGTCTTTGAAAGATTCGCTCGATATTCGATTTGCTTACACAAGTCAAATCAAATCAACAAAATATATAACAACTAAGGTTGATATCAATAGGTCTCAAATTAATCAATGTCGTGAACGTGATATGAATCGGAAGGAAGTTATGCACTCAAAATCATGTTGTACGAAATAAAGTGGTTGCTCAAAAGAATGTACCCGTTACGCGTTGCGGGCTTCCTCGGTACCCGATAGAATGCTCGACCACGCGCGGAGGAATTTCAATGTTCGATCTTGTGGGCCTTCTATTGCCAACGCCAGTTTGGACGATTACCTCCTTGATTGGGAGTTCTTTTCGACTTTGGACGGTATTGCGAAGGTGATCTAGACTTCCACACTCGTAACATGCTTTTCTCATCCTTGATTCCCGCTTTGTTTGAGCACTTCCGCGAAGTGGCCCGTCTGTCCACATTTGTCGCACCTTCGGCGCTCTCGAGTGATGATAATTACATCGAGTACACAAAGGATGTGGACACAGATATCCTTTGCGCTCCGGTGATCGCCCATAGTTCGGGTTATTCACGCCTCTTGTTTTGCCGGTTCGATCTCGGCTTCCCGGTGATCCTCCCGCCGCTTTCGTCCATTGTCGTTTGCTTTTGTTAGTTCTCCGCACTGATCACATCATTTGTCAAGCGATCGCCATACCCACAACGCTTGCGAGTAGTTGGATTCGACGAGGTGACATCCTCCCAATTTCGGTATCAATCCCATATATATCGGTCAATCAACTTCTCCACGGTGGAAATCATGCGAGGAACCATCCTAGTTAACTCGTGGAAACGGATCGTGTACTTGTCGACTCTACTCCAACCATCAAGTGATTCCAAAATTCCGCTTCTAGCTTCGCACTTCATCTTTCTACAGTACTCATCGGTTAGTAGTTTCTTAAATGCTTCCCAAGATAACGCATTTGCAGCCCTCTTCCTCTAGTCTCGCAATTGGTTGTTCCACCGTGTCAATGCTCGACCCCGTAGTAGACCGTGAGAGAACTCAACCTTGTTTCCTTCAAGACATTTCGTGATACTAAGTTTCGACTCAACATTCTCGAACCGTGTTAGCAATTCAATGGCACCTCGGTACCATGAAATTCCATTGGCTTGCATGTCATGAAAGTTTTGTAGTCGCATCCTTGACCGCCGTTTGAAGTACCTTCTCCGTTGTTGGTTCGTCTAGCATCGAGATGTGTTATAATTTGGGTGAGTAGATCCGCTATCCCAGCCAGCGTTGTTGTTTGGATTGTCATTGTTGTTTGGGTTGTCGTTGTTGTTGCCTCCCGAGCGTGTGTTTCTTGCGCCCATGATCCTACGGTGGACCAAAACATCGGGTTGAGTAAACGACATTCGAACGAAGTCGATGAGGTGCGAACGGTGGTAATGTGTGTTATAGTGATCGAAATATGACGGATCGTGGACATGCTATGTCTAACAAGTCGAAAGATGGAAAAGAGAGGTATAAATAAGATACGGTAATGTAGACGTGAATATAAAATCATGCAATGCATACCCACCGACCAATGCAGCCAAGTGACTGGACTCTAGAGACTCGACTAAACATGATTTAAAACTATCACTCTTATCATTGCATGGTTCTTCATAAATTAGACATAGTTGATCGGGCTATGTTTAATTTATGAGTAACGATCGACGATAGGACTAATTGACTCGGATGACGCCGGTGTTTTATTTAAAACTTTATTCCGGTTATAGTTTGTGATTTTATTTTGAAAATCGGCATTCTCTATAACCTTTGGCTCGGTACCAATCATCACACCTCCGGAGGCGGAAACACGAGTGTAACGGAAAGGAACATAAGCACAAGATAATAGAACATACCAACGTTAAGATTTAAAAGAAAGAGTACACCATTACAATACCGCTTTAGCCGACATCGCAAATATATTACAAAGTTTAGTTCCCAAAATATTGGTTCTATTACATAACGATTTGTATTGACAAGTGAAAACTTCATTATGCAAGACCCGGTAGAAAAAGCTTACTAACGATCACCGAAATGCATGAGAGAAAAAAAGCGGGTCAACTATGAAAATAGTTGGTGAGTAAACATGTTTAGCAAAATAAGAAAACTCGTAAGAAATATTCAAAGCTTTCGGTCAACGAAAATAGTCCACAAAGCAAAGGCATTGTAAATCCACTCGGTTCCAAGTTCCGCCATACAAAACTTGCAACTGTGTATTCACAACCCATTGCGCAAAATATAGCGTATGAAGTAGTCAAGTATAAGCGGTCATAATAGTTCACAATATAGAACCATGAATATAATAATTCGTAGATGCTACTTGATGAAACCAAATTAAATCGGGTGCCACTACCCAAAGTTATGTTGGGTGCCTCTTCCCAAAGATATAATGGGTGCTCTTCCCAAAGATATCTGGGTGCCTCTTCCCAAAGATATACTGGGTGCCTCTTCCCAAAGATATACTCCGAACATAGGAGACTTTATAGTGATGCTCCGAACATAGGAGACTTTATAGTGATGCTCCGAACATAGGAGACTTTAGGTCAAGGTCATAACATGTACGGTTCAATAAATTCAAGTAAGGCATTATTTCATAATTAAGTTCAAGGATTTGTTTCAAGTTCAAAAGTTCAAGCCAAAAGAGTTCACAAAATTAGGAATCAATTTAGTTCAAGTATGGTTCATGCATTTCGCCCCAAAATATAGTAAAACGGTAAAAAGGGGGTGTGATTACTCACTTGATGAATAGATGCGATGACAAAAGTGGTTACACCGAAATGTAGCGTGAATCTCGAAACTGACCTATTATGAATGATATGATATGCAATAAGTCATGATGTAATGTTATGCACGCAATTCGGATGATATTTATACCACTTATGTATTTTTGAAAACAATACTTCTCGTCGAAAATATAATCTTTTAACGTCTTGACCATTTTTAAATTACTTCACATGTATTTACATTGAAACGATATCCTACGATAGACTTTTAGTTATTTATTAAGAGAATATAACTTTTCGTCGTAAAATAATGTCGTTGAAATTTCCATGAAAGTAACAAAAACGGCCTCTAAAAGCTAGTCGTAAAAATGGTGCACGTCGAGCGTTAGGAAACGAACTCAACGGTTTTGGAAAGCTCGTACCATTATCTCAAAGTTTTAGTACATACATTTCCATCCTAGAGGTCTCGAACATAAGGAAAATATAGGTTAAATATGGTACTTGTGTGTTTAAGAGTGGTTTTCGGTAAACTTTGAGCGACTATATTTTATTCATTACAACTCCGCTGATTTAACGGTTGGATATTTTGGAAAATATGGTTGGCGAACTTGATTTTACTAGAAGACATCTTTTTATAAAGAGTATCCTATCAATGTTAAAAACGACCCTCAACATGGCCCCTAGTTGCCGTAGTATATGTTTAATAGAAAATATATTAATGTTGCTAATAGAATAAAGTTACGGCAACTTGGTTTATCGCGTGTAATTTACTCGTTACAAGTCCGTTTTCTACGTTTTCTACATCCTTAGATTCGTGTCAAAGTATACTAATATATTTTTGATAAGTCGACACAATTTATAAAGCTTAAGCCTCATTTTTGACTCGTAAAGGGTGACATTTTTCATGCTGAAATTTCTGAAATTATTAGTTTTCGTCGTCAACTTCAAAAATTCATAACTTCTTCGTTATAACTCCGTTTTAATCCGTTCAAGCGGCCACGTTTTCGTTTTAAAGTATATTTTCCAAATATCTAGCCCAAAATATTATACCCACTGTCGGATTTTCCAGATTTTCAAATTAAGGACAGACCCTTTTGCAAACTTGTCGAAATGAGTTTTTCACGCGCCAAACCTATTCTAACCCATTCAAAACAACTCCGAAGCTATTCTAATCCTACCATACACCTTCTTAGGGTGTCATGGGTTCCTAGACATCACCAAAACTAATATATAACAAGGAGTAATTATAGGATGGATTATATATTTTTAACACTTAAAAACCTTAAAAATGGTATAAATATCACATAATTTGCATGTTTCTCAAATAAAGTGATATGACCATAATAATGAATATGAAATAACAACATGAATATGAATGCTTACAAGAAATATGATGAGGTTTAAGGACAAAGGATTTTCCTAATCACTTGAGGTTTTTATTGCAAAACCTATACAACAAGTGATACTAGATTGTTAAATAACTTGACTTGAAAATTTTTGTGATCCCCTTCTTGATTTAAAGGGTGGCGGTTATGGAGCTAGAGAAGAGAATGATATAATTTTTTTTTCTTTGAAATGAGGTGAATGTGTTAATTGAATGCATTAATGCTTGGACTATAAAATGACTTGTTTAAAGACAAGATCCACAAATCATGGATCTTGTCTTGTTTTTTTTTTTTTTTTTTTGTAAGTAGTAATGTGTAAGTAAATGTGTTCTTGTAAGTATAATTAAGTAATTAAGTGTACATTTAGGCTTGTAAAATAGCGTCAACTAGAAATAAATTTTAACGGTTCAAAATAAAACATATTGAAGTCATAAAATTTATAAAAATACCTTTCTTGCAAAATTTGGTGAAATAATAATTATCGTGTAATATTTAAGAAAACCGTCGTAATTATGTAAATATAACAATTTATATACTGAAATAAATTTAAAACACCGGTAAACTAATAATAATATTTTTATCATCTTAATATGAGTATAAAATATATCGAATAATCTTTGGAAGTATCGGATCAAATGTTCAAAATAATTAATTACGCGATAGCGTTTATTTAATATGAAATTATCGCTTAACGTGAAATGAAAAAATCATGCATGAACTAATATGATGAATATTGAGTTTAAGAAATGACCGAATTTGAGAATTGTGACATGATGTTTGCACCTTTATGGGTGTTGCTTAACATCTTGGTTTTCAAAGAAGTAAACGAAATTAGCTATCTCGACAACCGGCCGAATATGTGTCTCGCCAAGAAAGCATGCCAACAAGCACTATGGATGAAACAAGCGTTAGTTGATCATGACATCCATCTAAGTGACATTGCCATTCTCTGCGACAACAAGGCGCTTATAGATCTTAGCAAAATCCGTGTTGCATTCTCATACCAAACATATAGAGATTCGTCATCACTTAAGCGATAATGTTCAAAAAGGGAACATTTCTATTGAAAAAATGTCATCCAAAGACAACATAGCCGACATCCTCACCCAACCATTGAAGCGCACGCAATTCAACTTGCTCCGTCTAGGTCTTGGTCTTATGGAACAATCATCTTGAAATACTTCTTTCTCTACAAGGTATGTAAACTTGTGCTTTTCTTCTTCTTCCGAGTCTAGGAATTCTATTTCACACGATTCACAAACAATATGGGGATTTATTTCTTATAATACTAAAAAGTATTTTTCTTCAAGAAACTCTTCAAAATATTTTCTCCCGTATCATTTTGTCTTAAAAGAACTCTCATGTCTAGGACAAACATTTTTTTCTCTCATCGTTAATACAAAGTAAAACCTTTTTCATTGCATCTCATATGTCTATTGAATGCTAAAGGGAATACATAATCAATATGTATTTTCGGAACTAAGCAATAATGAATTAAGGAGTCTTTGGGTTATCTCACGTATACATATACATACGTATTTTTCACTTCTATGTTTATTTTTATTTTTTTAAAGAGTCGAGATAATCACAACTCCACATGGTTTTCATGTAGGCACACACTAGGCACTATCGTTTCTAAACGATTTTTTTTCTGCCTAAAAACACCAATACCTCGGATCCCTGCATTAACGTAGGTCGGATCCCTTAAGGGATGGATCCGTGGGAACCGGCTAACAGAAGCCTTTGGGTGATAAAATGGGACTAGGGCAATATATAGGGTGGAACTAGGGCAAGGGGTGATAAGATGGGGGCCTTTGGGCTTGTCCATGGTTTGAGCCATTATATGAATAATGAGCTTGTATAAGCATGTGCACTTAATATATGTAGAGTTGAGATCCATATAGATCACATATTTGCCATAGATCCAATAAATCAATCTTAACCATGCATTTTTGATCAAAATTAATAAAAATATCATTTTCACATTTTTTTTAATACAACATAATTTGCAAACGGTAAATCTTCAAACTACAAAAAATACACCACATCGACGAGAATTAAATTATCTTTCTATAGATATGCACTTATTTATACTTTTGACAAAAAAAAATTTCAAAAATTTCGCTCAGAAAAATCACATATGATTTGTAAAAATCAAATCATATGTGATTTTTTCAAATCATATATGATTTTTACAAATCACATATGATTTGCAAAAATCATATATGATTTGTAAAAATTGAATCACATATGATTTTTCTGTGTCGAAATTTTGAAAAACAAATTGTTAAAAATATGTAGAAGTGTATATCTATAGAAAGATAATTTAATTCTCGTCACGATGGTATAATTTTTTTCGCGTAACGATTAACGGTTTGTGAGATATTTAATTTTTTTTAAAAGGGTGAAAGTTTATTTTATTTTTTTCATTAGAAAAATGAATGGCTATGATTGGTTCATTGGATCTATGTTAAATTTGAGATCTATATTGAACTTTTGCCAATATATGTAATGTAATATACATACGTCGCCAACACCAAATTGTTGGTGGTGATCAGGATTCGGTAATGGACTAAGGATGGTGGTGGTGGTGGTTTAATGGTGAACTGATTAAAGTGGTGGTGATGTTTTGTGGCTGAATAATCATGGACTCGTGGTGGGGGTACAAGCTAAGAATTAGAGCCTATTGATCTGGACCCGAAACATTGCGCGATTGTGGTAGCAGTTGACGATTGTGAACCCACTACCATGTGAGACTATGATGATCATATTGTGAATATGGTGGCGGTTTGAGGAATGAAAGGTCTCCGTGCTTAGGTTTGAGTATGGGATTTTTTTTTTCTTTTCCAGATAGTGTTTGATTTGTGGAAAACAAATGATTAGATGATAATGATGGAGGAAAGAGAGATATGGAACAAATGACTCTTTTGTACTAAATTTGTATTGCATTTTAGTTTTATTTATATATTTATTGTATTGTATGATGTATTGGTGGATAAAAACAAAAAGAGGTGAAGCAAAAAGACACTTATTGTGTGTTTGGTAGAGAGAAATGGTAAAAGAGAAATGAAAATGAATCGAATTCTCATGCTTGGTTGGTTAGAGAAATTAAAAGGTGGAGAAATGAGGAGAATTGTGGAGAATTGGTAAGGAGTTGGTAGTGTAAATTTTAGAGTTTGGTTTCCATCCCTTTTGGTTGAGAAATTGGAGAAATGAGAATTGTTAGTATTCGTAATATATTTTCATGATATGTTTTTTTTTTTTTTTTTTTCAACTTATATTTGTACTTTAGTTCCAAACATATGTTTTTTTTAATAAAAATATTTTTTTTTAAAATAAGGTTTTTTTAAATAAATATATTTTTTAAAAATAATTTAAAAAAATATTTAAAAAAAATAAGTTTTTTTTTTAAATAAATACATTTTAAAAAAATAATTTTTTAGAAAAAACAAGTTTTTTTTTAAAATAAATACATTTTTAAAAAATATTTGTTTTAAAGAAAGTAAATAAATTTTAAAAAAATAAATTAAAAAAAAAAAGATATATTTTTTTTAAATAAGTTTTTTTTAATAATTTAATTTTTTAAAGTATTTTTTAAGAATTGTTATTTAGAAAAAATAAAAATATTTTTTTTAAATCAACAAACAAATACATGTAGTCTTATATGACAAAATGTTATTTAAATAATAAAATAATTAATTTCTGAATTGATCTGCATTGTTTAAACATTAGAATTGAACAAAATTTTCACGATTTCTATTCTCTCGAGATTCTATTCTCTTCATTTCATTTCTTTGAAATTCTCTCTACCAAACGTGCCCTTATACTCTCAAGTCACATGAGGGGTTTTACTGTTAAAATATAATAATGGTCGTTAGAGAGAAGGACTCTAAGTTTTAAAGGTTTCCGAGTTAGAGATTATCAGGTTAAAAAAAAGTCAAATAACCAAACATGCAAATCAATTCAACCACAAGGACCACCCGTGTAATATACTCAAGCAGAAACTAAGATTGTTAGGGTGTGTTTGTTTTTAACAAAAAAAGTCTGAACCGCTCTGACATCTTACCAGTCAGACGCGGTCAGACATAAAGTTTGTTTGTTTTTTTTTGGTGAGTCAGACGCGGTCAGACGTATATATATCTTGTTAATACAAATAAGCCGTAAAAACGTTTATTTATATTTTACGATCTTCTAATGTTTTGTCGATAACAAACGTAAAATCATTTTAACGAAACAAATAAAATACGTAAATGGTTTGGACTAATAGTTTTCTAACACACTTACGCTTTCACATAAAACACTAAAACAAGTATAAGTGATTTTATGACTTAGATACATATGTACAACAACTAGTTTTTACATATTGGGTTAAACATATACTTAAACTAAGTATACTAAAATGGGTTAAAACTAAGTATATGCTAAAATAGGTAAATACAAGTATATACTAAATGGGTAAATACTAGCAAATGGTTTTGACCCACAACCCATGGTTTTATATATACCACTTAACCAAGTTCATTGAATCTAGAAAGAAAATCATGGATCAACCCATGACCCATTACCAAAAATACACATGGGCAAAGAGGAGCGTACCACGGATCCCTAGCTTTGTGCTAGCCGGATCCCTTGTGGTAGGGATCCGTGGGATCCGGGGAACAGTAGAATTTTTCCTCTATAAATAGTGAGCCATGTCTTCATTATTTCTCACCCCTTTCAACATACTTTCTCCCCGAGTTAAATCTCACTAACCTTAGATCCAAGAGATCTATGTTTGTAGTTTTGTTTTGTGTGATCTTTTAGGTTCCTCTTAAAGGCAAGATCACCACCTTTGAAGTCGAGCAAGCTCAAGTCCATGAGTTGCCATGCTTCCTCATCATCAGGCTATTGAAGTCCTCTTGTTGATGATCTCTTTCTTTCTTCAAAGAAGTGTAGTGTTGAAGACATTAGTGAAAGATGTCTCAAGTGTCAAGGCGAAGATATTAGTGAAGGGTATCTATCGTCATAGGATAAGCACTTGTGGTAGCCGCTAGAAGTCAAGACAAGAAGCATTAGTGAAAGGTGCTTAGAAGTCAAGACTAGAAACATTAGTGAAAGGTGCTTGAGTGAAGACACAAGACATTAGTTAAAGGTGTCTTGTAGATCTAGTCAAAGGCATTAGTGAAAGGTGCCTTAGATGTACATTCGATATGGTGTGTTTTGATGTACTAGATAGACTAGCATTAGATCCAAGGATATTGATATCCTTGATGATGTTGTAAAGGAGTAGATCTCCTTTGGGATTAGTCGTTGGTGTAGTGTGGTAGTAGTTCCTCCATTGCAATGGAACTAGGTGCTAGCCTAGTACCTAATAAAGGGTAGGTGACGTTGTGAAGGTGTAGTTCACCTAAGGTGTGAAAGAACTCGGTGGTTAGCCTAGCAGTATAAAGGGTAGGCGACGTTGTGTTAGGTGTGGTTCGCCTTGGTGTGAAAGAACCTCGGTATTTAGCTTTGTACCGAAAAAGGTTGCGGACGCTGTGAAGGCTTCTCCGCTATAAGGAGATTGGTGTAGTGCTTACGAACTCGAGTAGGTGACTCGGGAGTGGAGTAGGCAAGGAAGGTGTCCTTGTAGCCGAACCACTATAAATAACTTGTGTTGTGGTGATGTGCTTTACTCTTTATATTTCATTTCACGTTTATATATCCATCTATCAACGTCCAACATAAACAATCAAATAGATTGACATAAGTCGATCTAAATATTTAAAAGGAAGTTTTAAATTGGTAAAACTATTCAACCCCCCCTTCTAGTTTTCCACATATCTTACTAGTAAGAGTTGGAGATTATGTCTTACTACCTCTTATCCCATCTTTGCAGCCACTTCCAAACTCTTTAAACCCACAAAACCCTTCAACCCATAGATTAGAATAACTACTACAAGATAAGTTTTTGAGTTGTGGGTTTGACATTTATAGAATGAATAAAAGGACTGTGAGAAAGAAACCATCATCTTGGGTGAGATTTGTCTTTTTAAGTTAGGTGAGAATGTGAGATAAAAAAAGAATGCAGTGGCTGCATTTGTGTTTAGGGAAAAAGTTATGTGTAGAGAGAGGCGTTATAATTGTGTATCATAGGGTTGTAATTTATATCTAGGTTATAGTCAATTGGGCCAAATATTTGGCAAATGACCAAATAAATTTAGCAAAAGGAGTTTGTGGGCTTGTTCATGTTTATATATTTAGCAAAATTTTTGACATATGATTTAAAGAACAAGCTATTTATTAAATAGTTTATTAATTTGTGTTAAACTTATAATAAATATAGTTTGTTTTATATTTACACAATCTATTTATTTATTGTATTTCTATGGTTTTATATATACTCTAAAAAACAGACATTTAAAATCATTCAGACAATTACACAAAAACAAACAACATTATTTTATTCAGATTCAGACTTTACAATCATCTTTACCGAGTAAGCGATAGTCGATTCGAGACATAATACATCTTAATGAAACAAACACTCTTGGTTTGTTATCAGAAGAGAGCTCGGTGAGAGCTCCTTTCACCGCCATCCGTCACTTTTAGAACCAATGGCGCGCTAAATGCATACCGACTTCCTCGCCATTCTCGAGCCATTCGAACTTTCGCCATTTGAATGGCTTACGCCATTCAAACTATCCCTTATGTTTTTTTTTTTTTTTTTTTTAAACCAAATGTGTTTGTTTTAAATTAAATAAAATGAAAAAAGTGAGACCAATAATATGTTATTGGTGTGTTATGAGGAGGGTGTTTAGTTATTGGTGTGTTATTGGGAGGAGATGATGTGGCGATTTGTCATACCAATAACGTGTTATTGGTTGTAACGTTACCTAGCACTCTAAGTCTTTGCACAAATGGTAGCAAATTCAACATGAGCCTCGCCTCGTGGCATTGGATCCCTTTGAGAGTGAGATTTTGGAATCTTGTGGGATGAATCATGAGTGAGTTGACAAATTTGATGCTTTGCTTTTTTATTACTAATACACTATCAAAAAGATGAACCACTCAGCCGCATTTATTCTATTTTACTCGTAATATATCTAATAACTTGCTTACATCAGAAACGATAGTAACTATTAGTATTAGACATAATTATATCAATGCTAACTCATAAGCACAAAAACTGGTTAATTCATATTTTAATATAATGACAATTACTCAAAATTGGTAGAAAGTTTTTAAAATTGTATTCAAATGCTTAAATAGTTACAACTTCATGGAACATTTTTTTCATAATCAAATTAAAAAAATTTCGTCGTTAATCGTATTTATTAGTTAGCTATATACATGATTCAAATCAATTTAGGCAATGTTAGCATCCCAAATTATTTGTAGCTAATTTAATTCTAAGAATGCTTTCGAATGAAGAAAAATAACTTTTTTTGGACACCAAATTTATTTTACGCGTATCATGTGAGAAATAATTTCTCGCACAGAATCTGTCAAAATGTCGCACACGTATGGCTGTGCAAGATGGTTGTGAGAAATTATTTTACGCATCTCATGTGAGAAAATACTTGTTTTTGTCGTTTGAGTCGGGGTTGTATACCCATTTCACCCATCAACTAATCATCTCTAAGAATACATATTACAACTGTGACAGTTAATATAACATATGTGGAATAAGGTTTTGGATTTTCTGGTTGCATATACCTTTTTGTCTCGTAAAATTTGCTTCATAAAATCATAATTTGATAGTGAGAATTTTCCAAATTCTGAGACGTATGTTGATTTTTCATTGGACAATAAAAAGGAAGAGGTAAAGAAAAAGGACAGGCTTTAGTTTGGGGTTGGTGACCACTAAAAATAATAGTGGATGAATATTACCTCAACTCATGTCTTATTGAATCGAAAGGCTAAAGATAGTACACCAAATATATAGAAGAAATTACCGTCGTGTTAATTATTGTAGAAAGCAGTAAATCATTGACTATCTGTTAAAATTTAGCTTAACGGTTTCGTTAATTACAACAAGGATACAAGTTAAGCTGAGTGCGGAAAGTTGTGTGTTATTCTATCTACGCCTCGTGAAAAATATATATAATTTTCTTATAAAAATCAGTCAATTATCGTTATGATATATTCAACAAATTAATTGTTTAAAGCTTTTTTAAAAACACAAAAATATGTAAAAGAAGACATTTTGATCAGCATAACATTTATTTTTAATTTTTTTTAATGACAATTTTTATACTAAAAAGCTAGCAAGAAGTTAGAAGGTACAAATACCAAACAACAACAAAGAAACTCTTTTATGAAAGCCTAAATAGACATCCACATCTTTTTCGGTTGTGGTATTGCTAAAGACGTTCGGAACTTGGTTCGTAACTGGTGTGGTGTTTCTTTCCCTTTTTGTGCTTCGTTTGATCAATGGAAGATATGGTTTGATTCTTGGCATGCGTCTAAAGAGAGGAAGAGACGTTTATATGTTATTTCTGCTGCTTCTTTGTGGTGGCTCTGGAGGTTTCGTAACAGAATCGTTTTTGGTCAGCATCCTATTAAGAGAAATGTCATTTTCGACAACATTCAGTCGTTTACCTTCTCTTGGCTTCATCATAGAGGGCGTATATCTTGCTGTTGGATCTATTGGCTCAATTCCCCCCTTAATGGTTTCGAGTAATGCTTTAAGCTAATGCTTTTTGCTTTTTTTTTTTGTGGATGCTTCGCCTTTTTTGATGCCAAATCCCATTTGCTGGTTTGGCTCTATGTATTGTTATTTCTTCTATATTTATTTTTTTCCTCGAAGCTTGTTTGTGCTTGCATCAAAAACACTCCCGGAGTGTAAACCGGTGACTCGGTTTTCGTGGGTGGGGATTTTTCTCTTGTCTTTCGGCAAGAGTTTTTTGATCCATTTTGTATTCCTCGCAGTTAAAACACTCATGTGCTTTTTGGTTTAGTCTGTTGCTTGTAATTATAGACTCGTTTTGGTTTTTGAGCTTCTAGTTTCTTGCTAGAAGTTTCTTTTATATATTATCTCAGTATCTCACACGGTTAAATTAAAGAACCAACACCTAGGAATAGACTAAAACTAAAGATTAACACTCGAAAAACCAAATGCCACTAGAAGTACACCGATAAGCCATGACTCTATAAACAAACAAATTACAACGCCACCTTACGAAAACTTGAGAGCTTTGGTTGAACTTAGTTTTTGAACATGCTCAAAATGGTTCAAAGTCCTCATATTTTTCTAAAGGATATGTAAAATGACTAATCTATTGCTTGAGTGTTTGTACGGTTTGAGTTTATAATAGTTATTTAAGTTGTATATTATTCGATACATTACTAAAAATTTATTAATGCCATTACCAATATCTTTAAATGGGTTTTGTGATTCAAAATCCAAAATCCTTTAATTTGTTAGAGAAAAAGTTGATAAGCATCAAAGAAGCACTCATAATTATAGAGACTAAATAGTCACCCTTGCAAGATTACATGTCACTAAAAAGCTAAGCTACAAAATCTACTTTCTATCATCTTTTTACTTAAAAGATAAAAATACAATAGAAAAGTATAATTATAATAGTTTTTAGAATAAAGTAGACACAAAACGTTTGTTTGATCGTCTTTTGCAAGCTCATGTAATGCTTGTGTTTTAGTTCTTTTGTTGACTTTTATGTAAAGGGACTGAAATTTCATTAGTATTATTTTTTCTAGCCCTTATATGTTACTGCAACTTTACATATCTTACTTTCAGTTACAATTGATAAATTATATATATATACTAAAACTCATTTAGCATGAGCAGAATACGCGCATGAGCAGTCTTGAAATTCATTCCCGTGAATAAAATGATCGAGCGCAACGCACCTTTCAGAACGCTGCCGGTTAACCCACTAGTTAATATCATTACTCATTATTACGGTTTTAGCCGATGTTTTTACTAGATATGTTTGGCACATAAGATTATGGAGAGATTATGTTTATTTTTTCAAAAATAAAATTTCTTAAAAATAATCTTTGTTTGTGACGAAACTTATAAGAGATTTGAAAAAAAAAAAAAAAAAAAATATTTTATAATCTCCGAAAATAAAGGTTATTTCGTATAAACATAAAATAATCTATTTTATAATCTTTTCCAAAGAAAAGACCAAGACCAACACGCAGAAGACCGACATAATTTATTTTTGCCAAACATACCCGATAGATTTTAGCAATGATAAAACTAGTTAAAATTGCCCATACCCGCTTCAGTAAGATTGGGTATGTTGTTGTAAAACTAGTTAAAACTGATACATATTGTCCCGGAAAATTAGACTTGTGAGCAAAATGTGGCTATTGTGTGAAAAATAGTGATTATGATGTAAATATGATATCATATAAAGATATTAGTTTCAATAATACCTACTACATTAAACAAAGTTTTTCTTGGGATTCAGCTTCCTTATAGTGATGGACTGATGGTTTTATTTGAATGATATTGTATAAAAGGATAATAATTATATATTCCAAATAATTTCAAAAATTTGGCCGACTGAAATGATAACCTAAAACCATGATTAATGCTAGCAAAACAGGAACCCTAAAGAATTTTTCTAATCCCATGCTTAAACTTATATATTTGTGATTATTTTCCAAAACATATTGTATTTGTTTCTTTTTTTCTTCAGCCTTTGTACCCGATAAAATAAAATAAAATTTAAAATTAAACTTGTTTCAAAACGACGACCTCTAATTATAAAGACTCATTTAGCGTTTATGTATTGGTTACACATTCAAAATAAGCGGGCAAAAAAATATCGACGGGTCAATTCAACCTGTACTATTTGATTCGTATTTACAATTTACTTTAACGTAACATGTTACATCGACTCGTTTCACTTCCCCCACATACAATCATTTCGTTTCATCTTTTGAACGATATTTGATTTTCTTCGTAAATTTGTCGCGACTTCATGCATGTATCCTTTCTATCAGAAAAGAGGGTAACCCCATGATCTTAAACAATGATTAGAGATCATTGTCAATGATATTTTTATAAAAAACAACAAAGTTTAGTCCAGCTATATAAGGTTATCTATTGCTTTTTTTGTTATATTATTATCATGATTAGGTATTGGTATTGCTAGCTATTGGTTATGGATTATAATGTGCTTCTTTTCTTTGTTTGACTTTTGTTCTCAGTTTATAGGATCTCCTGTATGAATATGTTATGTACTACTGTAGTAGTTAGTATTATCTCAGCATTTGTTCAGCTTTTGTAAAAACTTATTTCTGTTTAAAAATATCTAAAACATGATAATGATGGTTTAGTTTGTGGAATAAATAAAAACCAACATGTGAAACTAATATGGAATTCTATATTGTTTTGCAAAAAAGAAGAAAAAGTTATTGAAATTATGTAGTCACTAATGTCTAATCAATACACTAAAGCCACCAAGGAAAAACAAAGTCAAAACTTTATTTCTAAGGATAAAAGTACTTGGATAACACTAAAAAAAACCCTTAAGTACTGAAGTATTTTTTAATGAATGAAGGTAATAAATCACCATAAGTAAAAAGTAAGCAAATTGAAACATAATTATTTCACTGTTGTATTTCAAATGATCAAAATACATCTTAAAAATTTGAGAAGTAAGATTATGAATAACAAAGGAATAGTTATCATGCACAATAATGAAAAGATAACAATGGGGTTTATGTTTTGTTGGTGTTACAACTTTTATCTATAAAAATCATTGATGTCAATAACCTTTTGAGAAAGAAAAAAGGGGTAAGTAACAAAAAAATGATGTCAAAAGATAAGAAGCATTCTTCTCACTTGATATATCATTGTGTTTGCCATTTAAATGGGACTACATCTATAAAAGATGACTCATAAATCCCAAAATGATATCAAGTCATGGACCAATTGGCAATATGTTTTCACTTCTTGTACCTATTTAGAAAGTTTCTAAAATTAGAAGGTTGTGAAGTGTAAAATTTGACAAAGAAAAAAGGTGCTCACTGTTTATAAACAGAAGTTTGAAAGATGAAAACCACAACTTTTCTTTATCTGTGTAACTTTTGATCGCCTGTTACTGATTTTTTGCATAATTTTTATAAAAGATTCAATCTTTATATAAATTTCATCAATGGGTTTTGACATAAGTTGAATCTTGAGCTAAAAAGCACCCATCAAAGATATCTTTGTATTAGAGTGATCACACAGAATTGAGTTAAAGTTTCTTGAATTTTGATGTTTAAGTCCATAAATTTGGTCAACTTTTGTGCAAAGACTAATATTTTGAAAGTTATCATCTTACAGATTTAGTGAACTAGGAGGGTTAAGGTTAGGGGTTTAAGTGCTTGGGGAGAAGATGGGATTGGGCAGTATTCTTACTCCCACAGTTGGTCCACCGATAAAAAAAGCGAGCAGGGCTTCGGAGGAAACAGGCCGGTAGAGGCTCATACAGGGGTAGTTAGACTTTTGCAGTAAGGATAAAAAGTCATTTTAGTTTGTGTTTTGGGAGTGGGGTGTTCATAGTTTATTAACATAGTTTGGAACAAGATGATGGGTGGTGGTGGTCAATTACGCCAACTACTCAAGAATCTTTGTGTTAACACTGACTGGAAGTATGCTGTATTTTGGAAACTCGAGCATCAAGATCGAATGTAAGTTCATTTTCAAGAACTTTAGTGTTACAGTTTGTTATAATATTTGCCTAGATGTAGATTCATAAGGAGTATAATGATTTTTTTGCAAGAGCATGAGCATATGCCATTACAGCTTGAAAACTTACCAAAATAAGAAACGTTGCAGGATGTTGACTTGCGAAGATTCTTACTGTGTTAATAATGAGAAAAACAATCGTTTAGAGAGCAACTGGTTTGATAACATGGATGACAATTTGAAGGATGGGTTTTACGCAAAAGATCTTATTGGATTAGCAATCGCAAAGATGTCTTATCGTGTTTATTCTATTGGGGAAGGGTGCGTTGCTAAACTTGACTAACGTTTGGATAATATATATTTAATCATGCTCATAGTGCTTATGTTTATGTAATTTGTTATTTAGGATTGTTGGACAGGTTGCAGCTACGGTAAACATCTGTGGATAAGCGGGCATCAACTTGTAAATAGGGTATGTTCTTTGGACGAGGTGAGAAATAGCTCTCTGATTTCAGAAATATTATACAATAATGTCTTTTAAGTTCTGTCATACGGATTTATGTGTTGTAATTGGTTAATTTTAGCCTCTTGATGGGTGGAAAACACAGTTTACAGCCGGGATCAGGGTATGTCAAGTCTCCTCTAGTCCTCTTACCCAAAAATTAATCTCCTTTTTTGTTTTTTGTTTTTTTTAAACGTTCTAATTGATGAAAGAACAATACTTTGCTGTCTTTTATGATATGCAGACTGTTGTTGTTGTTGATGTTGTTCCTTATGGGGTTATACAACTCGGCTCTTTAAAAACTGTAAGACAACTTAAAGTTTTACTTCTAGCTATTGTACATGTAAATAAAAAAGCTTCAACTCTGATCTATAGACTAACCCGTGCCATTGATATGAAACACGCAGGTCACTGAGGATTTGAAGCTGGTGAACAATATCAGAGAGATCTTTTTCGAGCTTCAAAATTCATTAATGTCATCTACGGACTGTTCTCCTTGTGTGGTATCTTTCTCTCCCATAACATCGCATTTAAGATAGTACTTGCATAAGATCTTACTAGTAATCCTTTTTTCCAGACAGATGTGTCAACAAGGTCGGATACGTGGACGACAGTTAAAATGATCAACAATCATCAAGAAAGAGAAAACCCAATATCAGATTTCATCCAATCTACACTCTGCAATGAGAAAAATCGTGACTTGTTCATGCCGGGAACTTTGAATGATCAAATTAACTCCAACTACCATCATGATGTAGGAACTGAAACTAACGAGTCTTTCGTGTTTCCATCTGGGTGCGAGTTGTATGAAGCGTTAGGAACGGCTTTTTGTAAGCAGCCATACAATTTTGATTGGGAGACAGCAACAACCGAGACCCTAAAAGTTGACAGGGTCCTGGAAGAAACGAGTAGCAGTGTCTTGACACAACTATCCGGCTCTGAAAATCTCCTGGAAGCAGTTGTAGCCAGGGTTTGTTGCAGCGATAGTGATGATAAAGGTCAAAGTCATTTGGTCAACCAGTGACTTGTTACTCAAATGAGCGATCTTTACAAGGCTTCTCATCAGCAGGTGTTAGTAAATGTAGCGAGCTGTTAGATAGGTCCCAAGAACCACCTAAGGTTGGAAAAAAACGAGCTAGACCTGGTGAAAGTCGTAAGCCTCGGCCAAGAGATAGACAACTGATCCAAGATCGTCTTAAGGAACTTAGGCAGCTTGTTCCTAATGGATCAAAGGTAACTCTAGTTTTAAGAGTACTATTGTTTATGGTTCTTTGTTAAGATTTTGAGTTGAAAGAAGTGATTTTGTGCCACAGTGTAGTATCGATTCGCTTTTGGAACAAACAATCAGGCATATGGTTTTTATGCAATCTGTCACGAAGCATGCTGCTAAAATGGATAAATGTGCGAGTTCAAGGTATGGCAGCTTCTTGTACATTGTTGTTTTATGTTAACTGGTGTAAGGCTCTTCATCGGGCCTGAACCAGACCGGACAAAAATTCAATAAATAAGTACAGTAGTCGATTCTGAAAAATAATCTATTCTGCAGTTGCTCGGCAAAGAAACAGGCATACAAGGTTCAAGCTGGGCAATGGAAGTAGGGACTCAAATAAAAGTATGTCCAATAATCGTGGAAAATATTGGCATTGATGGGCAAATGTTGGTGGAGGTAATATAAATGAATTGTAACACAAACGAACCTAACATATGTTTGACTTTTGCTAACATTTTAGATTTGGATATGCACAGATGATGTGTGAATATGTTCACTTTTGGAGATCACTGAAGCAATCAGGAGCTTGGGTTTAACGATTTTAAAGGGTGCAACAGAAGCCTGTGGTGACAAAAACTGGATGTGTTTTGTTGTTCAGGTATAGCTTTAGAGCAAATTAATCAAGAATTATTCTAGTATTTCCTGAATCTAGAGGTCACAATTTGGGCGAGTTAGTAACAGGTAGACATGGGCTTAGGTCAAAACATGTCAGGTCATGCTTTCAACTTTTATGCATGATTAATATTGTAATAATATAAGTTTTTCTTAGACAAGTTATGTGGTTGTATACATTTAAAACACTACTGATGAGTTTTGACACTTTTCCTGTTTTGACCCGTTAGAGAAATGACACCCTAAATTGACCCTTTAAAAGATATAAGTGGTCAAGGTTGCCACTTCCACCTGTAACAAACATACATCTAATCTCACTAACATGGTGTTTCTTTCCCGTATGCAGGGAGAGAATAACAAAAGCATACATCGGGTGGATATCTTGTGGTCCCTTATTCAGATATTGGAACTGAAGACAAAGACCTAAGAGTAATTGTTTTGTAGAGTGGTTGATCATTTAGGATCAGCAATTTGTGTTTGATAGCATTTGGTTTTGAGAGTGTGCTTGTTTTCTTCGTTTTATATTTCGCTGCAACATTGATTGGTGGAAATGAGTGAAGAATGCTTCTTTTTCATTTTTATTTGTCGTGATTTGGCTTGTAAAAATTGTAACAACTTATGTTTGTTGTGTGTTTTGGGAATACAAAGTTCTATAGTTTCCCAGTAAAAAACTAGAACCAAGTAGATTAAGTGATAGGTGTAGTTCTATAATCTTTCAACTTGCACTTTATAATAAAATTATTATCAATCACATACATATCACTTCAAATATTGAATGTCTTCTTCTTTCTCTAACTTATATGAAGTATAAACCTTCAACTACAAGTACAATAACAGGACTGACTAAAAACTAGTGCTACTCGTACAACCTAGTGAGTGTTTCAATACCTCAAGAGAAGTATAGCAGCATAATGAGATAACTCTTATAGCCGTAAAATCTAAGGAATCAATAACACAAAGTAAGCAATTCAGCAGTAACGCTTTCATTGGATAACTAAAATTCACAGTAAACTGTAATTATCATTGTTGTATTCAAAGAAAGCAACTAGCAATATATTAGAAAACGAGTTTAAATACAAAGCATAGTTCTTGTTATTGATAGCAGAAAACCCCTAATCGTAAGACAGGTGATATAAAATGTGGTTAACTGAAAGTTACCAACATAAAGCTTTCTGTTAAACGAATCATTTCATCTTGGCTTCAGTAAAGAGGACGTGACGGTTGACACGAGGATCGTACTTTCGGAATTCGAGCTTGGTCTGTATCTTCCTTGGGTTCTTCTTCTTGACATAAAAGAAACCAGTTCCTGCTGCTGAAACCAGTCTGATAAAAAGCGTAGCACTCTTTTTCTTCTCTCCCATTTTTCTAAATCTACGACAACCACAGAATCAGTCAAAAACATGCATACATACAAAGTCAAACCAAATTAGCGCACTTATAAAGAAGATAAATTAGATCAAGGCAACACATCAACATACATTTCAGAACTCATAATCATATAACTAGTATCGCAATTGGCGGACCAATTTTGTTTATTTCAAATGCTAATTTTCATTGATTAAACTATAAACTATTCCAAACTAAATCTCTAACCCAACCAAGATACAAGATCAGTCAAAAACACACATACGCCTTTAAACCAATTCCTAATAAAAGTTTAGGGATGACAGTAAGCTGTTCAAAACTTCAAATGTATTTACAAATCCTAATTTTCATTAATCAAGCATTAAACTCACCCCCGACACAATCAAAATAGGTGATCTCCAGCAACTAAGCTCTTGCAGTCTGAGAGCCTGGAAAAAGTGCCTTTAAGATTCTTTTACAGATTATGATGGGGTTCGCAGTCATGGATTCGAAATGCACCCTTTAATTTTAAGAATTTGACACTCAACAGTTCTACTTTCTATAATGTTATCCACAAAACATTCCAAATAGGTTATGCTGCAATTCTTGTTCCATCTTGCAATCATGTGATCAATGATTTCAGAAGTACCATCAAATTAAAACAATGCAGTATAATACATTCAACACTTATCCTTTCTAACATATAACTGGAAAAAGTCTAGTTCCAGTTCACAATCATGTCATCGAGGATTTCGAAACTGAGACGATGCAGTGAAAAGCGTTCAAAGGTTATCCTTTCTAGCACGTCAGCTAAAACTGATCTGATGAGGTGCATTTTGCTAGCGATTTTCAGTTCATTTACCCTATGTTTTTTTAGCATTTTATCTTCGTTTCGGCTTAAAATCCTTCATATTTGGTTGTCAGGTTAATTTCTATGCAGTTAGATGATTTGGATAATATTTGGGCTCATTTGAATGAGGGTGTGTTTGGCGCGGAGCATTTAGGAGCGGTGAGCATTGTAATCTTTAATGCTCGTTTGGCAAGCAGCAAGTAGCTTCATCCATTTTTTTTGGAATGCTCATTTTCCAACGCTCCATGAAGTAGCATTTAGGAGCTTTTTTACACATTATGATTACACCTACAACAACGTTTTACCAAAAACTGCTACCGCTTACAGATAACACTCACTGTACTGCTCACTCTACTACTGCTACTTTTACCAAACACACCCGAAGACTAGAATAAAAAGACAAAAGTTGGAATTCGTGACCAGCAAGTGTGACTGAAAGTGCTCCTAGACGGCGCGTGACAGTGTCAATATCTAACAGAATATGATCCAGTGCTAGTCTCTATTTATTTCTAATTCCTATTCGTAACAATCGGATTCTGGATATATCCTCAAACTAAAACAATTTTGTTAAAATATTCAATAACTCTAGCTCCAATTCACAACCATTGGATTTGAAATTTAAAATACTGTCCCTAATTTCAATAACTTGACTTATTAACATATCACAATTTCATTTCTAACATATCATATTCAAATATATAAAGTTAGCAAAAACATAACATAGTAATAAGCATTTTCAACATTCAGACAATATAAACATAAAGCTAATAATCAGCAGAAATAGAAATAAAAATAAGTGACGTTACCGGCGACGGTGAATACGACGGCGTTTTGTATCGGTGTTTTACAACCCTAAATGGTCACTGGCTTTCATTAAAGTCCAATATAGTTTCACTTTTTTACCATGTTTTGACCTTTGTTGCTATTTTAGTCCTTGTATTTAGTTTAAAAAATTAATCGTAGGCTTAAGTAAGAAACCTACAAATGTAATGTCATTGGTGTATTTTAAAAAGCGAGAAGTCTGCGCGATCTGTGGGGTATATTTTTGACAATGTAATATTATGCGGTTGTCGAAGTATTTTTTGTAGGTTGTTGCGATTATCTTTCGGTAGGAGGAAGGCCTTCCAGATCACTGCTTAAGATGAGCAGCGTTAGTCTGCGGGTGTTATCCGGGACCCGACTCCGGCGTAAGAGTAAGTATGAGTTTTACCGAGAGGTATAGTATAAATGTATGTGTGTGAAATGATACCTTAATCCCAAATCTCGTGCGCATATTTATCTCTGCTTTGATGTCATTGTCTGGTCCTAGCGTCATCGTCGTGCTTCATGGGACCGTTGATAGTATCGGTGACATGTCCTGACATTGTCCTTGAGTCGTCCAGACATCCGGGGATGAGACAAAGTGTATCCGGGCTAGATGCGAAAGTCTTGTCGGTCGGTAGTATTCGGACGGACGACGACCTTGTACCACTATCTTGGTGTTGTGTTAGAGTATCGAGGCCCTTGACTAGGGGTATCGTGCCCTTGACTAGGGTATCGTGCCGCTTGACTGGGGGCGGAAAAGGCGTATGTGTTGTCGGTGTCGGTCCTTTCGGCTATAGTGGAGAGGCACATCGTCGTCATGTCCCCAGTGTCGTGTTACTTGTTTTGACGGTGACATGATACTTAATATAATGTCCGTTGGTTTCGATCCAGTGTCTCGGGCGATTCTAGTTATGTGGGCTTCATTAGGGTAATGGGCCCAAGCCCATTAGGTTAAAATAGGTTAAAATAATATATTCTGCTTCGGGTAGGATCGTGCCACGTGGAGGGTGGCATTCGTTTGACCGGTTCGGATCCGCCCCTTACGACACGATGTGACGTTCGTGTCCCGCTCTGTTGCCTATATAAACCTTTTAACCTTTACTCATAGTTTTACCTCACCTCCCTTTATTCTTGTTTGTCTTGAGTATTAAAGCAAGATTCGGTCGTCACTTTTCTTTTGTTTCGTTTACGTTTGCGTTGCCTCTCGATATTCCATGGCCGGGTTGAGCATCCGTCGTCGAGCTTGTCCCAAGTCGGACATGCGCATTCTCTCCGTGCTTTCGGGGAGTTGGAAGGCCTCGTTAACGATTATGGGATTCCTAGGGACCTCGATCCCGTTTACCTCAGATAGATTTTACTATGGAGGCTGCAGAAGGATGCTATTGGGTTGTATGAGCAATACTTTACCTTTTCGAGTCACGAGTTCCGTTTTCTACCTTTCTTCCGAGGGTGATAAGGTATTTCAAGGTTCACATATCACAACTTGTGCCCATCGGATGAATAGGCTTGTGATGTTTGAAGTATATTAGGAGCCTTGAGATTGAGCCGATAGTGAATCTATTTGGGTTTTACAAGTTGAATAAACAAGGCCTTGGTTCTCTTCGCTAGTCGAGCCGGAGGAACTCTCGGGGCGTATCTTTAAAGAAACTTGCTCCGGCTTGAAGAATTGGAAAGATAATTTCTTTTGATAGACCGGAGGCAATTCCGGATGCCATGCCACAGGCATCCGGACTCTAGCGTTTTGGACGATGTTCCTCGGGGATATCGGGATGCCGATGTGGAGAAGTTGTGCGAGGGATAGTGGAGCTTAGGCTGTTCATTCGGGTCTCTTGTATGAGGTTGGGTTGTGAAGGTGCGGAAGCATTACGGCTTTAGCCGGAGTTTAAGGATATCGAGAAGAATAGTAGCAAAACACATACTTTTATTTTATTTTACTATCATTATTAGTTTTCTTCTTTTTTTTTTTTTTTTTTTTTTTGTGGGTACCCATGCCTTCTTTTTATGTGCGATTATTACCATGTCTACTACTTGCGTTTGAGGTCAGAAGAAGGGTCTAGGTTAGGGAAGGGTGCTCCTCTTGCCGAGGGACGGAGATACCTCGGCATGTGACCCAACCTTTGGAAGTGGGAAAAGAGGTTGGGAGGTTGGCGGGACCTGACGGATTGTGGAGAAAGGCGATCCGTCCGTACTAAGCGAAGGAAAAGAAAAGGAAGCAGCGAGGAAAAGCGCTCATTGGTCCCTCCGCTTTGCTTAAAGGAAGACCCGATACTCCTCCGTTGATCTATCGTCAGTCAGGATAACTCCCGGCGGACTCGTTCGGCGTCGCCCGTAAATACCGCGATGCTGAAGAGCTGTAGACGGTCTGAGCAAAAAGTGTGTTGGTGGTGGGGGTGATCGTGCGGTCTTCGTGGTCAGGAGGCCACTTCATTGGAAGATCCTCCCGTCGTTGCTAGTCCTTATGTCTCCGGGCAAGGTATGCTTTTTAAACTTGTGATGTGTCTCTTGTTATTACCTTGTTTCCCCTTTTTTTTTTATATCCTTCGTTTTTTACTAGGAGCTGGAACGAGTGGGACGGTGACCGGTGCTCACGATGTCGCCCAGGCTAGTACCTTCGGAGTGCGTTGCAAGCTGCTTTGCTTACGGTTTGCTCTTTAACCTTGCAAGTCTGTTCTCTTTTCTTTGGTGGGTTTGGCGGAGGGTTACGAGGCCGTTCATTCTGGTGGAGCTTGCCGCTTAACACCACTCTGAATATGCTGCTGCTGATCTTGGGACATGATGAGTAATCAGCCCTCCGCCCGTATTGTCGGAGCAAGAAGACTTGGCCGATGGCGGGGCTTTGTATAGAGGATGGTTCGAGTTGTGTCATGGGACCATGGCTATTCTTGATGTGTTCAAAGGTTGACGCTTGAGCCGCCACTATGCGGATCTCTACAAAGCTCACTCCACTGTTCTAGTGTCGAGGCTCGGCTTTACAAGCTCGAGTAATCTCAGAGCTCAAGCAGTTAACCAAAACTTGCCCAAGACAACGGGACCTCAGCGTCACATAGTGGCTGCGGCGGAAGAAGAGGAGATGGGTTCTCGTCTGGTTGCTTTGGAGAGGAGTTGAATGAGTTAAAGATCAAAGATGAGGAGAGGGAGAAAAGGTGGGATTGTTAGAGAAACCTGAAGAGGAAGTCGGAGGTTGGATGAATCAGAAAGGGAGGCTGCGGTTTGAGGGTGATTTGAGAAACTTCGCCGTGAATCTTTGGGCATGAGGAGATCGTGAGGTTCAACTATGTGAAAGAGTTGATTCGGCGGCCGTTCGGCGCCTACATGGGAGCAATAGTACCAACGGGCTTGGGCGTGTCTTTAATACCGCCATAGACTACGGCTATTTGGATGGTCTCGAGGTTGGTCGGAGCGATGATGAGGTCGCGGAGATTCTTGCCACTCGAGCAGACTTTGACATGGAAGCGATTAAGGGTTTCGTGGCTTCATGATGAGATGTTCTTGAGGTCTTTTCCTTATATTGAGAAGATCAGCGGTCTTATCATCTTCCCTCATGAGACTTAATGAATGTTTTCCACGATGGGCCGGAGCTACCCAGGGCGCCTCCGGGCGTCTTAGTGGATAGGGTTGTCATTATTTGGCTGCGTGCCTTAAAGCGATGTATTTGAACAATTTTATGTTTTGTTTGTACTTCCTTGGTTGTATGCTCGTTGAACAATATTTATCATTATCTATGATCGTGGGGCCGTCCGTATACGGACCCTCAATCTTGGTTTGTATATGCTCGTGTATCTTTTTTTTGTTAATGTCTTGACACTTTCGGTTAAATTATGCCGTGAGCAAATATCTTTGACCTTCCTAATGACTTAGCATTTTTGTTTGGGGCAATGTTTTCGCTGGTGGTAAGTATACAGTGGCTCGTCCACAGGCGTCGTCACGCCTCTGGGGTATCTGCGTGCTTTGGGCACATATGCCTCGGCTCATCCCTAATGTCTTAGCATTATCCGGGGTATCACGATTCGCCTACCGAATGGTGTGTGGCCTTCCTAGTGTCATTGCACTTGTGGGGTAAATCAATTTTAGTTGGGGATTTTTGGAGTGCGGTCGGGTAGCTAATCTCCATGGGTCCCTCCCTTACGCGAGATATGATTGCGGAAAATTTTCCTCCTCCGTGGGGAATATATATCATTACTTAGTGAAAATAAAGTAGTTCACTTGGTAGGCTTACAATACATATTTTTAATTTAAAACATTTCTTGATTCATGGCGTGCCACTTCCAAGGTACTTCCTCTTCATCAAAGTTTCCAATTTATGCGAGCCGTTGAGATTTGCCTCTTTGATCCGATGGGGCCTTCCCACTTGGGTCCCAATTTGCCTTGATCTTGACTCTGCTTGCTTCGTTTTTCGATACGAACTCTCCGGTTTGAAAGAAACCGGGCGTGCCTTCGGTTGTAGTACTTTTCGACTTTGTTTTGTATCGGGCTTCCATCGCGTGACCTCTTCTCTCCGTTCTTGTAGTAAGTCAAGGTTGAGACGGATGTCTTCTTCGTTTTGTTCTCTGGATTACTGTGGGAATCTTCTTCCATTCCTTCTCTTATCCGCCTTACTCGTATGTCGGCATACCTATTCTGCGGTATGACGACCTTCACTTCCATAAGTGAGGTGAAGGGTCTCTCCATTACTAGTCTTAATGGAAGTCCTATGTGCCCATAGGGCGTTCGGACTCATCCGCTATCCGGCTTTGCGCGCTAACCTTGTTTTGATTCCTCCATCAAGCTCTTGTTAGCCTTTCTACCGGTCCGTTGGCTTGTGGATGAGCCACGGTGTGTTGATCTGTTTGATGTTGAGCTTTTCGCTTTGACTTTTGAAGGGGTTGTCTCTGAATTGCTTAGCATTATGCGTGACGATGACGGCGGGGAGGCAGCGGCATACTATGTTATCCACGAACTTCGTGGCGTCCTCTGTGATCTTCGCGGTGGTTTGGCTTAGTCCATTTGGTGAAATAGTCGATTGCGACCAAAGGAACTTGACCTTTCCGGCGCGGTGGTAGAGGTCTACTATATCCATACCCCATGGTAGAAGGGCCATGGGGCCATGATGGGCGTCGGTTTGGTCTTTGGAAGGCGTGGTGCCGGGAGTGGATCGGCGGAGTCGCGCTTGATTATCTCGTTTCTAGCATCCCGGTGCATCGTGAGCCGATAGTATCCTTGCCGCATGGCCTTTGCCACGACCGATCGAGGACCGGAATGCATACCGCGCCCAGTGTGTATCTCTCTTATAACGTGGTTTGCTGCGCGGGACCCGCGCCCTCATCATAGGTACCAAATAGGCTTTCTTGTAGGTATCGTCCTCCATGACATATTGGTTGATTTTCATCCTCAGGTTGCGGGCCTCATTGGGGTCTTCCGGCCAAACTCCTTCCTCGAGACACCGAATGATGGGGGTCATCCAGTTATCTCCCTCCTCTTCAACAACATTGTTAACCTCTCTGCTTTCGGTCGATCTCTCCCTTAGCACCTCCACTAGTACTTCCTTTGTCAAGTGATCAAAAGCGACCGTGGCCAGCTTACTAAGAACATCCGCTTTTTGGTTCTGGCCTCTAGGGATGTTCCGGATGGTGAAGTTCTCAAAACTAGCTATGTACTCCTTCGCCTTCGCCAGGTATTTGATCATGCTTTCGTGACTTGCCACATAATCTCCGTTTATCTGGTTAGCCACCAACTTAGAATCCACGGGACCTCAAGGCTACGAACACGCATACTCTCGCCATCCTTAATCACGCGCCAAGGGCTTCGTACTCGGCCGTTATTAGTCTAGTGTCGAATTGAGTCGATGGCATAAGTAAACTCCATTCCCTCGGATTGATTAGAGCGAGACCGCTCCGGAGCCTTTGTTATTGGATGCCCGTCAGTATATAAAGCCATCTCCCTCCTCCTTCTTCTTGGTGTGGTTGGTTGAAGTAATCCTCGTTGCATTCTCCGATGGGTGCTTCCGACAGGAAATCTGCTAACACCTGGCCTTTGATGGCATTCCGGGGTTCGTAAGTTATGTTGTATGCACCCAATTCCACAGAGTACTTAGCCAACTTCCCGGACGCTTCCGGCTTGTTGAGGATCTGCTTTATCGGCTGGTCAGTGATCACCTTTATAGGGTGTGCTTCGAAGTATCTCCGGAGCCTTCTCGACATGTGTAACAGACATAATGCCAATTTTTCAATCGGGGCATAGTTCTTCTCGGCTTCATTGAGTGTTCGGCTCACATAACGAACTGGTAACTGCCTTCCCTTCCTTTCTGTGAGGAGAACCGCACTGACTGCTTCTTCAGCGGCTGCTAGATACACGTACAGTGTTTCTTTTACGGACGGTGTTGTTAGTGAGGGAAGATCCGTTATCAACTTCTTCATCTCCTGGAATGCCGATTCTGCCTCTTCCGTCCACCGGTACTCATCCTTATTCTCCTTGGTGATGCTTTTGAGTGTTTCAAAAAACGGTAAGGATCTTTCAGCCGAACGAGCCAAGAAACGATTAAGCGCCGCCAACTTGCCGCTGAGACTCTGCATTTCTTTCAGGGTCCTTGGCGATTGCATATCCATTATTGCCTTCGTCTTCTTTGGGTTTGCCCGAATTCCTTCTGAAGTTACCATGTACCCTAGGAACTTTCCTTCCTCCATTCGAAGAGCATTTTTAGGATTTAACTTCATGTTGATCTTAGGAGGTTGTCGAATGTCTCATGATGTCGTGACATTCCTGTTCCTCTTTGCTCTTAATGACCATGTCGTCCACATAGGCTTCGGGTTCCTCCTATCTGTGTTGAAAGGCGAGTCTATCATCCGTTGATAGGTGGCACGCGTTCTTCGAGACGAGCGGCATCTTGGTGTAGCAATAGGTTCCTTGCTCGGTGTAGAACATTTGTTTTTTCTTCGTCTTCTCTCGCCATTTGTACCTGGTGATACCCTTTGTAAGCATCCAAGAAGCATTTGTACTTGTACCCCATGACCGACTCGATCTTCCAGTCGATCTCTGGCAAGGGGTAATAATCTTTGGGACAGGCGGAGTTGATGTTCTTGAAGTCGATGCACATGCGCCAGCTTCCGTCACACTTCTTTACCAGAACCGGATTGGATATCCAGGTGGGGTATTTCACTGGCCTGATTATGCCGGCCTTTATCCATTCTTCTACCTCCTTTGTGACTGCTTGACTCCGATCAGCGGCCAACATTCGGCGCTTTTGGCATACCGGGTCTATTGAAGGGTTGGCGTTCAGGGTATGCTCTATGATTCTTCTAGGGACTCCCGTCATATCCGCCGGTTCCCATGCGAATATGTCGATGTTCCTTTGTAGAAGTTCCTTGAGACGCCGCTTACCCTCGGCGGACAATGCACCCCCTATCGTTATGGCTTGTTCAGGGAAGACAGGGTTGATCGCCACTTCCTCCGTTAACCCCACCTCTCCGGTACCTGTATCTTCCTTATCTTGTTCGGAATGATGCGTAATTTTCCAACCTCCTACATTCGAAATGATGACGAGCGAGTAACCAACGTGGCGACTCCTTGAGGGTTGGGAACTTCATCATAGAATGAACCGTAGAAGGTATGGCTCATGAATCTTCAACCCGGTCCTTCCCAAGATGACATTATCGGTGATGGTGCTCGAATAGCTGTGAATTTCATCGGACCTTCTGTACAATCCTCATCTCCGAGCGACCGTCCATTCGATTTTTCCATGGGGGCGTGTTACTGTCCGGCAAACCCGATAAATCATGCGTATGCGCTTCATTCGACTCCTTATCTCATGAGGTAGGTTGTTGAAGCAATGTTTGAACATCACTTCCACCGAAGCTCCTTCGTCTACGAAGACTCTCCTTACTAAGTATCCTTCCATTGTGGCTTCCACTATGAGAGGGTCATCCGATACATCCCCGTCCGTGAGGGGAGGGAATGTTATAGGCACATTCATCCACTTTTCTTCTTGCTCCGATGACTTCCTTTTTCTTCGTTCGGGCCAGGTTCGGATCATGTTGATGACCTTGTCTTTAGTTCCTGCATCATTCCTTGGCGGTTCTCTCCTTCCCTTTTGTCTCAGATCCTTGACCAGATGATTCAGCTTCCCTGACTCCAACGCTATCTCTAACTGTCTTTTGAGCTGGTAGCAATCATTCGTATAGTGTCCTTTCTCCCCATGATAATCACAGTACTTATCTTGATTCTCCTAGCGTGGGGGATCACGCATCGGCTTTGGAGGGGGTAGACGTAGCTGGTGCTCAGTGGCTAAGATTTCTTTTGGTGGCTTTATGAGTGAATCCGAGGTCGGTAGCGGGTTGCCTCGGTTACGGTGGTCACGCGATGAGGCACGTAAGGAGCCGATCTGTCACCATGGCGGTGTGAACTTCCACGGTCTCTTCCAGTGCACATGCCGTCCTTCATTCCTCCTGTCCCTCGTAGTGACTTGGCGGCTTTTCGTCCTTTCGGAAAGGTCCGTCGAGGCTCTTCTAGTAGTATCATAGTGTTCTCCTCGAGGCAATTCGGTACTGGCGAAAGCTTCCTCCGACCTTACGAAATCGTCGACCCTAATCATCATCTCCTCCACAGTCTTAGGGATCGTATCGGCGAACCGCTTGGCATTCGGGGCATTTACATCCGTTCATGAATGAGGAGATCCTCATGATCTCCGGAGCACCACTATGAATCCGTCTCCGTGGTCCACTTTCTTTGAACTCGGCGTTTCATTAGCCTTTCTCACTATCTTGGCGATCTCTGTAGGGTCTTTGACACAAGCTTTGTGCAAGGAGAAGCGAGCCTCGGCCCGATCCTAAAAAGCCGCCCATTCATCAATGCTTCCGTGAAGTCCATCAAACCATCCTCGGGCCTTTCCATCCAGCGTTTCTTGGAACATGCGGCACCACACGGGCATTGGCCACTCTCCATGTCCTGCAGCTCCAGTGAACCGGTTGAGATGGTCTTGGGGATCCGTAGACCCATCGTACAGCTTGATGTGGGTGGGCATCTTATGTTCCGGAGCAGAAAACTCGATGATTCGCCTACTGAACGGGGATTTCGAGACTTCTTTAAAAGGTTTCGCCAGGTCTTCGTCCTTCACTTTGTTTACCGTAACTATCTCCTTCTTCTTAACCGCTGGCTCGTCCTTATCAAGAGTTATTTCGTCTTCGAAATCCAACCGCAGTGGCTCAACAGTATCCCTCCGGCTATTGTGTTCTTTTATCATTGACTTGAGAGCGATCGCGTACCGCTGCTGCTCGCAGCTTGTCGATGGGGTGGAACTTCCTCCTGAAGCTTCGGTGGTGTCGAACCCGTCATCCTCTGACTCAGTAGATTGAATCGGGTCCGCGGATGGCGCCAATGTCGAAATATTTTTGTAGGTTGTTGCGGTTATCTTTCGACGCCGGAGCAAGCCTTCCGGATACTGCTAAGATGAGCGACGTTAGTCTCGCCGGGTGTTATCCGGGACCCGACTCCGTGAAGAGTAAGTATGAGTTTTGGGGGTATAGTATAAATGTATGTGTGAGAAATGATACCTTAATCCCAAATCATGCGCATATTTATCTTTGCTGATGTCATTGTCTGGTCCTGCGTGCATGCGTACTTCATGGGACCGTTGATAGTATCAGGGCTGACACTGTCCCTGACATTGTCCTTGGAGTCAGGTCCGACATCCACGGGGATGAGACAAAGTGTATCCAGGCTAGATGCCAAAGGTACTGTCAGGTCAGCGAGCTATTCGGACGGACGACGACCTTGCACCACTTTATCTTGGACCTGTGTTAGAGTATCAGACCGCTTGGCTGGGGTATCGTGCCCTTGACTGGGGTATCGTGCCACTTCGGCTAGGGGCGGAAAGGCGTATGTGTTGTCGGTGTCGGTCCTTTCGGCTATAGGCGGAGAGGCGCATCGTCGTCGTGATCATACTCTTATTAAACAATTAAATTACAAATAACAATAACTTTAGTTAAGACCGTGGAAATAATTCATCTCTTGTTAACCGAAGCTACCACAAACAAAATCTTAATTCTTTCCTTAAGCACAATCACCCTTCATCAATTTTGGAGCCGACCGACCCAGTTCGACCCTCATGTTACAATGGCGGTGACTCATTCGGCGCAGTGGCGACCGGACCAGTCGACCGACCACTGCGGGCATCCTAATGGCTTTATTTTTAAATGCATGGCTTAGTAGCTTGATTAGATTGTACATTTTGGTTAAATGGTTGTATATTTTGGTGAAGTCGTAAATTAAAATAGTGTATTAATTGTATGTGTTGAATAGTGTTTTTTAGTTGTATTTGTGCTTCAAATAGTTTGTACATTGTGTTTTATAAATTATACTTTTTATCAAATGAGTATTTTAAATATGACATTAATTACAAATGTTGACCAGTAAATATGTGTAAGTGTTTATGCATAAAGTAATTGTACATATAGCTTAAGTAGTTGTATTTGCTTAAAATCTATATATGAAAATCTTAAAAAATGGAAGAGAGAGATTGTTAAATGCTTTATAAGTAGTATAGATGATTGGTGAATATAAGGAGAGAAAAATAATGTATTTTAAAAATTGAATATGTAAATGAGATAGGACTATTTATAGGTCTAATTAGTAACCCTATTTATCATTACTCGTTTAGAAAATGATTTGTCTGTAGTCTATGTTGAGAATTTTAGTGTGCAATTATCGCCAATGGAAAGAACTATTTATGTACTTTTAATGTCCGTTTGTTCTTATATCAGGGATTGTAATTGCACGATAAAGTTATTTACAAAAACTACGCTTGCACTTTCAAAGTTGTAAAGCCTGCGTCTGCAATTTGGCCAAAATCATAAAAATGTTTTTTTACTCATACATTAATTTGGAAAAGAGGGCGGGATTGGACCTACAAGTTATGATGATGTGTGTAATAAGGAGAGGAAGTTGAGTCGCGCGTGATGACAACAGTTAAGAAAATATGGACCGAGATTATTTTGTTAAAGTTTATGGCATCGTATTAGGATGCATTGCCAAATTAAATGTGTTACGAGAGGCCCTTAAGTCAAGAGGAATGTAATGAGGAGTATAGTCTAGCGTGTGTCTGTTTGAACACGGTGATGATTTGCATAAACTTGTGGATTAGTAATAATTCATGTTGTCGCTTTAATGCTTCTAAAAGTGTTTGGTACCGTGGCATGCCAAATCCAGTCTTTCAGTGCCGCCTCATCGCCACCTACACACATTTAAACACACGCACTCAATAAAAGACAACACAAACACAAATCTACCATTTTTAATCAATTTTTTTATATAATATATTTTTATAACAATCACCTTTCACGTAGGCTAGTTAATTGGCGAACAAGATGGGGGGTGTAGACGTAAAAGCCCCTTACATTCTACCATCGCACCATAGATGATGTACTTGTGATGGTAGAACAAATTTCACTCAGAACCTTTGTACTCAAGACAAGAAATAAAGGAACGTACCGTAAAACTAGAAATTTCACTATAGGTTATAATTCAGATTTTGTGCTCAACTGGATGAACATAAGACTAGAAATAAAGGAATGTTCTGATAAAATCAACAAATTACATCATACATGAAGAAAGGATAGACATGCCTATCCTCCTTCTATACATCCACATCAATAGACCATAGTACCAAAGATCACATACAAATACTATCTCGGACAGAACTGAGAGACATTCATTTGGTATACGTATGTGGTCTAACTATCTTGCTAATATGAGTCTGTAGAACACAATGTCACTGGTGAGTGGTGACCAATGAACCATCATTCGTCGTACAAAAACTTTTCATTCCACTATATTTTCATTTTGATGGTTCATTCTAAAGTCCACAGCATACACATCACTGTAGCACCTTTTTTTCAGTTATCTCCAGAGATACCAATTTCAACTCATAATTTGCAAATATAAATTTTTGAATCACCAGAATCAGAAAATAGCAGAAAACTAAAGAGCAAAATAAATATTCATCTTGATACAGCAATGAATCACCCTAATTTTAGGGGGTAGAGAAATTTGAATGTCAAATAATGAACCCCAACTAGTCCTATAATGTTTATGAAGCAAGCCCAATGAATTTAATACAAATGATTGTTCGGATAGTCAAACATGAAGGTGTTTTTACCACAGTTTGTGTGTCTTGCGGATAGGGTGTCGTCTATGCTAAGCACTTGACACTATCAATAGGAATCGTGACTAGTTTGTTTTAGTCTTGGGAGTCTTTCGTGATTGCCTGAGTGATATCTTGTGTTTCATCCCTATGAAATATAACAATGCTCCCAGCAAGGACATATTCTGCATTCAAAAGTTGAAACCATCAACAAACAATCAAAATAAAAAAGCAAAAAGGGTTTTATGATCACTTTACTTGTAGTTTTGTTGCAAAGTGACCTGGGTACTTGCTAAAATAGGAAGAAAAAAACACTCCAGAGTACTGGATGACGACTTTAGACACTCTATATGTTGGTTCAAAATAGAAATATAAATACTAGAGGTGGCAAGATGGGGCAGATAGTGAACCCGGTCAAAATCAGTTCAGTTGAAATTGGTCATTTTTTGTACGGGTTGATTTGGTCCGGACCGGGTAGGTTGACCACAAACACTTTTTGTCCATCTTCTACATTGTTTTGTATATGTAGAATGCAGTACAGATGATTTAATAGACAATATTGTCACAATAATAATCTCGTTTTTTTAACAAACTGTTTTGGTAGTTGTATGCATTGAAAATAAACTTTGGGTAACTCTGGACCGTTCCCTTTTTTAGCTTAATTCTTTGATTTTGTTTGAGATAATAAAAAACAACCTAATTGGTCAAATAGATTCGTTCATAAGAAATGAGTCGAAATTTACGCCTCTAAGGCTCTAACAACTACATCAGCTTGAGTCTTCAGCACTGTGTGCTTTTGTATTTCTATTTATAGTTTAACAAGGGACAATGTTTGATTTCCAGTAGAACTATAACTCTATAAGTACAATGATAAAATTACTCATTTAACATCAAAGTAAAGGGAAAGATAAGAAGAGTCTAACCTGTGTAAATTTAGAGAAGAGTTGACCGTATTCTGGGTGTTGAGCATCATAGTTATAGAAATCATACAACACAGGTGTAAAAACAAGCTGGTGCAGAACCTGTAAGAAGATCAAAGGTTTACAGACATGGAAAAACCATGCGAACTTATAATAAGAGCTTGTAGCTACATCAAGAAGTTTTGAAATATGGTTTAATTACCAGCAAAAGTGCACCCGCATAGCTACCAAATACGAAACCGACACCACCAAAGGCTTTAAGAACAATTACGGCCTGAACTACAGTTTTGGTCTGTTCAAAAGAAGGCTCACTTTTAGTTGCATAAATTAGTACATATCATTATATAATGAATGAAGATGGACCCATAGCAAGATTTAAGTTTAACTAAAAATAAATGTAAAATTTAGCTGATTATAGAAGAACACACAACATAAGTGAAGACAAAGAGATCCTTACATCGATTTCAGGGAGTTGTATGCCAGTTTTCGAGGTAATCAATTTAGTGAACGCGTTAAGCTTCGGTTCAAGAACCTTTACAGCTGGCCCTCCATCAGTTCCAAATTCAATATACCTAGAAAATGATCATTAACACAATATCAACACCCAAGATCTCCAAGTAACAATACAAATTAATAGATGATTCAATACAATATCAGCAATTACCCCATGTATACACACGGGCTCATCCCTGTGTCTTTGAAAATATAAAACAAGAACCTTTTAAACTGTATGATGATTCGATCCTATAGAATTAAATGGTTGATCTCTTAATATGGTGTTAAACTTTATTGCACAGGCATTTGTTAATCGTTAAGTAGGCTAAAATGACTAATTGCATAGTATCACCAACAAGTCATCAACTATTATCTTGCTTTGAATGGTCATCAAGCAACTTATATAAACAATAACGCAGAAGCACCATTCTTATGATTTCTGATCATATGATTTAATCTACTGGGAAAACTAACCGCAGACCCTTATTCCAATAGAGCTATATTAATTGACACAAGGAACAAAAACTTGCAGGGATCCACCAGTCTTAAGAAGATGTAGTCGGTATAAAATTGCACATAAATTCTGATTTTAGTTTCGAGTTCATAGTTTCACAACAAAAAAATAAATTATTATTATTAAAATAAATATTGACAATAAGAACCAAAAATCTAAACACGGATATTTGCAAGAATGAGTGGTTTTGTTACATAGTATGAACTATGAAGGTACAAATGCAAAGACGAGCATCGCATTTGGCATTGTTGAAAACTGCCCTTTGTTGCAAAATTAACTATTCTTTTTGCATTAATATTTACTGAAAAAGTCAAGCATCCTTAGAAGTTGTATACTGATGATGACCACTTATAATGTCAAAAATAGAACAACCATACATTTTATTCACTTAAAGAAACATTAAGATTCCAGTTCACTAGGGATTTTATATTAGCATAAGTATATTCAGAGCTCGTGGCTTTTTGAATATCAGGCTTCTCAACAAAAGGAAAACCTACTTCCCAGCATATGCAAAAGATATACTACCCTTTGGAAACAAGCAAGTCGGCAATTAATCTTGCATTCAAATTTTCACAAGTTACCTAGAATGACTCGTTCTCGCAAACTAGTGTTTTTAGACGTTTTTTGTAACATAAATCGCTAGTTAGCACTTATAAGTCAAATAGCATGGTTGAAATTTGTATCCCCTGTACTGAACATAAGAAGTTTTCAATGGGAAATTAATTAACAAGCAAACTAAGGTTTAGTGTAAATCTGGGAAAACAAATCAAGAGATCAGAGTAAGAATATTGATAATTAATAAACCATACAATTTAAATAAGAAGCAAAGAGAAGCCACACATTGAACAATACAAAGGCAAAAACTACATTAGGCTTCAATCCATATATTTTGCTCAAAATTCTCTCTCCTAAACTTGACATAAGCTAATGTGAGACTACAGACGAAACTTCTTATCTATGTCAAACTCACAAGTGTCCTAGGGATCAACATCCGCTACTTGTCAAAACGTCTTATTTATGTGTATACTTTGCAGTTTTGCAAGATATATGGTTTGTTCGCAACATGATGGTTCAAAAAGTCAATCACCAGCTCACCGTTATACCTCATATAAATGTCAAGATCTCTACTTTCTTCTGTTAAGATACATCACAGCTCAAACATAGTAAGAAAATCCATATACATAAAAGAACATATGCGTATTTAACAGAAGTCCTCTGAATAATTAAACTAATTAACCAAACAGCAAGCTATACATCAATACAAACTAAATCTACAACCTGGTCATACTGCATTTTTGCAACAACACGATGGTGAAAAAAGTCAATCACCCAACATAATTGGGCAATCAAATGTCCAATTATTTGAGAAAATAAAACAACGCAAACAGTCAAGAACAAAAGCATATCAAACATCAATTACGGCTACAAACTAGATCTACTTCCATATCAAACATTAGCAATATACGGGTGTATTAAGCAAACAAGTTTACAAGCTTGACTTTTTACAAAATATAAGCCTTTTTTTTTCAAAGTCAACAAACTCACATGTCCTAGACACATTCTCGCACAACATACCATCAGATACAAGCCCATTGGTTCGAAAACATAAGCTTTGTTTAGCTAAACAAACCTTACGAACTTATAGAAAATATAACCTCCTACACGCTCCTACAACAAAGAAAACTACTTTAAGTAGCTTTAAAGCAAGCTGCAACTAAAGCTAGTTTCGCCAAACACACCCTAAGTCTTCCTACAAACTAGATCTACTACGCGTCAATTGGGCAATTTCGGCACAACATAAATCATCATCTAAAAAGCAATTAAAACAAAACTAAACAATCATCATCATATTACAAATAACTAGATCTATTATACTAATAACTAAAGCAATCAACTAACTAACAGTCATTAAAATTAGATCCATGATTAAAAAAAAAGTATAAGATATGAAAGTCCGTACATTTGATGAGCTGAAAGTATGAAGATAGAAGCAAAGAGAAGCCTTCCAATGAACGATGTAAACGCCATTTTTTATTTTGAGTTTTAGATGTGATGAAGATGAAGAAGAAGAATGATGGTGGTGGTATTAATTATTGTGATTATTGTTGTTGTTTATAATTATATAGTAACAGATTTGTTACTATTATTTAGTTATAGTTATCGACGTCAATGGTCAGTCAAGTGGATAAAGAGTAATAATAGACTTAGATTTTTTTTTTTTTTTTTTTTTTTTTAGAATTGACTATTATTCAGCAACACCCATCAAATTAGATGGAAACGAGGGAAAAGCAACCTCTTACACGACATTAAACGAGTTTCAATTTTCCCAATCAATCGAACAATGCCTAGATCTATTTCTATACCAAAGAAAGCAAAGGGATTTAATATCCTGAAGAATTCTTCGAGTATCAACTTTGACATTATCAAACCTATTCTCGTTGCGAGCTTTCCAAATGCACCAACAAGTAGTAAAGAACACCCCTTTCAAAACATGCCTTTTCTTCCTGTCCAAACCATTAACACGATGAATGTTGAACACATCCCGACTAGAGAACATGAACACGGGAGGAATTCTGCACCAACTACCCACCCTGTTCCAGATTTCCACTGTGACAATACAGTTGCAAAAAAGATGCTCCGAGGACTCCTCCTCCAACCCGCAAAGGTTGCAATTCATCGAATCAAAAGCACAGTTACGGGCTCGCAACACGTCCATTGTAGGAAGACGATTCAAACCCAGCCGCCACATAAGAATATTACCTTTTAACGGAATCCATTTCGACCATTTGAAGACGAATCGGTCACTAAAATCCCTCCCTCCTCTAAGAAAATCCTTCACCGATTTGACGCTAAAACCTTTCTAATCCTTTCCGAGCCAAATCCACTTGTCACTCTGACTACATAAAGTTTGGCCATCTAAGAGTCTAGCCAACCTTTGCCCCTCTTCCTTCTCGGCTGTCACTCCATCTCCCCCTAACTCATCCCAATACCCTTGAAATCTCCTTCTCTCCACATTGTACCTGTCGAGAACTAAGCATCTTTTTTTCTTTTCCATCTTGAACATTAGAGGGAACACATCCTTTAAAGGCTTGTCACAAATCCAAGGGTCTACCCAAAATCTTATACCTTTACCATCCCCCACCTCTCCTTTCAATAATTGATTAAAACTGATGCCCGAAACAGAAACTTTCGAGATGGATCTAACAATATTGGACCACACCCCCGCTAAGGACTTACGAGCATGTAACGAGAACCAACTCTTGTTCGAGCCATGAATAGCATCCACCACTCTTCGTCAAAGACTCCCGGGCTCGGTTCTATACCTCCAAACCCACTTGGAAAGGAGAGCAATGTTTGTATCTAGAAGCCTTGCCAAACCGAGCCCACCAACACTGACAGGGGAAGCAACCCGTTCCCAAGCCACCCAATGAATTTTCTTCGATCCGTCGACCCTCCCCATAAAAAGCTCTGGATAATACTTTCAAGGCCTTCAATAACTTTGATCGGGGCTTTAAAGAGGGATAAATAATACGAGGGCAGACTTTCAAGAACGGCATGTATCAATATAACTCGACCACCTATAAATAAACAGGAAGCTTTCCATCGGGAGAGTCTCGATTTAAAAATATCAAACAAAAATCCCAATTGGAGATTCTATTCATATTGCTCCTGATGCGAATACCAAGGTAATCAAAGGGGAGCACCCCGACTTACATGCCACTGTTCCCGCAACGCTTCTAACTTCAGCATCGTCCACCCCAATCCCATAGAGGCATGACTTCTTCAAATTAATCTGAATACCCGAGCATAAATAAAAGCATCTAAGGATGCGGGTAACCTTTTTGACATTCAATAAAGACCACTCACCCAAGAAAATGAAATCGTCAGCGAACAATAAATGAGAGATGACCGGGCCGTTGTTGGGGAATTGAAGGCCTTTAAACACCCCACCAATACTAGCCTTTTTCATCATACACGATAACGCTTCCATGATTATCAGAAAGAGAAACGGAGATATCGGATAAAAAAGAAACATAAAAAGTTGTGTTTTTTAGTAGGTGCTTAATGAAGAAAATAAAATAAAATGGAATGAAAATTAGTGTAATAAATAAAATGGAATGAAAATTAGTGTAATTTTGTTTATTATTTGATGCAAAAGATGAAAATATATTATTAAGCACAATGACAATTTACAAGAGTAATAGACATGCCTATACTCTTTTAGAGCATGGCGTATGGTAACGGAAGAGACTCGCCACTCCAACGTGGCATGCTCGCCACTTCATTTTGCTCCTCGCCACCACACCAAGCTGGGCCGCCGTTGGGGTTTTCGCCACTGAAACGACGAGGAAGAAGACAAACAATTTTTCTGTTAATTTGTTTGTGTGTTGTGTTTGTGTTTGTGATGTGTTTGTGAGGGTGGGTGGGGCCCAAATGAAGAGGTTTGAGTTAGTTGTGATTGGGGGTATTTTAAGTGAGTGTGTTAGAGTGATGTGGAGGTGATGTGCATAAGTGGGGCCCAAATGAAGAGGAAAAACTCTTCATGATACCCCATGCTCTTAGTACTAGACTATACTAAGATCAAAAATACAATCAACTATCTGGTACATCATCTTTATCATATAACAAAACAATCCAGAAACTGAAGGCAAATCAACTCCAATTTGCAGGCATACAACAGTTTCAAATTCACCTTTAAAGCACCAATACCATCTAAATACATTTCCATATCACCTACCCACCAAGATCATTCAACCAACATCCACAATGATCAAGGTAGGATAAAGTGTATGGCATCATTAGGAACCCATTCACTCATCCAATCAAGGGCTCTTCTAGGATTCCTACATTTCCTTCTTTACAAAAGGCTTTAGAATCCTAGAAACACTCACCTTGAGGGAGACAACAACATTACCTCCTATGATAGTGTATAGCATAGACCAAGTAGGTTCATCTTACACACCTCACTATTCCATGCTTCATACACTGCCCCACCAATCTCACTTTTAACCTTCACAAGCTGGGAACCTACTTTATGAAAATGAATTATTTTGTTTTTTGTTAATAGCCAAAGAAACACTCAATGCCTAACAAAGGCCAATTGAGGTTTAGAATGGCCACAACATAGAAACAAGACAACCAAATCCAAGATACAAGGCCATCAGCTGTAAGTGAGATAAAAAAATCATTATACTCAGTTTTCATGAGATGATAAACCTGAGATTAAATGGAAAAAACCATTATTGTGTAGACTTTTCTTGAACCTCAAATTGTCTGCTGTGACAAGAGATTGGGACATCAATTGTGCAATTCTGATCTGCACAATTATCTAGCTTTTGTAACAATATTTAACTTGACATTTCATTTTGACTGAGTTGCATACACAGCTCTCTTGAAGGCTTGACTTTCAAACTCAATAATCTCAGTCTAATGGTTTCTTCAAACATCTTGTATAACTCTTCCCATCCTCTTTTTAACCTTTAAACATTCTAAAGTTTCTTTCTTGCCAAATCATGTACACACTTGCTGCCAATCCTAATCTTTTGACAATACTGTCAATATTGTTTGCATATGGTTGTTTATCAAAGTAGCTCACAATCCCATTCCAACCATCACTCACACATCTGATATCCAACTTCTCCATGATTTTACCCCAAAATGTTTTTGCATACTTACAGTTGAAGAACAAATGAGAATGAGAGTCTAAATCATTATGGCATAGTGAACATACCATCATGTCATAAGAGCCCCACTTTTTGAGCATGTCTTGAGTCATAAACATGTTTTGCACAGCTAACCATAGCACAAAAGCATGTTTTGGAATATTTTGGGAGAACCATACCACCTTATACCATGTAGCTTCATCAGACACATTGTGAAGGTCCCCATAAACTTGTTTAACGAGAAATTGCCCAATAGACCATTATTCTTTTTCCACATCCAACAGTCCTTTTGTAAATCCTCCAATACATGGATTTGTAACTGGGTAATCATTGGGAAGTTTTCATACCATTTTAGAAAATTTGTAAATCAAAATACATTTTAGAAAATTTGAGAAGTAAGATTATGAATAACAAAGGAATAGTTATCATGCACAATAATGAAAAGATAACAATGGGGTTTATGTTTTGTTGGTGTTACAACTTTTATCTATAAAAATCATTGATGTCAATAACCTTTTGAGAAAGAAAAAAGGGGTAAGTAACAAAAAAATGATGTCAAAAGATAAGAAGCATTCTTCTCACTTGATATATCATTGTGTTTGCCATTTAAATGGGACTACGTCTATAAAAAAGATGACTCATAAATCCCAAAAATGATATCAAGTCATGGACCAATTGGCAATATGTTTTTCACTTCTTGTACCTATTTAGAAAGTTTCTAAAATTAGAAGGTTGTGAAGTGTAAAATTTGACAAAGAAAAAAAGGTGCTCACTGTTTATAAACAGAAGTTTGAAAGATGAAAACCACAACTTTTTCTTTATCTGTGTAACTTTTGATCGCCTGTTACTGATTTTTTTGCATAATTTTTATAAAAAGATTCAATCTTTATATAAATTTCATCAATGGGTTTTGACATAAGTTGAATCTTGAGCTAAAAAAAGCACCCATCAAAGATATCTTTGTATTAGAGTGATCACACAGAATTGAGTTAAAGTTTCTTGAATTTTGATGTTTAAGTCCATAAATTTGGTCAACTTTTGTGCAAAGACTAATATTTTGAAAGTTATCATCTTACAGATTTAGTGAACTAGGAGGGGTTAAGGTTAGGGGTTTAAGTGCTTGGGGAGAAGATGGGATTGGGCAGTATTCTTACTCCCACAGTTGGTCCACCGATAAAAAAACGAGCAGGGCTTCGGAGGAAACAGGCCGGTAGAGGCTCATACAGGGGTAGTTAGACTTTTGCAGTAAGGATAAAAAGTCATTTTAGTTTGTGTTTTGGGGGTGGGGTGTTCATAGTTTATTAACATAGTTTGGAAGAAGATGATGGGTGGTGGTGCTCAATTACGCCAACTACTCAAGAATCTTTGTGTTAACACTGACTGGAAGTATGCTGTATTTTGGAAACTCGAGCATCAAGATCGAATGTAAGTTCATTTTCAAGAACTTTAGTGTTACAGTTTGTTATAATATTTGCCTAGATGTAGATTCATAAGGAGTATAATGCTTTTTTTGCAAGAGCATGAGCATATGCCATTACAGCTTGAAAACTTACCAAAATAAGAAACGTTGCAGGATGTTGACTTGCGAAGATTCTTACTGTGTTAATAATGAGAAAAACAATCGTTTAGAGAGCAACTGGTTTGATAACATGGGTGACAATTTGAAGGATGGGTTTTACGCAAAAGATCTTATTGGATTAGCAATCGCAAAGATGTCTTATCGTGTTTATTCTATTGGGGAAGGGTACGTTGCTAAACTTGACTAACGTTTGGATAATATATATTTAATCATGCTCATAGTGCGTATGTTTATGTAATTTGTTATTTAGGATTGTTGGACAGGTTGCAGCTACCGGTAAACATCTGTGGATAAACGGGCATCAACTTGTAAATAGGGTCTGTTCTTTGGACGAGGTGAGAAATAGCTCTCTGATTTCAGAAATATTATACAATAATGTCTTTTAAGTTCTGTCATACGGATTTATGTGTTGTAATTGGTTAATTTTCAGCCTCTTGATGGGTGGAAAACACAGTTTACAGCCGGGATCAGGGTATGTCAAGTCTCCTCTAGTCCTCTTACCCAAAAATTAATCTCCTTTTTTGTTTTTTGTTTTTTTTAAACGTTCTAATTGATGAAAGAACAATACTTTGCTGTCTTTTATGATATGCAGACTGTTGTTGTTGTTGATGTTGTTCCTTATGGGGTTATACAACTCGGCTCTTTAAAAACTGTAAGACAACTTAAAGTTTTACTTCTAGCTATTGTACATGTAAATAAAAAAGCTTTAACTCTGATCTATAGACTAACCCGTGCCATTGATATGAAACACGCAGGTCACTGAGGATTTGAAGCTGGTGAACAATATCAGAGAGATCTTTTTCGAGCTTCAAAATTCATTAATGTCATCTACGGACTGTTCTCCTTGTGTGGTATCTTTCTCTCCCATAACATCGCATTTAAGATAGTACTTGCATAAGATCTTACTAGTAATCCTTTTTTCCAGACAGATGTGTCAACAAGGTCGGATACGTGGACGACAGTTAAAATGATCAACAATCATCAAGAAAGAGAAAACCCAATATCAGATTTCATCCAATCTACACTCTGCAATGAGAAAAATCGTGACTTGTTCATGCCGGGAACTTTGAATGATCAAATTAACTCCAACTACCATCATGATGTAGGAACTGAAACTAACGAGTCTTTCGTGTTTCCATCTGGGTGCGAGTTGTATGAAGCGTTAGGAACGGCTTTTTGTAAGCAGCCATACAATTTTGATTGGGAGACAGCAACAACCGAGACCCTAAAAGTTGACAGGGTCCTGGAAGAAACGAGTAGCAGTGTCTTGACACAACTATCCGGCTCTGAAAATCTCCTGGAAGCAGTTGTAGCCAGGGTTTGTTGCAGCGATAGTGATGATAAAAGGTCAAAGTCATTTGGTCAACCAGTGACTTGTTACTCAAATGAGCGATCTTTACAAGGCTTCTCATCAGCAGGTGTTAGTAAATGTAGCGAGCAGTTAGATAGGTCCCAAGAACCACCTAAGGTTGGAAAAAAACGAGCTAGACCTGGTGAAAGTCGTAAGCCTCGGCCAAGAGATAGACAACTGATCCAAGATCGTCTTAAGGAACTTAGGCAGCTTGTTCCTAATGGATCAAAGGTAACTCTAGTTTTAAGAGTACTATTGTTTATGGTTCTTTGTTAAGATTTTGAGTTGAAAGAAGTGATTTTGTGCCACAGTGTAGTATCGATTCGCTTTTGGAACAAACAATCAGGCATATGGTTTTTATGCAATCTGTCACGAAGCATGCTGCTAAAATGGATAAATGTGCCGAGTTCAAGGTATGGCTTAGCTTCTTGTACATTGTTGTTTTATGTTAACTGGTGTAAGGCTCTTCATCGGGCCTGAACCAGACCGGACCAAAAAATTCAATAAATAAGTACAGTAGTCGATTCTGAAAAATAATCTATTCTGCAGTTGCTCGGCAAAGAAACAGGCATACAAGGTTCAAGCTGGGCAATGGAAGTAGGGACTCAAATAAAAGTATGTCCAATAATCGTGGAAAATATTGGCATTGATGGGCAAATGTTGGTGGAGGTAATATAAATGAATTGTAACACAAACGAACCTAACATATGTATGACTTTTGCTAACATTTTAGATTTGGATATGCACAGATGATGTGTGACGAATATGTTCACTTTTTGGAGATCACTGAAGCAATCAGGAGCTTGGGTTTAACGATTTTAAAGGGTGCAACAGAAGCCTGTGGTGACAAAAACTGGATGTGTTTTGTTGTTCAGGTATAGCTTTAGAGCAAATTAATCAAGAATTATTCTAGTATTTCCTGAATCTAGAGGTCACAATTTGGGCGAGTTAGTAACAGGTAGACATGGGCTTAGGTCAAAACATGTCGGGTCATGCTTTCAACTTTTATGCATGATTAATATTGTAATAATATAAGTTTTTCTTAGACAAGTTATGTGGTTGTATACATTTAAAACACTACTGATGAGTTTTGACACTTTTCCTGTTTTGACCCGTTAGAGAAATGACACCCTAAATTGACCCTTTAAAAGATATAAGTGGTCAAGGTTGCCACTTCCACCTGTAACAAACATACATCTAATCTCACTAACATGGTGTTTCTTTCCCGTATGCAGGGAGAGAATAACAAAAGCATACATCGGGTGGATATCTTGTGGTCCCTTATTCAGATATTGGAACTGAAGACAAAGACCTAAGAGTAATTGTTTTGTAGAGTGGTTGATCATTTAGGATCAGCAATTTGTGTTTGATAGCATTTGGTTTTGAGAGTGTGCTTGTTTTTCTTGTTTTTATATTTCGCTGCAACATTGATTGGTGGAAATGAGTGAAGAATGCTTCTTTTTCATTTTTATTTGTCGTGATTTGGCTTGTAAAAATTGTAACAACTTATGTTTGTTGTGTGTTTTGGGAATACAAAGTTCTATAGTTTGCCAGTAAAAAACTAGAACCAAGTAGATTAAGTGATAGGTGTAGTTCTATAATCTTTCAACTTGCACTTTATAATAAAATTATTATCAATCACATACATATCACTTCAAATATTGAATGTCTTCTTCTTTCTCTAACTTATATGAAGTATAAACCTTCAACTACAAGTACAATAACAGGACTGACTAAAACTAGTGCTACTCGTACAACCTAGTGAGTGTTTCAATACCTCAAGAGAAGTATAGCAGCATAATGAGATAACTCTTATAGCCGTAAAATCTAAGGAATCAATAACACAAAGTAAGCAATTCAGCAGTAACGCTTTCATTGGATAACTAAAATTCACAGTAAACTGTAATTATCATTGTTGTATTCAAAGAAAGCAACTAGCAATATATTAGAAAACGAGTTTAAATACAAAGCATAGTTCTTGTTATTGATAGCAGAAAACCCCTAATCGTAAGACAGGTGATATAAAATGTGGTTAACTGAAAGTTACCAACATAAAGCTTTCTGTTAAACGAATCATTTCATCTTGGCTTCAGTAAAGAGGACGTGACGGTTGACACGAGGATCGTACTTTCGGAATTCGAGGTACACCAAGGTACACCAAGGTACCTTTACAGGTAGTTTTTCCACTCTAAATGGAACATTGTCAAGGATACCTTGCTTATCTTCTTCCTTTACACTACCAAAATGATGATGTGCCCGGTTGGTGCAAGTTTTAAATTTATAAAGGTGAATTACCAATATTACCAATAACACATACGAGCAAGTATACTCGTCCGTTATAGCAAGATTATGAAGGTAAGTCGGGATCGTTCGCGAGGATTTGAGTGAATCTAAGCACAAGTTTGAATTAACGAGTCTATCCAAAACATATAATAAAGCAAATAGATATAATGAAATTCGGATGATTAAAAACTACACTTGCTTAAACTAGTTTCATATCATAGATTAATGTGATTGTGTTAACCTCTTAACATGTTGGTTATGATAATTAGTTGGTGTACTAATCTATTGTTCTTACAAGTTAAACTTTGATCAAGGGTTTAGTTCATAAAACAAGCATTAAGTCTAGCCAATCAATTCAAGATCAATTCAAGTTTCATAAGTCTACATACATAAACTTAAACACAAAAACATCCACTTGTTCATCAAATTGCTTAAGAAATGGTCAATACAAAAGGCAACCGATCATAGACAAAAGGCTACAATTGGTTCTCAACAACTAATCTTACGACCATTTAGATGTTTCCAACCAATCCAATTTGATAATCAAAAGCGTTTCTATTACAACCACACCTTAGTTCCTTTGTATAATCAAGAATAATGGGTAAAACAATCATCCATAGACAAAATGATTATGACTAGTTGAATAACAATAAGTCCTTTCGACCACAACGATTACTATCAATTAGCCAAACTTGATTAACAAATGTCACTATGAAACTTTAGCACAATTGGGTCTTAGAATCAACTTGAAATTGAATTAAAACATGTTAACACAATCACTTACTAATCATATGATAATCAACATCATTTAAGCAAGTGTATAAAGAAACTAGCCACTCATAGCAAACATGAACATAAACTCAGAACTTTGAACATTAGAAAACATGATTAAAAGTCTTACAATGCTTGGAATAAGATTACAAATGATGAAGTAATGATTCCCAAAGGATTAAGGTAGACTTCTTGGTGATTTGGCCTCCAAATGGTGAACTTCTGGAACTCCAAACTTCTCTGGATTTCTAAGGACGAATTTTGAGAGCTTAAGGCTTTGTTTGATGAGTAGAGAGATTTGTATATTAGGGTGTGTCTCTAATGCTCACAATTAGCCTCTATTTATACTAATTCCAAGGCCTAGGGTATTAAATGCTGAACTTGGCCTCCAGGAGTAAGGAAGGACTAGAATACACCAAGAGAAGGACCTAGAATCGTTTGGATGCAAAGGGAAGCTTAGTGATGAAGATTTGGCAGCTGCGGCTTCTCCAACCGGATCGGTCATCGACCAACCGATCCGGCTGGTCTTCAATAACAATAAGTCAACCGATCCGGTTGCGGGTTGCGACCGATCGGTGGCGATGGTTAAAACATTGATTCGGCGTTTTCCAACCGATCCGGTTATGGTTGTAACGGATCGGTTGGATCTTCTGAATCTGAAAACTTGATCTTTTCTTTACTATGTCTTGTAGAACTCGGTTCTTCAATCACTAAGGTCTTCAAAGGTCCTTGAGATCTTGATTTAGTCTTCTTGAAGCGGGAATCTTCGTTTAGTGAACATTTCTTCATTTCCTCCGTTTCCACACTTGGTTATAAACACTAGACAAACATCTTTTGATGCGTTTAAGTACTATAATCACATAAATATAACCAAATAACGAGATATAAAAGTACACATAACGCTACTAAAACATGCACAATCGGCGTTATCAAATTCCCCCACACTTAAACTTTGCTTGCCCTCAAGCAAATCTAGGAAAAAGACATTCACTGGTACAAGATCGTGATTATGAAAATGTGATGCAAATCAACCAAGTATAAATACGAGAGAGGATTCATCAATTATGCTTTATAAAGGTGAAACATCAAGATGTTTGACAATATCCAATGATTTTCTTGCATGATTTAACATTTCAAAACACCTCACGAAAAAGGAACGAAATATAATTCACTCAATCACTCATTTTTAGGGGAGTAACAAGATAAATCACACTCATTGCTCAGTCATGATTAGATTATTACCATAAGCTTGTACAAGAAACAAAACTCCACCGACGTGGCGTGAGCACCAAGCAAAAACATCTAAAGAGGGCTTTTATTCGGGTTATAATGATATGGCTAAGGTTAAGGGTATGGATAAGGCATGGGAATGTTTATGAAATTGGTGTTAAAATAAAAATGAAATCAAGTCTAATACCCATGTTGCTAGCTACCAAACATTCCACGAACCAAATAAACGATTATAGCTTTGCTTTCTTCTTTTCCACTTTTCACACTTTTTGCTTTGCCATGACAATTGTTCTTGATCATAGCACATTGGCTATTTTTTTTTACTTTCAACAAAATTTTTTTTTTCACTCGTAACTCATGGCTCAATCAATCACATAGGATGTGGTACTCATAATCATTTGAACAATCTTCACTTTCGGTAACTAGCAACCAACCGTTTAGACATTGATACGGGATAGGCTAAGGTTTAAAGTGTAAAATCTTTTGTATTTTCCGGTGAAGCAAAAATGAAAGGATGGCTCGGAAGGTGTAACTAGGGGTATCTAGTGCTAAAATGAGCACTACAAATGGGTCCATGTGGGTGGTTAACTAACCAATGAGGCTAGCTAATATATCATTAGATGTAAAATGGAAGGCCATTTGGGTTAAATCCTAAGGTGCCTCTTTATCACACGAATTCACTTATATCGCACAAATGCAATCTCACTGCGATGCAGTAATGATTTACAAGCACAAGTTCTAGAATAAATAAAATCACCGCACACTCATAGCAAAAGATCCAAGCATAAAAGATGTATGCTAATAAGAAATAGGCTCAAATCCTCACAATTTAGTGGAAAGGGTATAATATGTGCTAGCAAATGTCATCGATCCCGAATGGATTGCAATAGTAATCGGAACACATCTCGAAGTTTCAAATATTACCGGTTTACCGATGGAATGATCCGGTTATTCTAATAGATAATCCTAAAAGTGTGAAAACAACTAGATCACAAGGGCAAACAAAATTTTAAATTTAAGCATGAAAACTCTAATTTTCCTATTCACCCCCACACTTAAGTTAGACATTGTCCTCAATGAAAAGCGAACTTCAAAGTATAGAAATAGGAAAATAGAGATGAAACCAGATATGTTAACGAGTTTATCGACTTAAAATTCTTCTTCATCCCGGCCTTCACTTGAGAAATCATCACCGCACACAATCTTATAAACAAACAAAAGGTTTTATTAAAGGATGGCACCCCCCACTTAAGTTCAACGAAGGTTAAGACTTTGGGGAGTGACCACGAAAATCAAATCTGAAACACACGGGTTGCCTCCCGAGAAGCGCTTGTTTTATTACCGAGTCATCGGCTGACTCGAGTCTTCCCAATTTATTTAGCGCAAGGCGACTTTGAACATTTTGTAAAGTTCGGGGATGTACATGAATTCTTCACCGGTAGCTTCAATATCGTCCCAGACGAACTCGTGAGATGGTTTCAAGGAGCAGTTTGTGGGATTCTTCACGGAAATGGTGCTACAAAGGTGATAGTTTAATTCATTCTCATGGTGTCGCCGAGGACACTGTCATGCTGAAACTTCTTCGTTTGCTCCTTGTCGTAATATAACTTGATTCGGTGTCCATTAACAATGAAACTTCCACCTTGTTTGTCATAGAGTTCGACATACCGGATGGATATCCATGTTTAACGACATATGGTCCAAACCATTTTGGTTGTAACTTAGGAGCTTTGAATTTGAATTTCATGTTAAAAGCGAACTTTATCTCGGCTTTGAATTCTTTTGAATTAGTAGCTTTTATCGTGATAAGCTTTTGTTACGGCTTTATGCGGTTTGGAGTTTTCATAAGCTTGGAGTCTTAATTCATCGAGTTCGTGCAATTGCGAGAATCTTTTCTCTCCGGCTATTTTGAGATCGGTGTTACAATGTCGGCGTGCCCAATAAGCACGATGTTCAACTTGAGCGACAAATGACAAGTCTTTCCATACAAGAGTCATGAGGAGTTGTGCCAATTGGAGTTTTATAAGGTTGTCTGAAATGCCCACGAGCATCGTCAAGTTTTCTTGCCCACAATGAAGGATTGTCCTTCTTGTTTTTCTAGTATTCTTTTGAGAGCTCTGTTGGTATTTTCGACTTGACCCTTTGGTTTGTGGATGATAGGTTTTGCAAATCGATGATGAACTCCATATCTTTTCATGGTTTTCTCCATTTGTTGATTGCGAAATGAGTTCCTCGATCGCTTATTAGTGCCTTGGGAATTCCATAACGACGAAAAGCTTTTGAGAAAATTAACGACGACACGAGCATCGTTTGTTGGTAAAGCTTGACTTACGCCCATTTGGACACGTAATCTATAGCAAGAAATGTATTGAATTTGTGGGATTTAGGGAAGGGTCCCATGAAATCTATTCCCAAATATCGAATATTTCACACACTTGAATGCTTGTTAATGGCATTTCATCTCTCAGAGAGATTGGTGGTTCTTTGACAAGCGTCACAATTTTGAACAAGTGTGTGTGCTTCTTTGAATATTGTTGGCCAATAGAATCCAACATCAAAAACTTTCTTAGGCGTGGTGGAAGGACCATAATGTCCCCAGTTGGGCCATGATGACATTCGTCGAGAATTTTTGGGTTTGAACCGAAACACATCTGGATCATCCCATCGGGACACATTTTGAAAAGATATGGCTCTTCCCAAAATAGTATTTGAGTTCGAAAAGAATTTGCTTCTTTGAGCATGAGTTAGACCTTTTACGAGAATTCCTCCGTGAGGTAATTCGCAAAGTCGACAAACCAAGGATCGTCGGTTTCATCGATGGTCATGAGAGTTTCATCGGAAAATAATCATCGATTTCTTCTTCTTTTAATTCCTCAAGATTGGGATTTTCGAGGCGAGATAAGTGATCGTGACAAGATTCTCTGCTCCTTTCTTATCTTTGATTTCGATGTCAAATTCTTGGAGTAGTAAAATCCATCGAATAAGGCGTGGTTTAGCGTCTTGCTTGGTGAAACAGATACTTGAGCTTGAATGATCGGTAAAAGCATTGTTTTTAGAGCACGGTATGATCGAATTTGTCGAATCGCAAAACGACGGACGATAATTCTTTTTCGGTGACGGTATAATTTTCTTTGGGCACTATTCGGTGTCTTGCTAGCAAAATATATAGGCGAAAGTGTTTTCCTTCGCGTTGTCCTAAAACGACTCCAACGACAAAATCGCTTGCGTCGCACATAAGTTCGAAGGGTAGTGACCAATTAGGTGAGACCATGATCGGAGCACTAGTAAGTTGAGATTTCGGTGTTTGAAAGCTTTTATGCAATCGACATTGAAGTCAAAGATAGATTCTTTCTCAAGAAGTTTCGTCATTGGACGAGATATTTTGGAAAAATCTTTGATGAATCGTGGTAAAACCGGCATGTCCTAAAAACTTCTAACGGCTTTGGCGTTAGTTGGTGGTGGAAGTTTTGAGATTACATCGACCTTCGCCTTGTCTACTTCCATTCCGGCCTTTGGAGATTTTGTGGCCAAGCACAATTCCTTGGTTACCATAAAGTGGCATTTCTCGATTGAGAACAAGATGTGCGACTTTGCATCTTTCGAGCATTTTATCGAGATTAGAAAGACAAGCTTCAAATGAGTCTCAAAGGCGAAAAATCATCCATGAAAACTTCCATGGAGGTTTCTAGCATGTCTTGGAATATGGCGATCATACACCTCGAAAAGTCGCGGTGCATTGCAAAGACCAAAAGGCATACGCCGATATGCGTAGGTTCCAAAAGGACAAGTAAAGGTGGTCTTTTCTTGATCGTTAGGATCGATGGGAATTTGGAAATATCACGAAAATCCGTCGAGAAACAAAAGAATTTATTTCTGCTAGTCTTTCAAGCATTTGATCCATGAATGGGAGCGGAAAGTGATCCTTTCGGTGGCTTTGTTTAACTTACGATAGTCAATACAAACGCGCCATCCGGTGGCAGTTCTAGTTGGAACTAGTTCATTTCGCTCATTAGTCACAACCGTCATTCCTCCTTTCTTGGGAACACAATGTACAAGGCTTATCCAAGGGCTATCCTCAATTGGGTAAATGATTCCGGCATCGAGAAGTTTAATGATTTCCTTTTAACAACTTCTTTCATGTTGGGATTGAGTCGGCGTTGACGTTCTACCACGGGTTTAATCCTTCTTCAAAATTGATTTTGTGTTTGCAAAATTAGGACTAATTCACGGGATATCGGATGTTTTCCAAGCAAAAGCTTGTTTGTGATTTTGAGGACGAAACTAAACTTTCTTTCTCACTATCCTCGAGCAATGAAGATATGACTCTTTGGAAGAAGAGTTTTCCTCCAAATAAGCATATTCAAGATGATCCGGGAGAGGTTTGAGTTCGAGATCGTGGGTGGTTCTTGATAGAGGATTTAATTCGCATCTCGTCATTGAAAGTTATTTCTTGAAATTTTCTTCCTCTTCCTCTATTTCTTCTTCTTACGAGTTCTCTCCTTGAATTCTACTTTCATGAAATCATCAAATTCTTTATCAAAATCTGTTTCATTGATTTTTGAAGTAGTCATGAATGGATCGGATTCGTTAAGTAATCGTCCAATTCTTCTTGATGACTTCATCAATAATATCAATGTTAAAACAAGTGTCATCACTGGAATGTGGGTAGCGCATTGCTTTATCGATTAGAAAAGTGATTCGATCTTCCCCAACTCCAAGGTTGAGTTCTTTTCCTTTCACTTTGATGATTGCATCGGCGGTATTTAGGAAAGGTCTTCCTAGAATGAGTGGAACTTTACTATCTTCTTCCATTTCCAAGATCACAAAGTCCACGGGAAAAATGAATTTACCGACTTGAACAAGCATATTCTCGGCGATTCCCACAGGATATTGATAGGAATGATTTGCCAATCGGATGCTCATTTTTGTTGGTTTCAGGCTGTTGTTGCACAACTTGGAATAGAGTGAATAAGGCATCAAATTGATACTTGCGCCAAGATCGGCCAAAGCATCGCATTTAACATTATTCCGAAAGTACATGGAATAAAAAGCTCCGGGATCTCCGAGCTTTGGTGGGATTTTGTTTTGAACTATAGCTGAGCATTCTTCGTTAAGAAAAATTGCTGATATTTGCTCAAGCTTGCTTTTGTTATTAAGAAGTTCTTTCAGAAATTTCCCGTAATTGGGCATTCCGGCTAAGACATCAACGAGAGGAACATTGAGTCTAACCTCTTTGATTATTTCAATGAACTTTTTATAACGCTCTTCCATCTTTTCTTTCTTAAGGCGTTGAGGATAAGGAATTTTTGGTGTATATGCCTTGACGGATGGAATGTTTTTTTTGGTGGTTTGAGTTGTGTTTGGTTCCTCGTTTTCATCCTCACTATCAATGGTGACAGGAGCATTAGGATTAGGTGGTGGATCGTACGAGAGACCACTTCTTGTGAAAACAACATTGATATGCTCATTTCTTGTTTGTGGTGGGCAGTGCGTCTTATCATTTGATGGTTTTGGGTTGGATTGAGTGTTACTTGGCAATGAACCGGATGGTCTAGAGGAATGTTGGTCGAGAAAGTCGCTAAGCTTGTTTTCAAGATCTTGGATAGATGCTTGATGATTTTTACATCCTTGCTCAACTTTGGCTTTTAGATTGAAAAATTGATTTTTATAAAATCATTTGCGGATTTTGACCGACCACGAATTCTCTCATGGTTTTTGAATTCGGTTTCTTACATCTTTTGTCGAATTTTGTGGTGGTGGATCGTCGGTTCGTGGTTGAGAATCACGGTTATCATCCCTTGGTCGGCGATCTTGCCAATTTCGAATTTCGACCGTAATAATTACTACGATATCCTCCTCCACGGTATCCTCCTTGAGCATAACTCGCTTCTCCTTCCTTTGGTCCACCCATAGGTTTATCGTCGCTTTTCGGACGATGGGTGATTTCCTCCACAATTGTTGCATCCGTCTCGCATTTCCTTCATTTCATCTTTGATATCTTTGTACTGCGAGTCGATTTTTGAGGTTAACGCTTCCATCTTCTCCATGAGTTTTGAGGTATCGGTGTTTTCGACAAAAGCAACGGTTTTTCGGAGAGGTTTGGTTTTGGAATCTTTGGACCAATCAAGCTTGAGGAGTACTCGATCTTCGAGCAATTGATGTGCATCGTTGGGAGTCTTATAGAAAAATTCCTCCGGCATCAAGGATGCCTTGAGAGATTTCATCTAGTCCATGGTAAAAGATTTGGATAATGGTTCCTTTTGATAATCCATGTCCATGACAACTACGAAGCAAATCTTTCATTCGAAGCCAAGCTTCGACAAGTGATTCGTTTGGGTTTTGGTTGAAAGCAAATTTCTCCCATGTCGATCAAACATGGCGGTGGAAAGAATCGGCTCACAAAAGCTTGCCTCATCTCCTCCCAGTATTGATGATTCCGGGTTAATTCATTGTACCATACTTTAGCATCTCCGGTGAGTGATGATGGGAAAAGTTTGAGTTTGATGGCATTGACATCGGTGTCGCCATAACGAAACATGCCGCAAATTTCGATGAATTGACAATGTGCTTATGCGGATCGGCCAGCGCCGCGGACCATCGAATTGTCGGTCTTTGATCATAGAAAGGTGATGTCCCTTCACGGTGAAGTTGTCACCAAGGTTAATAGCAACAATAGCACTTTCGGGGTTGGTGCTACGGTTCGATTGGTTCCCACATGGGTTGATCGTCCGCCATGGGAAAAGGTAAATTGGTGAAAGGATTGTAAACAACTTTGGCTTCAATGAGGTTATCAAATGGTGGGTTTGGTACTCTTGGTACACGATTTTCCAATGGTATGAAACGTGTTCTCCTTCTTCTTGAATCAATCGTTCGGGGTTGGTAAGAGGTGTAATTGGTTCTATTCCGCTGCTCGAGTGTTCATACAATGTCCTAGAGAATCCGGGCAATATCTAAACACACGGACAAACAACAAAAGCAGTTTTATGGGTCGAGTAGGTAACCGGATCGGTTGCGGGATGCGACCGATCGGTTAGTCTAGATGATTGATGGACAAACTCGTAACCGATTCGGTTGAGGAACAACGGATCGGTTAAGGTTTATAAGATTTTTTTTTTTTTTTTTTGGTTGAATCGGTGAGGAAATTCAAAACTTGTTGAAACACAATCAAATCCCGGCGTGGCGCCAAAACTTGATGTGCCGGTTGGTGCAAGTTTTAAATTTATAAAGGTGAATTACCAATATTACCAATAACACATACGAGCAAGTATACTCGTCCGTTATAGCAAGATTATGAAGGTAAGTCGGGATCGTTCGCGGGATTTGAGTGAATCTAAGCACAAGTTTGAATTAACGAGTCTATCCAAAACATATAATAAAGCAAATAGGTATAATGAAATTGGATGATTAAAAACTACACTTGCTTAAACTAGTTTCATATCATAGATTAATGTGATTGTGTTAACCTCTTAACATGTTGGTTATGATAATTAGTTGGTGTACTAATCTATTGTTCTTACAAGTTAAACTTTGATCAAGAGTTTAGTTCATAAAAACAAGCATTAAGTCTAGCCAATCAATTCAAGATCAATTCAAGTTTCATAAGTCTACATACATAAACTTAAACACAAAACATCCACTTGTTCATCAAATTGCTTAAGAAATGGTCAATACAAAGGTAACCGATCATAGACAAAGGCTACAATTGATTCTCAACAACTAATCTTACGACCATTTAGATGTTTCCAACCAATCCAATTTGATAATCAAAAGCGTTTCTATTACAACCACACCTTAGTTCCTTTGTATAATCAAGAATAATGGGTAAAACAATCATCCATAGACAAAATGATTATGACTAGTTGAATAACAATAAGTCCTTTCGACCACAACGATTACTATCAATTAGCCAAACTTGATTAACAAATGTCACTATGAAACTTTAGCACAATTGGGTCTTAGAATCAACTTGAAATTGAATTAAAACATGTTAACACAATCACTTACTAATCATATGATAATCAACATCATTTAAGCAAATGTATAAAGAAACTAGCCACTCATAGCAAACATGAACATAAACTCATAACTTTGAACATTAGAAAACATGATTAAAAGTCTTACAATGCTTGGAATAAGATTACAAATGATGAAGTAATGATTCCCAAAGGATTAAGGTAGACTTCTTGGTGATTTGGCCTCCAAATGGTGAACTTCGGAACTCCAAACTTCTCGGATTTCTAAGGACGAATTTTGAGAGCTTAAGGCTTTGTTTGATGAGTAGAGATTTGTATATTAGGGTGTGTCTCTAATGCTCACAATTAGCCTCTATTTATACTAATTCCAAGGCCTAGGGTATTAAATCTTGAACTTGGCCTCCAAGGAGTAAGGAAGGGACTAGAATACACCAAGAGAAGGACCTAGAATCGTTTGGATGCAAAGGGAAGCTTAGTGATGAAGATTTGGCAGCTGCAGCTTCTCCAACCGGATCGGTCATCGACCAACCGATCCGGCTGGTCTTCAATAACAATAAGTCAACCGATCCGGTTGCGGGTTGCGACCGATCGGTGGCGATGGTTAAAACATTGATTACGGCGTTTTCCAACCGATCCGGTTACGGTTGTAACCGGATCGGTTGGATCTTCGAATCTGAAAACTTGATCTTTTCTTTACTATGTCTTGTAGAACTCGGTTCTTGAATCACTAAGGTCTTCAAAGGTCCTTGAGATCTTGATTTAGTCTTCTTGAAGCGGAATCTTCGTTTAGTGAACATTTCTTCATTTTCCTCCGTTTCCACGCACTTGGTTATAAACACTAGACAAACATCTTTTGATGCGTTTAAGTACTATAATCACGCAAATAAACCAAATAACACATTGCAACATGCAATGGGCCTGCATTCAGATACCTTTGATAGAAAATTATTCTTTAGGACAAGGGTAATTAAAGTGGAGTTAATTTCCTTCTAAAGCTTGCCTGTCTCAAAGAATTCTCTAACTGCACAACATACATCTTTCCCTACTATGCTCCATGCTTTCTTATAGAATTTTGAAGATAAGCCATCAAGACCTGCAGCTTTGTTGCCTTCAATTTGGAACATAGCATTCTTGATCTCTTTATCACTAACATTTCTCACCATCACATTGGCTTCATCTGCTGATAGCTTATTCTCAATAAGGGTTTCAATATGATCAATCCTGACCACTGGAACATACACACCCAAAAAGTTTTGGAAATGATTAACAAATTGACCAGCTTCCCAACTCATCATTTATAGCCCCAATTTTGTTCTTATGCTGCCTACTCTTGACAGTTCTATGGAAAAAAGCATTATTCATGTCCCCAAAACTCAACCACTTTATCTTTCCTTTTTGATATAACAGTTTTTCCTCATCTTTCAAAGCTTCAACATATTCTTTTAACACATCACATTCTTCCTCTCTAAGCATCTTATCATCAGGGTCTTTATCAATTTTGGTTTGCACATCTTTAAGTTTTTCCCTTAACTTCACCACATTGTCAAAAATATCACCATTTTCCAAGCCATCCTTTTCAAATGCACCTTTAAACTTTTAAGCTTTTTTACAGTTTTAAACATATGACACCCAACATCCTTATTTACCCAGTACTTATCCACCAGATGAAGAAAGTCTTCTTTATCAGCAACAAAATTAGCAAATTTGAAAGATTTATTCATTTTCCGAATAGCTTTTGGTATAACTAGTAATACTGGGCAGTGATCAAAAATTAAGTAAGGGAGAAAGACAGCTTAGGTTTGAGGAAACTTGCTAATGATCTCTTCATTACCCATTGCTCTGTCCAATTTCTTCAAAACCCCTACATAGTCTCCAGCTCTCACTTTATAAAGGTTCTTGGTCCATGTGTAAAACAACCCATTGCTAGAGAGATCCTCAATATCAATTTGGTTCACACACTACCTGAACTTCTATCATGTCATTAGTCATGTTGGATCCACCTACAGTATGCTCATTAGGAGCTAAGGTGACATTAAAGTCACCAAGTAAGAGCCAACAAGCATTTCCTACAATTCTCTTATAAATACTCAAATCCTTCCACAACATTCTTCTTTCTATACCACCATTGGCACCATACACAAATAAGCAAAAAACAACAACATTGCCCTCCACTGATTCAATTCTACATAGCACAGACTGTTTGGCACTATGCATAATAGTCATATTAACTTCATCACTGTACGAACCAATCATTATTCTACATCCTTTATCACACTAATTCAAGTTTTTGAAGTCCAATTCTAGTTGCCAAAAATGTTGTCACAAGTTTTCTTTAACTTTTTGGCTTTGATATGAGTTTCTAGGACTGCACATACTATTAACTTTTTCCTCAATAAATTTCCTTATTTCCTTTTGCTTATCATAGGTACTTAGACCTCTAATATTCCAAGTTCCAATTCTGCAATCCATAATCAACACAATTCAAACTCCTGGTTGCCCCTCTAGGACACTATTATCCATACCATGCATCTCATTAACCTTCATACTATTAGCTATTCCATTATCCTCCTCATACACATCATCATCTTCCTTAGTACAATTATTGACTTTTTGTTTTCCTTTGCCTTCTAAAATCTCTATGCTCTTTTTGTAGTATGCATACATATGAATATCCCACTCCTTCATATCCTCATCTGTTGGAGCTTTCTTTTGACTTAAGAACACATCAACAATCTCCTTATTCCCTAATTCTTGAAGATCATTCTTATTATTAATGTCATACATTTCCAAAATAGAGTACTTATTGGAAGTTCTTTTCATAGCTTCAAGTATCTCTCCATGTACAGTCCATGCTTTCCTACTTGGACTACTGACTTTTTGCCCATTTTTCTTTACTTCTTGAGCTTTCTTTTCAGGACTTTCATTCCCACTACTTTGTCCTTCTTTACTCTCAACATTCTTAGGTTTAAACTCATACTTTGCTACAGTTTTTTCCTTATAACTTTTTGCTTACTTCCACCAAATTTAGTAGGTTGAGGATTCTGTTTGAAATTTGGCCTTTTTACTTTATTATCCACTCCTCCTTCTTCTTGTAATTGACTTCAGGTTGAGGATTGTTTATTATTAAAGTAAAGTGTTTTCTCACTTTTCAGAAGATAATGTTTACTTTACATTTTTTACTTTTCTTTAACAACAAAACTCAAGAACACAGTGTTAATCTCCGTTGCTCGATAAGTATTCAAAAGAGTTTTATTTTGAATATAAGAAGTGTTAGGTTGGTAGGAATAGAAGTCGGAATGGAAGAAATCATGGAGTGAAAATTGTTGTTTGATTTGAGTTTTGGAATAAAATGATTTGGGGATGTTTGGTTTGTGGAGGGAATGACTATGGTTATTGAAATAAGTATGGGTTTTTAGCTAGCTAGGGTTTGATAATCATTTTCAAAAGTAAAACCCACTATTCAAACAATTATATTTGGAATGAAAGTCATTCTTTCATTCTCATACCCTCAAATCAAACACCCACTTATTACTTGATTCATTTCGCTATATCAAGAACCAAAAATCCTTATATTCATTCCACATTTGCCCCATATTTTCGTTTCATTACATTTTGAAATGGTATGACATTTGTCATATTTCATTCATTTACCATTCTTTTCAATATACCAAACAATATGTGAAAATAGCTCATTTCGTACTAACATGAAAATGGAGTAGCAATGAGAAAATGGAGTAGTAATGACTTTCGATTAGCGGTCATTTCATTATATCATTCATTCATTCTCTTTATTGTTTCATTATGCCTAACCGGCACATTTTTCGCACTAGCATTGAAATCAAGTAAAGTAACAATATTAAATACTTTTTGATTACCTTTTAGTTTTTATCGATTTTTTTTTTCTTTTTTTTGTAAAGGGTAAACAAACACTCCTACAGAGACTTAACATTGCATAAGAATGACACGTCATACTTATGCATAATAAGAAAGAAACCTATCTAATTTAACCATGAGATGAATTAGCGTTTGGTTTCATTGTTTGTAAAGATAGAGCGTGAGTGTTTATGGTTTGATTGGTGTAAAATATTGGAAAAAGAAAACCAAAAAGCTCCTAATCAAGCGGTATTCGTGAATGCTTCCCGAACAAAATATAAACTAGATTTTTCATTTTAGATTACTTAAAGATAACGAGTTTTGACTCAGATGTATGCGTCCCAACCAAGGTATCTTTTGGATCGTTATCGACCCTTTCTGTGACACCATTGAACCCTAATTGGTTGGTTTAAGTTACATCTATAACCATTTGTGAGTTTGTTAGTAATGTAAATATAGTATAATTGTAAGATGGATTTCAAAAGAAATTGAAAAATGATAAAAGAAAGGGCCAAAAATTTAGTTATTTTCAAAATTAAAATTTGTTTTTTATGTCTATAATAGATGGTGGATGAGCTTTAAAAATCTTAAGGTATTGCTCGTAAACCAGCATAAGTTGTTAACTGCAATCTAGGACTAGGCATAATGGATAATGGAGAGAACCGAAATAACAAATTGCTCAAACTGTACCGGGTATATTTTACCTGGTACACAGTCCACCTTTTTTTATCATAGCAATTTGGTTTAGTTCGGTTTCACATACAATACGCCAATATGTTTTGTTGAACCGGACTCACTAATCTTGAATGGTAAAACGCAATTTATATTTTTATCTTTTCACTGTGATAGCCTGAATAGATAAATAAAATAAGTTGATAGTGAGGTAATTACAAACAAATAATCATCTACATATGTTGATTGTGATGAATATTGTAGCAAACAATTTCTCTAGGCAAGTGTTTTGATTATGGTTGAATATGAATAACCTCCCATCACGCAACAAGTATTAGCAACACGTTTAGATAGGGTTAAAAGTATGTGTGTTGGATCGGACTCACTAATCTTGAATGGTAAAACGCAATTTATATTTTTATTTATTTACTGTGATAGCCTGAATAGACAAATAAAATAAGTTGATAGTGGGTTAATACAAACAAATAATCATCTGCATATGTTGATTGTGATGAATATTAGGCTTATAGTCATTCCTGGCACTCGGCGCATGTCTTTGATCAACACCGGTTCCGTCACTCGTATCTGGTTGAACCTGTACTTCCTTTATGCCGCTCCTAGGGACTACCCACTCCCGTTCCTTGGTTTAGGGACCAATATTTATCCTATATACCATGTTTGTATGGTGGCGTGATGTTCTACGTGAATCCACGTTGGAAGGACGTCATACCAAAGTCGTACAATTAGGACCTTGATATGGGTTTATTCTGCTTATCGTTTTGGAGGTTATGTTCTCCTTCTTCTTGGCACCTCATGAGATCGGAGGTATTTGGCCCTTCTTGCGCACCGCTTCAAAGCCAACGTGATGCTCCTTGGTCGATGACCAAGATATTGGCGAATACCACATATGATCGAGAAAAGAGTACCTATAATCACATGAAAACCATGAAAGCTAGTTGCTAAGAAAAGGGAAAAGTCTCTGCTTGAAAGAGAGTAAAACAAACCGAAATCCCAAGAGCTAATCCAAAATCACCTACTCCATTGACAAGCATAGCTAATCACCCATCAATAATATCCTTCCATCTCATCTCATACCTAACAATAGATTTTTATGAGCAACCATGCCAAACCCATACCTCATATATTTTTTTTTATGCAACGGCTATATTTTTCTTCCCCAAACTCCACACCAATTCGGTGTTTTATACCTAATTGAACACACCGATTTGGAGGCGACGGTGTTGCCGATCGATGTGGTCCAAACCGACCTCCATTACCCCCTTACGTTAAATACATGTCACCCAAACACGTCACCCAAACTATCTTATAAACCCTGCAAATAACCAAGTTCAATCAACCAAGAACATCAATAAGCATGAATGAACATATCAAAAAGTACATTAACTAAAAACTGACCAAAACCAACGAGCCCAAAATCAGATTTTCCACAATAAAGTGAATGCTCGGTAAAATGCTCGACTTACTGAACACTTATTTCACTAATGCATCTAGATAACTAGTTATGATAAAGATAACCGAAAACCAAATCAAAAAGAAACAATGTTTTAAAATCTATGTTAAATCATTTGGTTAGATCGGTTGAACAACATCTTGGTGCTCGATTTGCAAAACTTTATAACCTTAAACGAGGTTAGCTTAAGCAAAACAGATAAAGTAACTAAAAACATAATTATTTTAAAATATATGAAAAAAAGTTAAAACAAAAAAAGTTGAAATAGTTGTTTATCAAAAGAGGGTGAAAGATCGCTTAGAGCTAATACTTTTAGCCATCATTCGCAAATCAAACCAATAGGAAATATATCCATCATCATCTCAACCACCCACTTAATCCATTAAAAAAGACTGGTTCGTGGCATCTCTTACCTGTTTCACAATTTCGCCTAAAGGTCTAAACACGATCATGTGCTTTACAAGCTTTTAAGCACCATATAAAAGTCGTAAAGGTGTAAAGGGGCAACAAGGGTTTAATGAGTCCTCGACTCAAAAATAATGTCAAAATCGTGTAAATTGATTGAAATCAATAAGCAAAAAATCACTGACATGAACAAAAGCATAAAGCTTAATCAAACAGAAAATATATTGTCGAGAAACATGATTTCTTAAAATCCTCAAAAATAGAATTATCGAAATCATAAAACTTACTCATGGTTTTAACATTGCAAGGGTGAATGATCGCTTAGAGCTAATACTTTTAGCCATCATTCGCAAATCAAACCAATAGGAAAACAAATTCCATCATCACCTCATTCACCCACTATTAAACCATTATCAAACCATTGAAACAAACAACAAAATAGATATAAAAAGAAAAGGATCAGATAGAGCTAATACATTTTCGCCATCATATCGGCAAATCAAACCAATAGGGAAAACAAATTCCATCATCATCTCAATTTCTTTATATAAAAAATAAAAAAACAATAATAAAAACTAATTTAATAATTAAAAAAAGAAGAGATCAGATAGAGCTAATACATTGTTGCCATCATACCGGCAGTCAAACTGATGCAGTTTTTCTTAGCAATCAAATGGCTCAATACTAAGGATGAATCAAAGACTAAAACTTGAACCCAAAGGTTCTAAGAACACAAGTTCATTAATCAAAAACCAACCAACGTTTACAATAACCAAAACCCCTATAAATAGATCCTAGAACCAATAAAACAAAATAAGCGGATAAAAGGAAACCAAATAATTTACCAATAAAAATAAAGATAAACATGGAATATTAAATCATAGATAATAATATCTATAATTGTTTTCCCTGTGGGTCTTCTCGCGGGTCGGGTCCGGATCGCCTGCACCATTCTCCCCCTCTTAGAAAAAAACTCGTCCTCGAGTTTTCGTAAACTTGGGAACACAAATTCGAACCACAGCCACCTGGGTCGTAGGGAACATCAAATGACTCACCTAATTGTACCTCATAATTGAAAAAAAAACTCTATCTTTTTAGTATGTTTATCCACATTATGGCTAACCTCATTAATAATAATATTTTGAATTTTCGAAGTAAAAAATTGAGATACCATCTCTTTAATTTCCTCTTTTACTGAACAAAGATTTAACTCATCCATTATACGCGGCTCAATACAAGGAAATACCACATCTTTAGCTGTCGATTTAGCCACAATGGTGCAGGCGATCCGGACCCGACCCGCGAGAAGACCCACAGGGAAAACAATTACAGATATTATTATCTATGATTTAATATTCCAAGTTTATCTTTATTTTTATTGGTAAATTATTTGGTTTCCTTTTATCCGCTTTATTTTGTTTTATTGGTTCTAGGATCTATTTATAAGGGTTTTGGTTATTGTAACGTTGGTTGGTTTTGATTAATGAACTTGTGTTCTTAGAACCTTGGGTTCAAGTTTTAGTCTTTGATTCATCCTGTATTGAGCCATTTGATTGCTAAGAAAACCGCATCGTGTGGTATCAAGAGCTTTGGTTAATTCAAATGGCTCGCGTGATGAGAACTACCTTTTACTCGCCGAATCGCCGACCGAGGCGGCGATAAAACCGTGTTCGATTCGCAAGATCGCACGATCCAGGAAACTGACCTAAATGATGTCATATGGGATGAGATCGTTGGGAAAGAGGAGCATCCTGAAGAAGGCGATGGTTGCAAGTTTCAGGAAACCGACTCAGAGGCTTTCATCCGGGATGAGAACTATGGGAAGGAGGAGTATCCTGGGAGTTGTAGCACCCTATATTCATCGCATCCTTGTTTCGATTGTTATGGAGACAAAGAGGTGAGTAACGAAGATTATTGGTGGGTTACACGAGCCTTGAACGTGGTTGTTGTTCAAGAGGGGGGTACCGTTCAAGAAGAGATTACCGGTGGCAGTCTCGAGGGTGGGAAGGTATCCATTAGTATTTTAAATGATTTTGTGATGGGTGAAAAGACCGAGATCGGTGCTGTTAATGATTTAGTTCCGTTGGTTGCAAATGGTGATACGGTGGCTTCCGGTAGTGCGCCGGTGGTTAAGATCTGTGATCGTGTGGCTAAATCGACGGCTAAAGATGTGGTATTTCCTTGTATTGAGCCGCGTATTGAGACTGCCACCGGTAATCTCTTCTTGAACGGTACCCCCCTCTTGAACAACAACCACGTTCAAGGCTCGTGTAACCCACCAATAATCTTCGTTACTCACCTCTTTGTCTCCATAACAATCGAAACAAGGATGCGATGAATATAGGGTGCTACAACTCCCAGGATACTCCTCCTTCCCATAGTTCTCATCCCGGATGAAAGCCTCGAGTCGGTTTCAAAACTTGCAACCATCGCCTTCTTCAGATGCTCCTCTTCCCAACGATCTCATCCCATATGACATCATTTAGGTCGGTTTCTGGATCGTGCGATCTTGCGAATCGAACACGGTTTATCGCCGCCTCGATCGGCGATTCGGCGAGTAAAGGTAGTTCTCATCACGCAGAGCCATTTGAATTAACTCGGCTCGATACCACCGATGCGCTTTTTCTTAGCAATCAAATGGCTCAATACTAAGGATGAATCAAAGACTAAAACTTGAACCCAAAGGTTCTAAGAACACAAGTTCATTAATCAAAACCAACCAACGTTATAATAACCAAAACCCTATAAATAGATCCTAGAACCAATAAAACAAAATAAACGGATAAAGGAAACCAAATAATTTACCAATAAAAATAAAGATAAACTTGGAATATTAAATCATAGATAATAATATCGTAATTGTTTTCCCGTGGGTCTTACCATGGTCGGGTCCGGATCGCTCGCACCACAAACCAATAGGAAAACAATTTCCATCATCATGTCACTTATAAACTTTCAAATGAAAAACATATATGAAAAAACCAAAAATTGAATGAAAGAAATAATGAGTAACGGCGATTATGAGTTGTGGGTTTTAGGCTGGCCCTAATAGAACAAATCGAGTGTCGATCAAGACAATGTAGCGATCGAGTAGTGTCGATCGTGTTCTTTGTGGTGAAATCGATCGCCAACAAAAATGCAAGGAATGGATCATCCGCCGATCGAGACAAATGCTATGTTACCGCTTAATATTTAATCCAACCGTTGCATATCCAAAAAAAAAAAAAAAAAAACTACTAAAACTACCCTATAAATACACAACATATTTACACACTAAACTCACAAATCTCACAATCCTCTATAAAAATCTCACAATCCTCTCTATAAAAATGTCTAAGAAAACACCACAAACCAAAGGCCGAAAATCCCGTTTGGCACAAAGCGCCCGCATATTTTAACACCGGATCCGAATTTTGGTTAACCTGTCTCACCAAGAATCAATTTCCAACCCCCGCTTTCGAATATCAATCCCAACAAGCTCCACAACAACAAACTAACAATCCATTTTTATGAATCGTCCATTTGTTCCACCGTATCAAAACATCCAACAACAACAACAACAACAAAGCCACTCCGTCGAAGCAACCAATCTATGTATGGGTCACCCGAATCGTATACCGGTCCAACAATGGATTCATCAACGCTTCATATTCAAATTATCAAGAATATTCTCCGGTTAACCGTATCAATCTTGATGGTTTTGATTTCGATGACCAATTATACAACAATCCTGCTTTTTTTGTTGGAACCGGTTCGGGTTATCCGGCTCAAGAGTATCACGGTTCGGGTACCGGTTCGGCTCATGGATCGTATCACGATTCGGTTAACCTTGATGACGTAGAAGAAGAAGAATGTCGAGAAGAGACGTCACCGGTCAAACCAAAGAAACGAGCTACAAAGGCGAAGAAGAAGGTTGTCGAGAAAGAAGCCAAGAATGATTCGTCGCTTTGGTAAAAAAAAGAATAAAAAGAAATCTTCGGAGTTTTCGAAAGCTATGATTATGGAAGGTGTTGCCGAGAAATGGGACAAGATCAAGTCCAAGGCATTCGGACAGAAGAAGGAGCTGGCAGACGAATACTATGATTTGAAGAAGAAAGAGCTAGAACAACGGCAACTGATGTTGGAGATGGAGCAAAAGAGAAGAAAGGAAGACAAAAATTGGCACTAGAAGAACAAAAACTTGAATTTGAGCGACAAAGAAATATGATCTGATCTCATGTTCTATTGCACGCCAATCGATTTAATCTTTGCCCGCATACAACAACAAACAATGCGAAACTCAAAGACGCGATCAAGGCACGCCACAACCTAGATTTTTAATAAGTGTTGTAAAGTTTTAATAAGTTTCAGTAATGTTTTAATTTTATTTGAATTATTATGTAACGTTTAGTTATTAATGAAATTTTACTTTGTGTTAAAAATGTTTTGTTTTGTTTTTGTTTTTGTTTTTTTTTTATATAAATAAATAAAAATAATGAATTTAGTCGCCTTACTCAAAGGCACCTAATCGCCTCAAGGTCACGGAGAAAAAAGGCGGCGTGGCGGTGAAAAGTAAGGGATTGAATCCCTCTTGAAGGCGACCTTAGGGTTGACGGCATATGTTTATAAGAGCATAAGGTGTCACGAAGAGGCATACCTCTTCATCGATGCCACCTCGCCACATCAAGATCCCACTCCCACAACTAACCACAACAAACCCCATCACTCATAACAAACCTCAACCTCTTCATTTGGGGCCCACTACCACTTTATTTTTTTATTTTTTACATTTCACATATATACAACCATATATCTTGCCAAAAAAAAAAAAAAAAAAAAACCACCATATCTTCTTCTTTCATTTTCACATACACACCATCTTCTTCTTCTTCTTCCATTTTCACATTACTCACATCTAATCTATGAGATAGAAACATAAACCAATCATCAATCCTTCCAATCTCTAACACATAAACAAAGATCTTGAATAAAACACATGAATAAAACGCAGAAGAAAAACAATTTTTAGTGCGTTTGGTTTGTAATTGTCGAAATGTCGGTGGAAGAGGCTCGTTGTGCGGACGAAGAGGAGGCCACGTGAAGGATCATGAGCTACGCGGTGTGGCGGCGAGCCACGACGAACAACCACGCCGGACGGCGAATACCATGGCGAGCCCACACCTTGCCCTCTAAAGGAGATTCGAGGATGTTGTAGGGTTTTTTGTTATTAGGGAAGTTGCACATATGGTCCTTGTAGATATGTTTGTTTTATGTTTAGTCTTTATATCTAAGGACTTGATTCTTTCATGTGACATTCTCAAAAATAAAAAATTTAAAATATTAAATCAACATATTTACTTATTATGAAATTCTCTTACTTTTGTCATGAAATCAATAGTTTGTACCTCAGCACTTCCCAAATTTATACTAGTATATAAAGTGTTTAAGACATTTTAAATAAAAAAGTCTTATAAATTTTAGGACAAAAAACATTTCTAATAAAAGTAATCCGCTAAACTTGTTACCAAAAGTACAATTAATATAGCACTTGATATAAAACAATAATGCATAAATTATCTAACTTGTAACATTTGTGTATATTAATGTCAGAATTAATGAAATCATTAAAAAACTCTTACTCAAAAGTACAATTAATATATCACTTGGTACAAAACAATAATACATAAATCATATTATTTTTCTTTTTCATTAAAACGCTCACTAATGAAATTTACAAATCATTAATAATATAATTAAAATACCCAATCACTAAAAAGTATAATTAATATATCAAATGGTACAAAACAATAATGCATAAATCATTTTATCATTTATATTTTTAAACACTCACTAAATGAATTTTATAATTCATTAATGATATTATTAAAATACTTTTCACTCAAAAATACACTTAATATATCACATGATATAAAACAATAACGATAAATCATCTTATCTTATATTTCTTTTTAAAACACCCACTAAGTAAAATTTACAAATCATTAAGCGGATCATAGAAATCAATCTTTTATGTAGTCGAATTTATGACACCACTGCTTTTACCACGCTTACCACCATTTACCACCACGACTTAGCAATATAGACACCACTAGATGGTGCTAAAACCGCTATTTTAGAACACCTCAGATGTTTAAACGATATATAATATTACACATCCTAAACGAATAGCAATATCGTTGACTATCGTTTCCGTGATCGTCGTCAGACGCGATCAAGTCTGCTTTTTAAAGTAAAATTGTGTGGTAAAGTTGTTCAATTAAGTTATTCACATGTTAAGTTAAGATCACGAAAAACATATAATCGTGTAAAGACCTCGCTATAAAAGTTTTTATTATGTTACTAAATTCTTAAGTAAGAAAAACAAACTAATTTTCAATTTGGACATTCTTTTTTTTCCTTTTTAAAAGGAATGCATCGAAAAAACGTTACTATGGCCCAAAAATATAATCACATGGGGTATAAATACTCAGTTTTACAAAAATGACGGGTTACCTCTTGTTCAGGTACGTGAAACGCATAAATAATAAAACTTTAACTTGGTTGCACACAATATTAACACTTTTATTTGATCCATGTCTATACTACATATACAATGAAAATAGTCAAATATTGAAAGTTAAAAGTTGAAAATTTGAAAATGGTCAAAGATGAGAGAAATGTATAGTGTAATTAATACTCTTATTGAAATACGTCAATACTTAAAAGTACAATGATTTATTCACGTTGCACAACCAATTAAAAACATATATACCAAATTAAATACAACCAATTAAAACACCCCTTACTAAAAACTACAATAAAATTTTCACAATATATACAATTTAAACAAGTTACAACATAATCCAAAATATAAAATAATTAAACACACTAATTAATATTATTTTTAAAACATCAAAAAATGAAAAAGTACATGTTATTATACACATTATGCACATTAATAAAACGAATCAGAGATGACCCGTTGAAACCGATACAAACTGGTGAATCAGTCTTCATCGAGATCTAATTTTCCGGTTAATCGTCACAGGATACCCGGCACAATGAATGCATGACTCATTATCTTATATATAAAGGAAAACTAAAAGTGAAAAGTGAAAACTCAAACATAAAAAAAAAATGTTGAAAAGATATATTTAAAAGGAAACGATGTCGCTATAAGTTATTATTTTTCGTTTATAACCCATAAACTTTTTTTATCACTAAACGATGTCGCTTATAAAATATCGTTCTTGTCTGCAGAATCTTCGGTCATATAATAACCCGCTTTATACTAGAAATCAACTCGTATGATATAAGTAAAAACGTGATAATGGGTACAAACTTAAACAAACCCATATAAAAATAGATTCAAATTATCCAACACTGAATCAATAGTGGCTAGAGGGTAGGAATTATAATCGCAACCAATGAATCAAATAACTGTATTCAAATTGAATTTGACCAAAAATATTGGGTGATACAAAGTTTAATCAGCTGACTGTTTAGAGTTCAGCTTGGTACTAAACACATAGTGATTGCAAGTACAATGACGTTATTAGTAAAGCATAGCTTTCTTTGGCTTAAAAAGATATCTAGACTGATAAGTCGAAAAAAAGACATCCCCTAGTAGACGAATTTGCAGTATAGCATATAGAATAACCGGTATGTTAGCCAAACTTGTGACAATTATTGGCATCCATTGCAAGTCTTTGTTGTAAAGCACAAAGAAGCTTGCACTAAAAGCAACCATCATGGTCACAATAGAGAGGAAGAGTGTTGCAAGCCGAACATTAACTTATTGGGTAATGAGTGCAAGAAGTCACGCTGAGCATAACGGGATGTAAGGATAGATAAGAACATGAGGACTGAAGTTGAAGACGATATCAAAGAAACCGCATCTGAGATCACAAAAACAACAAGGGATGGTTTTTGGCGGAAAAAAGGTATACCGGTGTCTTGGTTGTATCCACCAGGAAGTGCAAAAGCAGCTGCAAATACTATGGTGGCTATGAGAGTAGCAACAACCATACATTGTGATGCAGTATTCTTCATCCACTCTTCACCTTTGGTTACTAAGTCTTCGTGCCTTCTGGGGAACAACTCATGTGGCGTGTAACCGCTGTTGTTAACCTGTTGTCCAAAACCAATCGGGATCATCTGCTCCACCTCCTGCATTTTTTTATACTTAGTAGTACAGATGCCACAATGTGCATGCTGGCTAATGGTCTGAAATGAATTAGGGTCAAAAAAGGTAGTTTTAGAGTAAAGTTTGGGCGTTGACCCACAGATACTTTTGGGCATTTGTTAAGAAGGGTTCTTGATTTTTCGGTTGAAATATAGCCTAATCAAACCAACTCAGACACATTCATAAGTCGGATTTGCCACATATAATCTGTATTATTCCAATTTGAGCAAAAGTCCTTCAAATTATTAATTATATTGTTTTATCAAGGTTAATGCATTAACATGTTGGCTTCAAAGTCTACACTTACAAACATATGATGAAAGAAAAATTATTCATAAGCTTGAAGGGAAAGACGTACCTTGAACCATAATAACTCTCGTTGCATTTGTAAAGCGACACCTGATACGTTCTGAAATCGTTTTAGGTTAGAACATTTTGCAACTAAATGCAACAAATTATTGCCTTTATAATCTCTAACACGAGTTATTCGATCTTTCATTGAGCCAATCTCATACAACAAATTATAGATCTCTGCATTACGACATTTTACAGCGATGTGAAATATAGTCCGCCCTTCTTCATTTTGTTTCCACAAAAGCTCTGGGTATGACCGAATGAGCTCAATTATAAACCTCGTGTTGCCCGAATTTGCAGCAACAAAAAGTACTTGCGAAGGGTATTCCCTTACGTTTTCCTTTGATAAAAGGGGCCCTTGGAGAATGTTATCAATCTCACTCTTTGGCATTATGGCCACGTGTGACCAAACTATCCTCAAAATTAAGAGGGCTTCATTTTCTTTTTCAGCATGCCCTGCCTTCACATTAAACACTGCAAACGGTGAAAACACAAAACCATGTACACCATTATACCTCCAAGTATGACTTTTGTTAAGCATCTCAGAATCTGAATTTAGTCACAAATATTTATGTCAAGGTTAATTAATCTGATCAAACAGACTTTATACACTCTCACTTACTCCACAAATAATACGTGCACAAAATTGACGCTACTATACATCGTCGCCGCTATCACGAGGTAATTGTCTCAGTATATTTCTATTGTTCAATTACTAAAGTTATATTTGGCCATCCAAGTTGTTAGCCTAACTCACTAAAATGTCATGAACAACAACGACATTATATCACAAAGCACAAGCATTTCGAGTCAGGGCATCATGCATGCACCAAAATCAAAAAATGCTCATGTAATTATGATATGTGCTGGAGACAATTTTAAAACTCGAGTGACCTTAATAAAGAACAATTTATTGCCAAAATCCAAATAAATAGCCTGAAAGCGTTTATGCGTTCAAGGTAGGATAAACCAAAGATAATAAGGAATGTTATACTTACTAGACTTGAAGATTCTCCCAATAAGATGTTTTAATTCTTTTAGTGTGCGAGTCTTCTGTGCCAAAGCTAAAAGGACACCTGTGAGTACTTCCTTATTTGCAATTAGTTCGTTCCGGTCATTCAGTATTTTTAGAGCAACATCTACACAAGTTTTTGCAATCACTTAACGAGACAAAGTGAAACAAGGCTTTTTGCTTAAAAATCAACCACAAAATTGTAATGAGAAAAGTAAAGACTATGAAGTGAAATTCACCCTCAAGAAAGAGAATACAATTATTTTTGTTAAGAACTACTTACCAAATATATCAGCTTCAATGCATTTTTGTAGAACCTGACTGCGATTCTCATGTGTCCAAAAATGGCCAGTCATCTTCCTCGAATTATCATAAAGATACCTCGTCATATCAGGTTTTGCATATGCAGCAGCCATATACAACGGCAACTTATTATAACTAAAGGGGATATCCATTAAGGCTTTGTTCTTATTCATCATTATCATGGATGTTTTCAAGTTTCCCACGCTAGCTGCTAAAGTGAGGGCAGTATAGTAATCACTGTTCTGTAGTTCCAGATCGTCGTTGTCCATCAAAGTTACTAAATTCTCCACAAAATTTTCGACAGACTTGGTGCTTTTTGCTGATGCTGCAATGTGAAGCATCGTTTCACAAGTTTCAGTGATAGCAAAACGTATCAGCTCTGGTTTTTCGTCAAGAATAGCTTTTGCAGCGTTCCAGTTTCCTTTGACTGATGCTTGATAAAGTGGAACAGCATACTTGACATAGTTTTCTCGACTTCCTAAAGATTATACATTTTTAAAATTACTTTAGTGCTAAAGTCACCCACCTTGATTTTCAAAACTAGACCGCGAAGTATTAACTTGAATGTTTATTTTTATTTTCTGAGGTTAATCACTCTAATTTATTCTCGATGAATTATCAAAAAGAACTAAAGTGTTTGATCTTACTTTTAACCACCCTATCATTTTCGACATGTCCTGCATATTTCTTCTTTCTTTGTGATGTTAAGTTAATTATTTCTTCTTTTTCTCACAAAACTGTCATTGTTGTAATGTAACAACATTCACTCATGTAATCACTAGTTCCATACTTCCATATTCAAAGAGCAAACATAAAGAACTTTCGGAACAAATTAAGTAAAAGCACTAGCTGCAGGTACTAAAATTTCAGGGCAGTCTCGTGGTTTTCGGTGGCCCTATGCAATAACAAGAAAGAGGCCCTAATACACTTGTAAACTAAAAAGAAATTGTATATAAACTTGAATTATATGACTCATATATGTTTAATGTTATATGTATTTATATGCAAAACAAATAAAATGTAGCCTTTTTAAGTTGAGGCCCTGCGCGATAGCACCTATTGCACACCCTTCCGAGCCCCTCTCAGTAAAATTTAAAAAAATTACCTTCAAGTAGATCTAAACGAGGTAGATTTGGTGGTGGACTAATCGGAACGATAGTATGGTTTAAGGAACCAGAGCTTGTGCTTGGGTGGTTCATACCTACAGCTTACTTCCTGCAACGTCAAGTGACTGTTAGGTGCATGATTATGTGATGCATTTGAATATACCTCAAGTTTCATTAAGTGATGTTCAAAGGATGAGTCAACCGTGTTCGTTTTCTCTTTTCATGAATGGAGATTTGAACATGAATATAATGTTGTTAAGTCAACGTTAATAAAATATGAAATTTACAAGACCATAACGATTTTTTATTGCTAAAAGCTACCCCAGTGGTATGAAAGGTTGACAAAATATTTTTGCGATTCTTAACTACTTAGGCCGGGTGGCAAGGCATCCGTGAGAGGCTCACCTTGCATCCCCACTCACGAGTGAGTCCATGCCCAAGGTTATCAGTGACTTGCTAGTCACACATACCTATGCATATTAAGGTGAGTAACTCATCTAGTTGATTTGCGTGCCATATATGTTATCATTTGGGTGCTTAAAAAAATAAATAAAATAAAAAAAATTAAAAAATCTCACTACCCCATTTTCTCCTTATAAATACCCACCAAATATATTTTATAAAACACACAATACACTTTATAACTACATATTCTTTAAAAATCATGTCTCAAGAAAAACACCACAAAACACCAATCGTTTCCGAGGAAGAAATCCTCAAGCAATCCACAGACAACCAAGGAACCTTCAATTTAGGAAATACTCTTTCGCCAAACCAACAAATCAACTTTCAAGACAATCATTCTATAACCAAGCATACCAAACGAACCATACCGTAACCCATATCCATAACAACATCAACAACAACAAGCTTTTAGTCAATTCGCAGAACAACAACAACAAAAGCGCGTTTAGTTAATTTTCACAACAAAACGCGTTCCCATTTGATAACCCAAACTACTTGTCACAAACACAAAGGTGTGGTTCGTCATCACAACCTCATACACAACAAACCATGTCTCCTATTTCTTCATTTGCAAATGAAGAAATGTACTCCACACGGAGATGAATTTTATCAAAACCACCTCGTGAAGAATCTCCGTCGAAGAATCGGCCCGATGCAAGCACAAGCCGAAAAGGTGTCGAAGACGCAAGGCTAGGACTTCTCAAACCGAGGAGCAACCCGAATGATTCCATGGACCCATCGATGAAGAAATTGCGTTGTGCAAAGGTTGGATTCATGTTTATGAAGATAGTGCCAAAGGTAATACGAGGAAAGCTGATGGATTTTGGACTGACGTAAAGGCGTACATAGAGAGCAAAACAAAGATGGATCGCCGAACGTACGATATGGTTTGTGGAAAATGGAAGACGGTGCGCCCGAACGTGGCTCGGTTTTGTGGAGTGTTCAATAACGTCAAGCGTATGAATCCAATAAGTGGAGCAGGAGACGAAGACTACTACAATACGACAATGCTAAACTTTGAAGCTGAATACGGTTACAAGTTCACACTCAAACATTGTTGGGAGGTGTTAAGAAACTGTGACAAATGGAATGAAGTTGAAGCTCCAATTTTTTTAGCAAAGGAATCAAGAGAAAGGTCCAAGAGATACAAGTCATTTGGTTCTAGTTCATTCAACACGGAAACTGAGGATGCTAGTATTAATTTGAATGTTGAAGCTCAAGAAAACGAGGAGGATGATGTGCAGTGATGCGGTTTTATTGACCGTGTCTTAAATTTATAGTGTCTCGCAATACCTATGGTCTACCCTAGTGCACTAACGGGCGGTGTGCCGGTCGTGTGTAGTGTAGTAAATGGTAAAGCCGAGGTCGTCCCAAGAGCTATGTGTGTTGGATTATTACTAAGTCTAATGTCACGTAATAATGATGGTTTCGATGGGATTTAATTAATTAAACTACTAATGCGAGAATAAAATAAAGCGATAAATGGTAAAGAGAAATCAATAGAGAGAAGTGGTGCTAACCTAGTCAATCATCCTAGCTAGTTATGTGTCGCCTACTTACTTCCAATTACTTGGTGGGATCAAATTCGAGAGGACAACATTTGGTCAATTCGCCTAACCTATCAACAAAGATGCCACCAGGGAGAAATCAGTGCAATCATCATAAGTCCTGTTCCCGGTCCCTAAGCCAAGTCATTAAGCACCGCTACATGCTAGATTCATAATAGTGGGGTATTTATAGGCTGGTCAGGGTTACTGGCGTAACAAAATAGAGTTACGCCGTAACCTTCTATTCTTTCGTAAAATGCACTAGATCTGCTGGTTACGGCGTAAACTAATGAGTGGTTACTGTTGTAGTCTTCAATAAACTCGGTTACGCCGTAAGTGATGCAGCGATTCTGGCGTAAGTATCGCCGCGTGGAACCTCTTTTGACGTAATGTAGTTACGTCGTAACCTTTGGAAGGAGTTACGCCGTAATCTTTTGATAAGTTGGCATCTTGAGTCACGCAATAGTTATGGCGTAATGTGAGAGATGAGTTACGCGTAACTTCTTCAAAATAACATCTTGTGATAAATCTTTAGTTATGTTTCCATTTTCGCCTCTTTAGCTCCAATACTGTAATTTACCGAAAGTGGAAAACAATGGAAAACAAGCGTAAATACATATAAATGATATAAATAACGAGCATTATCTGGGAAATTGACACTTAATATTCGTGGACTATTTGATGTTATCAAATATCCCCCACTTGAACTCTACTTGCCCTCAAGTAGACCTTATTAGATAGATTCCTAAAAGATATCTCCCAAAACCCGGAAAATATGAGTTTACAAATCCTTATGCTAGAATAAAACAAAGCCGAACACCTCACGAAAGGGAACAAACACTCAAATCTCTCAACTATTCTAAGTGTCAATTTCGGGTGATCACCAATCGCATACCATAGCATGTATTCTATCATAAGCTTGGCGGTAACACAAATCTCCACCACTAGAGTTAAGGGCTAAACAATTCTCAAGGAAATATGGGTAGACACGACAAAGGTTAAGGGTGACTCGTCATTACTAACATGTCACGGCGAAGTGGACAAAATCAATGATACATGACCAAATCCATGGCCAAGACACCAAAGATTGCTCGCTGCATCACCTAGACACGCTTCATGACTAAAAGGGTAGGATAAGACATGGGATATATAATTGGTGTAAAATAAAAAACAAATAGGTAGTCTAAACCTATAACCAAGTCATCACCACTTACCGTCCGCCCAAAGTTCAAGCTTAGAAGCCAAGAAACCTGATCATGAAATGCAAGGTAAATGTGTCATTAGAGGACGACGTGATGGGCACACTACCTTTTCTCCAACTGTTGGCATAACTACCAACTCCAATCTTCAAATGCGACCGAGGTGGCCTCCTCGATACTAAATCCATAAAGCTCATACTACAGTGCTTATAACAACGCACTTTACAATAACATAATCATAAAAAATTTATTTATTTATTTATTTTTTTTCAACATAACAATAACATAACATAAGATCCCCCCACTTGAGATGAACAATGGGAATTCGGGGGGTCTTCCATGATCTTCAAAAATGTTGTCGGTGAAAGCGTGATTTCCGAACCTTTCCACTCAAACCTTGAACTTAGGCAAATGATGAATTCCCAATTACAAATAAAGACTACAGGGTAGACTAAGGTGTATAGGTGTATCGAAACAATATATCGGGTAAACAAAATGAAAGGAATGGCTCAGAAGGGTGTATCTAGGGGTATCTTGCACTAAAGATGAGTGCAAAAAAAAGGGTTTCACATGGGGGTCGAAAAGTCGAGGTGACTAATCGATAGACTCACAATGGTAGGCTGTTTGGGTGATAATCCTATAATATTGCCTTCTAAAACTCAAAAGTCCAAATACATCGAGCTAACTCAACATACCTCGTATATGGTCTCGAAATGATGCAAAGGCCAAGTTCTAAAGTTTACAAGCTACCGACACACTCATAATTTGGTGGATTTGGGGTAAAATATTGGAAACTGTTAAGGCTAATCTCACCATATAATATCAAGGGTTGTATGTGCTCGGCTAAGGTCTAATCCAGTTAGGTTAAGAAAAACATGTCAAAATATTAAAATGGCATAATTTTTCAAAATAAACTAGAAAATGAGGCGAAATAAAGTTCAAGAGATAATTCTACTCCGTCCCCCCACTTGAATTGTACAAAGTCCCTTTGTACTAGGCATTAAAATAAATATAACAACCCGCAAATTTTCAGATTATTATAATACTATTTATTTAATCAGAAAATACAAATCGGTTATTTTCCGACAGTTATTGATATTTTAAAACTCAAAAACGAAAAGATATCTCGCATTTACTGAAAAATGAGCTCGCATGTTTACCGACACTCAATCAATTATGGCTAAAGTCAAATAAATATTTTTCTGAGTTAGAATTAATACTTTTATTTTTACTTTTATAAAAACATGCTCAAAATTTGCATATCACATTTTGTCAAAACACCAAACCGTAACACCAGCGATACCCATTTAAGCTCAAACGGTACCCACAATACACTAAATAAATAAAAACCAAAAGTTTGGCAAATCCCCTACATTGGGTTAATGTGCATCGAGCACACCCCAAGCACCAAGAATATTTTGAGCTTGCCAATTTGAAAGTGACATAGCATATACATATACCTTTAACCAAAAATGGCCACACAACCAAGTCTAAGAGCAAAAATTTTAGTCAAGCTTTCCTTTTCTTTTTCAAAAGTTGTCGACCACAAGGATTAATACTCCAAGAATCAAGATTAGTGCATATATATGGGTAATAACAAGCCCTACTTTTGCAAACCAACTTAATAACCATGCAATGTGTTACCCAATAGTTGAGTAGCCAAAACAATATTCCCTCTTTCACTCTATATAACCCATCAGTTATATACATACATACATACCTACATTTAATTACTATCAAAAACTTCACAAAAGTCATATTACATTGAAGACCTCCCACCTTCTTTTTCTTTTCTCATTCACGGGTCACCATGCCCTCAAAACATCAACACTAACTTATTCGAATTTAGGACAACATGCACTTGTCTTAATCAACTAGCTTCTATGGGCATTAAACAATACATACACCATACCTCACTTTAAGTATTACCCACAAGACTTTGGTAAAATCACTTTTCCTTGCTCCTTATATGTTGAACAAAACACAATCAATCACACCATCGGTTCATTCAATAACATTTGCAAAACCAAAAGATTAGTTCAAGCTCTATTTACCTTGGAAGCAACTTGAGTAATTAATAAGCTTTGAAGTTTTGGGTAAGCTTTGCTTGGAGTTTTAAACTTGGTTCAACTTGGTTTGGTTTCCTCATTCATTCGAACCATCTCCCAACCCCACTGTAAGGATCTTGTGTTTCTAAACTTGTTACAACACTTCATTTTGAACCTAAGTTCCATGTATATGCTTGGTTATTAAAGTCTAAATAAGTCTTATTAAATATGTGTTAACATGCTTAGCTTTGAAAACAAAAGGTATCACTTGGATTATACGTTCACAATGACACTCTCCCACATATTTACACACGATATTCTCATGAGCATATAACTAGGTTGTGGTCAAAAGCTTGTGTGGCTACTTGAATAAACGTAACCTTAACAAACCTTACAAACTAGTGTTTTGGATACTTCACTCGACCCATACGAAATCAAAGTAAGCTATGCGAAGCATTTCAAACTTATATAACTTATCTTTCAAAGTTGACTTACTTTTTTGTCACTAGCTTATGTGCTTATTTACTCTTCTGCTAAAATCAGAAACCCGTTTGAACACATATCGGACCATAAGGTCCAACCTATTTCGATTAAATACCTATTGTGACTTCAAAAGCTTATTAAAACTTCGCTTAAAGATTTTAAAATGAGTAGTTTTCCGTGTGGATTTTGAGTCGAAAACTCACATAAGTCGGATGACTTATGTGAGCTTGTTTTGGTCCTTCTTGTGTTAACTTGTGTTAATTCATAAGCTTGAGATAACTCATTGAAATCTTGACATATAAATTGAATTGAAACTGAAACATAGAAATGCATATCCATACACGCACACTGTCTTTGTTCATGCAAGTATATAACACAAAATTAAATCTCATATAAATAAACAATTGAGTAAAGTAACACGAAACATGGGCTGTCTTGATGGTTCTGGCGGGCTTGTCAAGCGAGAGGTCTAGAGGTCGAACCAGGCAAGGGCAAATTTTACTCCCTTTCTTATTTTTAACTTTCACACATTGACAGATTCAACCCCTCAACTTCCAAACAGTTGACACTTTCTCTCAACACTCTAATAAATTTTGTAATTACAACTTTAACCCTCAACTTTGAATACTTTTATATCTTTATCAAGACTTTCATAAGTTTTACAAACTTGTAATTTTCTTTACAGCTTTAGTCCTTTTAAGTTGTACACTTAACACTTCTCATCCTAAAACTTTTGGGAGATAATAAATTTATATTATTTTACCACTTTTGTTAAATAAACACGATTAACACATATTTTTAACGACTCCATCCGCATAAATCATAAATATTATATTTTCCCACAACTCCGATAAATATATATTGTATATATATTTATACCCCTCAAAACTAAACAAATCTAATAAATACAAACTGATTTGTATTTATTCATACTTTGACATACTTGAGCCAGCATTCGAGTCAACTCACATACAAAGGTTTCAGATACATTTTTTACACTTCTTCCGAGAATCAATACTTACAAACACTTGAAAATGATTTAAACATAAACTCGCCACACAAGCAACATTAAACACAACCACTCGTAAACACTTAAATTTATTTACACACTTCGAGTCGTGAGTACACAATAATTCAAACCGAGACTTGCCATATTATATCTAGGTTTCATGTTGACTAAGGTGAGTTCATTGCCCACCGTGTCACTAAGGTGAGTTCATAGCCCCACTTTTACTCTTTTAACTGCTTTATAAACTATTTGGGGAGATACATGCTATAAACTAGAACACAAGTCTTTTCTTAAAATGTATGCTTGCATGATTATTATTATTATAGCCTAAGTTGCCGCCAAAAGTCCCTTCATCATGAACCATTAATCACTTGCGGTGAATGCAAATATTGTGGATAGTACTATGGTAATTGACGACCCGACTAGGTTATCGAAATAACCGGGCGCACTATATTTGGTATCTCTATGTAATTGGCTATTACATCTCAAAGGGGCAATTTTATTTACTTACACCAAGAATTAGGTGTATGCGTTAGTATTGGTATCATGAGCTTAGTGCATAATAATAACTCTCTTTTCTATGGTAATTGTCTTGTAGCAATTATCATCTCTTACTTGTGTTCAACTATTTACTAAACCTATGAATATCACTCAACCGTTGTGTTGATCTTTTAAGCATGTTTATCTCGTATTAAAAGGCGATAGCTAACTCGAGGCGCTTGGGCATTGGCATGACATGGTCATAGATGACTCGATTTACTTATGGGACCATATTTTATTAATGGACCATTTTTCGCAACAATTCAAACTTTGTAAACTCTATTTTACTTCAATAAATGAAATCTTTACTAAAAAGCTATTATTTTTCACTTGTGTTATGATCCAACTAAGTAGCATCCCAAAACCTTTTCTTCCACGCAAACCATTTTGGGGTGTTACAGATTAGCATCGAGCCTAGGTTATAGAGAACTAGGTATTTTCAAACCTAGACTATAACCACTTTTACAAAAACTTAACCCTATGACCGACAAATGCCCGCCGCCAAGTCGATTGCCTCACTTATGACTCGTTGAAGTCATCTTTGATAAGATATGTGTTTTATTACTAACAACTTAGTCTCACTATTAGCTATGATTGTTTTACTTATATGTATGTTAACGTACCAACTAGCTACGCCTTCTCCCCCACATAAATGAAATATTTGTTCAATCTTTCATACCAAACTTTAAAGACATTAGGACATGTTACTCGTATAACTAATCTAAGCATTGCAAGATTCATTGAACCTCGGGTGAATATAGATTGATCACCTATATTCAACCGGGGATATAGTGGGACATAGCCCGATCACCTATGTCCGACTAAAGGTGAATGTTGAAATCCGAAAGTAGTTATAATAGTGGTATGTCTAGTTGACCTCCGATTGACTTCAAAAGGGTAAAATTTTCATGTGTGTTCATCATAAGAGTTATAAAGGTTTACTACTACACATCACACAATCGACGTCACAACATTTTCTCACTACGATACTTTTTCTCCTAAAGCGAACGCCTTTCTCATTACTACACTCTCTAACCCACCATTTTACACACTACCCTTTACATCTTACTACCACGGGCATGGAGATTTGCTCGCGATGATGCACACTACCACTTCACAAGAAGACACCACAATGATCCATGTTGAAATGGACCATTCTACGCCACCACTTCGCCTCCGCGTACTGAGTTATGTATGAGATTTCCGAGCGATAATACATAACCAAAGTGAAATGTTGCATGATTCGAGTTAATAATTATATTTTAGATTTTCTTAGCACATTATGCGCAACTAACTAAATTTTATTTACCGCACGACATTACTCTATGTTTAAATTATATTTTTGGGTCGCTACTATACCATGTCTTCTGTTTCCTATCTCATCGACTTATCGTCTTCGTTACTGGATCATTAAACCTTTATTACTGGATCGTTGCAACCCATGTATCCATCATCCCATCGTATTATCATTCTCTTAGACGTGAGATCGAAGTTATCTCGTCATTCATTCCGGTAACAGTGTCACCTCTACCCCAAAACTCGTACTCAATCAATGAACCGGATTACATCCCTAGCCGTTCTAGGAACAACACACCTCGACATCTAAAAGAGAACCCTCGCTAAACATAAATAATAAACGAACGACAAAAGATCTAAAAGCGTGGCAAGAAGTTAACTTGCAACTCAAGCCACTTTTCCGGGAACAAATCCTAATTTTTTACTCATCCCTTTGGAACACCAATTGTCTCGTCTCTGCTACCCTCTTATGAAATAATAAACTTTGTCGTTATCTAACGCGAATCGTTTTCAAATATTTTACCGACCATTTCACGGTCATTTTACAAAAAGTCTTACTATCGTGCCATTAAACCAAAAATTTTGCGACTTTACTAATACTTTATAATCAACGACGTTCTCGATGTCTTGTCAACTACTTTCTTATAATGTGGTGAACCGATTCATTACCGTACTACTATTTTATAAAACAACAAACATTTCACTAGCAATATACAAACTATGTTACAATTTTTCCTACAAGTTTTATTACAATCTTACGAACTATTTTACCCTTTTAGTGAGTCATTTTAGCCATGCGATTTAAAACCATAAAACTTGGTACTCTTACCTCACAAACTAATTAGCCTTTACCGTACTAAGTATTTTATTACAACTCTATGAACCACCTTGATATTAGTTGAACTACGAAATCTTCTACTATTTGACAAATGATAAATTATTTTCTAAGCTATTTTACAAATCATTTCACGAGTTATTTTATAACTTTGAATTGTGTCTTACCGAATATTTCACTACCATTGATTAACCGTTTTCTATTACTTTATAAGCTGTTTTAAAAATCACCTTACCAAGTTATTGCTTTAATACCGAACCACAAACTACGATTTATCATGACAAAAGTATTTTCTTCTTACTCAATAAAATGGTTTTACAAACCTTTTTCATGAACTTTACTGCAATTTCCTTACAAACTATTTACTCCTTTTGAAAAACTTTAAAGGATAACCGATATTTTCTTTTGTAAATAGAACGAATCCTCGGAGTACAAAAAAAAAGCACTTTGTTTTGAAAACAATAAATATTTTAATGAGAATTGCTAAGGAACAAAACTGATTCATCATCTACAAAAGCTAAGGTATTTGAAATTATTTGAATTTGAGAAACAACTTTTGAATTCACGTGAAAACCTCCAACTTAGAACCAATTCCATGTTGACGCCTAAAAGTTTATTTAACAAGTTTTCATCACAAAAGCTGAAATCCAACAGGTTTCTTTACATGCATCAAGTTATCTTTAAAATTCTAAAGACTTTATATTTTTGAAAAGCATAACCTTAACAATCGAACTCGCCCATACACGTTTATAACTTTTGAAAACATACATACCCAACCACATCTCCTTCTATAACGTTTTCACCTTCAAGAACTTTCATTTAAATAACAATTGTGCCGACAATAAAATGCTTAGTGGCATTTTCTAAAAAGATTTATTCTAACGAGTCAAAAATCTTCTGGTCAAACCATGTCAAAACAAATTCTTATGCTAAGAAATATCAAAACATCGACCTTTGCGAAATTGTTTTACTTGCATCACGTGTAAAAATCAATCTCATTAAATTAGGATTCTTTCGAGGATGCAAGCCTCTTACCCAATTTATATCTCAAAGGAATTGTGCTTCTTGAAATTGTTATTCGAATAAATTTGTCCACGTCACGATTGCAACCAAAACTGGAAGACTTCAAATTTGTCCTTTATTACCTAAGCGACTAACACAAACTTAACCTCGAGGACGAGGTTCCCATAAGGGGTAAGTACTATAACAACCCGCAAATTTTCAGATTATTATAATACTATTTATTTAATCAGAAAATACAAATCGGTTATTTTCCGACAGTTATTGATATTTTAAAACTCAAAAACGAAAAGATATCTCGCATTTACTGAAAAATGAGCTCGCATGTTTACCGACACTCAATCAATTATGGCTAAAGTCAAATAAATATTTTTCTGAGTTAGAATTAATACTTTTATTTTTACTTTTATAAAAACATGCTCAAAATTTGCATATCACATTTTGTCAAAACATCAAACCAGAACACGGCGATACCCATTTAAGCTCAAACGGTACCCACAATACACTAAATAAATAAAAACCAAAAGTTTGGCAAATCCCCTACATTGGGTTAATGTGCATCGAGCACACCCCAAGCACCAAGAATATTTTGAGCTTGCCAATTTGAAAGTGACATAGCATATACATATACCTTTAACCAAAATGGCCACACAACCAAGTCTAAGAGCAAAATTTTAGTCAAGCTTTCCTTTTATTTTTCAAAAGTCGTCGACCACAAGGATTAATACTCCAAGAATCAAGATTAGTGCATATATACGGGTAATAACAAGCCCTACTTTTGCAAACCAACTTAATAACCATGCAATGTGTTACCCAATAGTTGAGTAGCCAAAACAATATTCCTCTTTCACTCTATATAACCAATCGCTTATATATACATACATACCTACATTTAATTACTATCAAAACTTCACAAAAGTCATATTACATTGAAGACCTCCCACCCTCTTTTTCTTTTCTCATTCACGGGTCACCATGCCCTCAAAAACATCAACACTAACTTATTCTAATTTAGGACAACATGCACTTGTCTTAATCAACTAGCTTCTATGGGCATTAAACAATACATACACCATACCTCACTTTAAGTATTACCCACAAGACTTTGGTAAAAATCACTTTTCCCTTGCTCCTTATATGTTGAACGAAACACAATCAATCACACCATCAGTTCATTCAATAACATTTGCAAAACCAAAAGATTAGTTCAAGCTCTATTTACCTTGGAAGCAACTTGAGTAATTAATAAGCTTTGAAGTTTTGGGTAAGCTTTGAAGCTTGGAGTTTTAAACTTGGTTCAACTTGGTTTGGTTTCCTCATTCATTCGAACCATCTCCCAACCCCACTGTAAGGATCTTGTGTTTCTAAACTTGTTACAACACTTCATTTTGAACCTAAGTTCCATGTATATGCTTGGTTATGAAAGTCTAAATAAGTCTTATTAAATATGTGTTAACATGCTTAGCTTTGAAAACAAAAGGTATCACTTGGATTATACGTTCACAGTCGACACTCTCCCACATATTTACACACGACATTCTCATGAGCATATAACTAGGTTGTGGTCAAAAGCTTGTGTGGCTACTTGAATAAACGTAACCTTAACAAACCTTACAAACTAGTGTGTTTGGATACTTCACTCGACCCATACGAAATCAAAGTAAGCTATGCGAAGCATTTCGAAACTTATATAACTTATCTTTCAAAGTTGGCTTACTTTTTTTTGTCACTAGCTTATGTGCTTATTTACTCTTCGGGCTAAAATCAGAAACCCGTTTGAACACATATCGGACCATAAGGTCCAACCTATTTCGATTAAATACCTATTTGTGACTTCAAAAAGCTTATTAAAACTTCAGTTAAAGATTTTAAAATGAGTGGGTTTCCGTGTGGATTTTGAGTCGAAAAACTCACATAAGTCGGATGACTTATGTGAGCTTGTTTTGGTCCTTCTTGCGTTAACTTGTGTTAATTCATAAGCTTGAGATAACTCATTGAAATCTTGACATATAAATTGAATTGAAACTGAAACATAGAAATGCATATCCATACACGCACACTGTCTTTGTTCATGCAAGTATATAACACAGAATTAAATCTCATATAAACAAACAATTGAGTAAAGTAACACGAAACATGGGCTGTCTTGATGGTTCTGGCGCTGGCTTGTCAAGCGAGAGGTCTAGAGGTCGAACCTGGGCAGTGGCAAATTTTACTCCCTTTCTTATTTTTAACTTTCACACATTGACAGATTCAACCCCTCAACTTTCAAACAGTTGACACTTTCTCTCAACACTCTAATAAATTTTGTAATTACAACTTTAACCCTCAACTTTGAATACTTTTATATCTTTATCAAGACTTTCATAAGTTTTACAAACTTGTAATTTTCTTTACAGCTTTAGTCCTTTTAAGTTGTACACTTAACACTTCTCATCCTAAAACTTTTGGGAGATAATAAATTTATATTATTTTACCACTTTTGTTAAATAAATACGATTAACACATATTTTTAACGACTCCATCCGCATAAACCATAAATATTATATTTTCCCACAACTCCGATAAATATATATTGTATATATATTTATACCCCTCAAAACTAAACAAATCTAATAAATACAAACTGATTTGTATTTATTCACACTTTGACATACTTGAGCCAGCATTCGAGCCAACTCACATACAAAGGTTTCGTATACATTTTTTTACACTTCTTCCGAGAATCAATACTTACAAACACTTGAAAATGATTTAAACATAAACTCTGCCACACAAGCAACATTAAACACAACCACTCCTAAACACTTAAATTTATTTACACACTTCGAGTCGTGAGTACACAATAATTCAAACTGAGACTTGCCATATTATATCTAGGTTTCGTGTTGACTAAGGTGAGTTCATTGCCTACCGTATCACTAAGGTGAGTTCATAGCCCCACTTTTACTCTTTTAACTATCTTATAAACTATTTGGGGAGATACATGCTATAAACTAGAACACAAGTCTTTTCTTAAAATGTATGCTTGCATGATTATTATTATTATAGCCTAAGTTGCCGCCAAAAGTCCCTTCATCATGAACCATTAATCACTTGCGGTGAACGCAAATATTGTGGATAGTACTATGGAATTGACGACCCGACTAGGTTATCGGAAATAACCCAAGCACTATATTTGGTATCTCTATGTAATTGGCTATTACATCTCGGGGGCAATTTTATTTACTTACACCAAGAATTAGGTGTATGCGTTATTATTGGTATCATGAGCTTAGTGCATAATAATAACTATCTTTTTTCTATGGTAATTGTCTTCCAGCAATTATCATCTCTTACTTGTGTTCAACTATTTACTAAACCTATGAATATCACTCAACCGTTGTGTTGATTTTTTTAAGCATGTTTATCTCAGGTATTAAAAAGGCGATAGCTAACTCTGGAGGCGCTTGGGCATTGGCATGACATGGTCATAGATGACTCTGATTTACTTATGGGGACCATATTTTATTAATGGACCATTTTTCGCAACAATTCAAACTTTGTAAACTATTTTACTTCAATAAATGAAATCTTTTAAGAAAAAGCTATTATTTTTCACTTTGTGTTATGATCCAACTAAGTAGCATTCCAAAACTTTTCTTCCGCCGCAACCATTTTGGGGTGTTACAGTTCTGTGTTTTAAAATGAAAGAATTAAGCAGAGAGTTACGTCGTAACTCCCATGAGGAGTTACGCCGTATCGCAAAACCTAGAATGAGTCAAAGCGGTAGTTACTGGCGTAACCACGAGATGGTATTACGCCGTGGTGGTAATCGTCAATAATTACTCGCTATAAGGTTGGTCACGCAGTAATCACCAAGATGAGTTACGCCAGTAACTGCATCAGATCTCTGAAACTGCGCAGATGATTAGTTCCTCGTTTCACGCAAAAATAGTAAGAAAACACAAAACCCAACAAAAAGGAAATAAAATAAAAGAAAGGGATAATTCGGGTTGTCTCCCGAAGAGCACTTTTCTTTATTTACTGAGTCTTTAAGTTAGACTCAGTCGCGGGGCTTCTATGGGGCCTTTGGATCCGCCCCACTTCTTCAATATCTTTCATCAAGTTATGCCTCATCCGAGCGACATTCAAGCATGCGGATGTATTCATTGGTTTCGATTTTCCGAATTTACAAAATTTCTCTTCCGGTCGGTGGTAGCGAGTGAATTCATATCTTTCGACAATAATTGGATGTGGTATTTTGTAAGGAATCCCCAAGTTTGCACCTCCTTTGTTCGTAGCTTAGTGTCGGGATCGAAGAACTCCTCATTACCTTGCAACTCAAGGTAATCTAGGATCCTTCAATATCATCATCATCGGTCGAACCCTTGAACCATTCTTCATCGAGCAGATTCTCCACTATAACGCGCTTGCATTCTTCTTTTTCACTATTAACCAACTCTTTGTTATTTTCAATTGTTATTTCACTCGTTTTGTTGAGACTTTCGTTGTTTGAATTTTCTTGATCCATGTACTCCTTCCAAATCTTCTCTTTGGTTAATGTGTCCGCGTGTCCTACTTAATCTTCACCCAACTATCGAATCCGAGGTTGTCCAGCCAAGGCAAACTTGTTCTCTCCTCATCATTGGTTGAGGACCAAAAAAATTCATCTTTTCCAATTCTCCCAGAGCTGCTTCCCCCGTCACACATATCATCATACGGGTTGCATGACGCCCATAAAATTTCCCTAGGAGATTTTACTCTTTCACACTAGTGACTGCGTAATTCCTTGTTGTCAGTTTCACTTAAATGCTCATCCGTGCAATATATGTCATTATTATCCTCTTCCTTTTTCTGAATGTGCTCCTCGTAATCAATTTTTAGCTTTTTAAGGATATTCGGGTTAATCTTGGCATCCCGAATTGTATCGCGTACCGGTCGAAATGCCAAGTCACCAAACTTTATACCATGTCTTTCACGCTCATGAGGGCATGTCCATTCTTCCTCTTTTCACTATCCCGCCATTGCAATATTCACGGAAGGGGTTGCATGTAGGCCATGCTCGTAGACTCTTCCTCGCTTATGACGACAGAGTACACCGATGAGTTATGAGTGGCTCTTCTTCATCTTCAAGGGAGAGTTTCTCGAGTCTTTCATCATCAGTATATGCCGGCCACATAAATTTGTTATAGTTGATCATATGCTTATTGCTTCCGCCATCACAAACCTCATTTCTCGGGTCACAAGAAGCCCAAAGATCGTACCAATCTCCCTTAGCAACCGGTATCATTTTGCACCGTTGATATTTCTTCTTAGATTCGGCAGAGGGCACAAGTTGATGTCATGGGACCATCCTTCCCGATTCTTCCGATTCTTCTACTTCAAGGAATTTTTACGCCCATGTATCCCGATTCGCCAGAATCGAGTTTCTTAATTCTGGCGTAATTCGCTAGAGTCGTTATCCTCGTGTTCTTCATAACCTTGTTATCGCTTGTCAAAGACATAGTTACGTCGTAACTCATTAGGCGGTTACTGGCGTAACTTCGGATCTGTCGATGAAATCATCCTCGAACCCGCTTTCAATGGCACGAACTTTCGAGTTATCATCAAGAAAATCACTTTACATTCCATAGTTGGTTTAGATCCTTTAGTTTTATCGTTATTCCTCCTTACTTTTTCACCGAAGTTTCTCCACCACGGATTCTAGGTTTTTAGAGTTGTGTCATGCTTGGAGAGGTTCCATCAAGATTTTCACGGAATTCTTTCAACCACTCATCTTGCTCCTTTTGTCTTTAAATGAACTTTCCGGGAACTTATTAATTGTTTCTTCAAGACCGGGCTTTCTTTCTCCATAAGGCCCACGGTTGTAATTTCCACGATAACCATTACTATTTCGATTATCTCCGTAAAATGGTCGATTTTCTCCATACTTAGCTTCTTCAATATTATCTTTGTCCACATGAGGACAATTTTTCGTCCGATGTCCTCCTACACTTTCACAACCTACTTGGATGGCATGAACGGTTTCTCGACTTTCGGCATATCTCGACTAAGATTTTCAAGCTTGTTGGTTATTCTTTGCAATTCCATCAAGACTTCCGCCTTGGTTTCTCTTACTTCCTCCGTCGTGCCATTTTTTAGAGTGATCCGCCATTTTTTGAATGGCTTCAATTGCAAGAGGAGGGGTCATGTTTGGGATAGGTCCTTGATAGTCCAGCATTTTCCTTGTAGTTACGTTAATTCCTTTGTAGAAGATGTTGACCTTTTGCTGGTTGTTCAGATCATTAATAGGACACTTGAAAAGAAGATCGTTGTATCTGTCCCAAGCTTGATACATCGTTTCGTCGTCTTCCTGTTTGAAATTATGGATTTCCAAAAGCTGGTAAGAAATCTTCGATGGCGGCAATATCTTTGAATAAAGTGTTTCTTTAGTAACGCCTAGTATTAATTGCCCCAATCAATCTTCGATCCATCTTCCGGCGCCCAAGAAGAGTCATAGGAATACCCTTAGCATAATAGCATCATGAGACACGCCTTGAATGTTGAAGAGGCTAGCGATGTAAAGGACATTTTCAACGTGCTCATATGCATCTTCGTCCTTGTTTCCGAAAAAGGGTTAGCGCTAAGCTCCTCATAAATTTGTCTTTGATTTGAACGGACATCCGCTCCAATTGCTTGGTCTTAGGAGACCACCTTGTTCCGCTCTTGTCAACGCCAAGTATTACTCAAGAGTGAGGACATCGATGTTAACAACTTCCATGGTACCGAAAACTTGAAATATGATCGTGAGAAAAGTATAAAATGAAATTAAAGACTTAATATCAATCCTAATATAACTCCCGCGCGCCAAAAACTTGATGCGTGTTTTACCGACTGTGTCTTAAATTTATAGTGTCTCGCAATACCTATGGTCTACCCTAGTGCACTAACAGGCGGTGTACCGGTCGTGTGTAGTGTAGTAAATGGTAAAGCCGAGGTCGTCCCAAGAGCTATGTGTGTTGGATTATTACTAAGTCTAATGTCACGAGAATAATGATGGTTTCGATAGGATTTAATTAATTAAACTACTAATGCGAGAATAAAATAAAGCGTATAAATGGTAAAGAGAAATCAATAGAGAGAAGTGGTGTTAACCTAGTCAATCATCCTAGCTAGTTATATCTACATCTACTTACTTCCAATTACTTGGTGGGGTCAAATTCGAGGACAACATTTGGTCAATTCGCCTAACCTATCGGCAAAAGATGCCACCAGGGAGAAATCAGTAGCACCGTCATAAGTCATGTTGTTCCCGGTCCCCTAAGCCAAGTCATTAAGTACCGCTACATGCTAGATTCATAATAGTGAGTGCCCACCGTTAGAACTTAGACACTACACCCCTCCCGCCTTAAGTTCATCCAAACGATAGGTGATCGGTTGGTCAAATCGCACAAGTAAAAGGGTCGTCGATTGGTCATATCTTACCCTTCTCGTCTCGATCCGCTCACCTAGGGTCATTGGTCATATCTCCTAGGCAATTGGCCTCACCGCCATTCAAAACTACCGAACCAAGGGTGACTACCAATGAACTATGCATGCATACACTTAGAAATAATTGTACGGAAGTAAAGGTAAACGTAAACAAAACAATTAAGGAATCATAACTAGGCTAGCACCAAAAGGTGCTTAGCTCATATTAATCATGCAAATCAATTCAATATTCAAAGGTACGAAATACACGAATTGAAAGTAAAGAAATATAAAACGCTAATGCTTATCGTAATAGAGTGACTTCTCCTCGAAAGCGACAGATGCTTCCCAAGACATGCCTTTAGCTTTTTCCCACGTTTCGAGTGTTGTATGTGGAATGGGATGATTAGAAATGTTGGAATTCATGAGGTATTTATAGGCTGTGTCGGGTTACTACGTAACCTAAATAGGAGTTACTGTAGTAACCTTCATTCTTCGTAAAATGCACTAGATCTGCTTGTTACGGCGTAACCTAATGAGTGGTTACGTTGTAGTCTTTAATAAACTCGGTTACGTCGTAAGTGATGCGGCGATTCTGGCGTAAGTATCGGCGTGGAACCTCTTTTGACCTAATGTAGTTACGTCGTAACCTCTGGAAGGAGTTACCGTAATCTTCGATAAGTTGGCATCTTGAGTCACGCAATAGTTACGGATAATGCGAGAGATGAGTTACGCCGTAACTTCTTCAAAATAGCATACTCGATAAATCTTTAGTTATGTTTCCATTTCGCGCCTCTTTGGCTCCAATGCTCATAATTTACCCGAAGTGGAAAACAATGGAAAACAAGCGTAAATCCATATAAATGATATAAATAACGAGCATTATCGGTGGAAATTGACACTTAATATTCGTGACTATTTGATGTTATCAAATACCCCCACTTGAACTCTACTTGCCCTCAAGTAGACCTTATTAGATAGATTCCTAAAAAGACGGTGTTAATCTCCGTTACTTGATAAGTATTCAAAAGAGTTTTATTTTGAATATAAAAGTGTTAGGTTGGTAGGAATGGAAGTCGGAATGGAAGAAATCATGGGGTGAAAATTGTTGTTTGATTTGAGTTTTGCAATAAAATGATTTGGGGATGTTTGGTTTGTGGAGGGAATGACTATGGTTATTGAAATAAGTATGGGTTTTTAGCTAGTTAGGGTTTGATAATCATTTTCAAAAGTAAAACCCACTATTCAAACAATTATATTTGGAATGAAAGTCATTCTTTCATTCTCATACCCTCAAATCAAACACCCACTTATTAGTTGATTCATTTCGCTATATCAAGAACCAAAAATCCTTATATTCATTCCACATTTGCCCCATATTTTAGTTTCATTACATTTTGAAATGCTATGACATTTGTCATATTTCATTTATTTACCATTCTTTTCAATATACCAAACAATATGTGAAAATAGCTCATTTCGTACTAACATGAAAATGTAGTAGCAATGAAAAAATGGAGTAGTAATGACTTTCGATTAGCGGTCATTTTATTATATCATTCATTCATTCTCTTTATTGTTTCATTATGCCTAACCGGCACATTTTTCGCACTAGCATTGTGATCTGTGCTAAACCGTCAAGTCTAATCACACAAGCTAGCCACTTGTGAATGGCTAACCGTAATGCACTTAAACCGCTTAAAACACAAATACAATGAAGTCCTGGAGAATATAGTGAATTCCCGTCGTTTAGTCCCACCTGAGACTCAATGGTGTGTCAAAACAAACTCGAGGATAGAATGATCACTAAGGATAGTAATCGAGAAAGGTTTTGATTAGAACTTATACTACCGATTGACCGGAATGGGATAGGATACAGAGTTGGAAAACACAACAATCGATGAAAGAAACGTAAACGTAAGTTTAAAACTACGATACGTACAAAATAAAAAGTAAAATCTAAGAAATAAAAGACCTAAAAATATGAAAATAACATTTTGAAATCCTAAAATAAAAGAAAATTATTAGAAAAAGAAAATTATTTTTAAAACTATTTAATTAATTATTATTAATTAAAACTAATTTAACTATTTAATAAATACTCTAAAATAGAAGAAAATACAAAATAAGGCTAGAAAAATATACTTATGATTCAGAAAAATCTAAAATACTAGAAAACTAATTTTAAAATTAAAAATATATTTTTCACACTTTTATTTAATTATTACTAATTAATAACTATTTAAAATACACTTAATTACTAGAAAATATAAAATAAACTTGGAAAAATAAAATTTTAACTTGGAAAAATCTAAAATATAATAAAACTAATTTTAAAACTGAAAATATATTTTTTATGCTTTTTAATTATTTATTACTAATTAATTACTACTTTTAACTATTTAAAATTATAATAAATACTAAAAAGATAAAGAAAAATATGAAACTTTTTCTAAAAATACTATATTATGACAGAGAACTAAGAAAAATAGAAAAACAAGATTTGCTTATTAATAAGATGAAAAGAAAAATCAAAAAGCTAAAAAAATATTAAATAAACACTATCACTGATTTTTAATTGATCTTTTTCTGGATTTTCTTTTTGAAAACTACTTTAATACTGATATTATGAAACTTTAATGAACACAAAAATTTTACAAATCACAAATAAGCTGTTTTGACAAGCTTATGGACCAACAGATGTGATTAAGAGCTTATTTTGTGGAATAAGCTCGAACAAGCTTGAAAACCGGAAACAAGAGTGGAATATGATTCAAACAAGCTAGATAAACTGAAATGAGGCTAAAAGATACAAATAAGCACTCGAAAAGCTAAGAACAAACAAATAAGCACTTATGATAAAAACAGAATGGGACAAACTTTAAGCTTAGAAGCGACCTACCTAATAAGCTTTAAATTGAAAAGCTAAACTAGGGTTCTCAAGGTGGCTAGGTTGGCTACCCAAAGAACCAAAATCACAAGACAAGACCAACAAACAAGCTCAGGCAAGCTTTTCAATTTGGTCCAACCAATCGTGCATTGTGGCATGTACGCAGACATGGTACTCAATATAAGCCAATAATTAAGCACTTAAACAAATTGATTCTGAGAGAACTAATATTTTCTAATTTTGGTTAGCAACCAAACTTTGATAATCCAAAAGCTTATAAGTGAATCTTACTAATGAACACACAATGAAAATATCTTTTATTCAAAACGACCAAGTTGGAAATTTTGACTTTTATGAAAAACAAAAGAGTTGACCAAGATGAACTTTGAATTGATTCTAAGAACTGATTATGTTGTATTAAGGTGATATAAGACCGATTTGAGTACTTTTAACAACTTGCTAACACAAAATCATGATCCTAGAACTTAAAAACTCCAACAATTAACAAGAGATGGATTAAAGAGATTTTGACTTTTGTTGAACAAGGATCGATTTTCTTTGTTTCTTTGAGTTATTAGGTTAGTATGTAACACGTAACAAGCTCAAACAAACACCCCAAACAAGTTCTATTGCGCTTTAACAAGCAAATCCAAACACCCTTATAAGTGACAGTTTGATGTTTTTCAAAGCCAATCTCAAATTTAAACCATAAACCGATGATGAGACCTCATATAATCATTAACTAGGACTAAAGAAACACTAATTGACAACAATAACAACATAAAATCAAGAAATCACAACTAATCTAATTTAACGTGAAAAGGAGATTTTTCAAAATACAAATTTAAAAGAACAACCTCACGATTTTTAAGCTTAAACACACTTAATTAAAACTATATAACATAGAGAAACAGAATTTAAGATAATGAACAACTACAACGTTGAAATGCAAAAGTGATCAAAAGTGCTTACACTTGCTTCCAAGCTCAAATCGAGATCAAGGACCAATGAACACCCTATTAGCTTACCACTAAGCTTCTAACCCAAGGCCATCCATAATCTACCCCGCCCACTGTGTACAACATTTCCAATGGATTTTTGATTTTCACCTATTTAATTTGTATTTTTGGTGATTTTACTTTTGTTACTAAACCGACTTTTAAAGTTTCTAAAAGCTCGATAAGCTTTATAGAGCTTACATGTGCTTATTAGTTCATAATTACGACTACTTAACAACATTTAAACATTCTTGAGATTTTGAACTTGGAAATGCAAAACTTGAAATGAGATTAGAACTTGAAATTAGTTACTGGAAAACATTCAAATACACTCAAGATACTTAAACAAAGTTATTACAAGCTTGAAATTTTACTGAAAGACTTAAAGAAATAAAAACGATTAAGAAAATTTAAATATTACACTAGATACTAGATACATTGCTTCTTCTCTTCCTTTATAGACTTTTAGCATCCCCACATGTCTCTGAGTGATTCCCACCAAATTCCGACCATTGGATTGCATAGAATCATCAAAACCGTCCAAGTGTTATTTTGGCGCCAATTTCTTCAAAGCAGGTTTGAGCAATTAATGGATTTGGTTCAATCAATTAAGGATATTTGGGTGTTAGTGGAGGTGGAGGGACAAGGGGATGGATAGGTGAGGAGGGGTTGAAAATGTGGAGAAACAATGACCGGTTTTGGGATTCAGCAGCGGAGGAGGTGAGCAATGGGCGGCTTATCTCGGTTTGACTTTCGTTGACCCGTGGCTAATAATACAAAGGGGTCGGGTTTGGGCCAAAGGTTGGGCCACCGGATTGGATAGTGGATTTGGTATTGGATCCGTTTGGTTTAACCATGGTAACAAGGACCAAAATGTAATTTTGCCAATCTTCAAGGACTCGAAAATGCCACTATTCCAAACTTATCATAAGGACTAAACTTGCCATAAATGAATAGTACAAGGACCACTTTTGCATAAAATTTCATTTTAAAATGTTCAAGGACTATTTTTGCAATTTTTCAAAGTTTAGGGACCTTTCGCTAATCGACCAAAGAATCATTCAAGGACCATTTTTACAACTTAGAATACTTCAAGGACCTTGAATGATAAAATTCCACATTTTGAATTCCGTGGACTAGATTTGACAACTTTTAAAACTTGGGGACTAAAGCGCCAATTTTGCAAACTTGATACATTTTTCATCCGATTTTGATATTTTGCATTTAAAACACATAAAACAACGATTTGTGATATTTTGATCATTTTGATGTGTTTCTGAGTGTTTTCAGATGATTTTGCAGTTAAGATTATACAAAAATGATGAGTATTTAGACACTCATCACATTGAAATCACGTAAAGTTAACAATATTAAATATTTTTTGATTACCTTTTAGTTTTTAACGATTTTTTTTTGGTAAAGGGTAAACAAACACTCCAACAGAGAACTTAACATTGCATAAGAATGACACGTCATACTTATGCATCATAAGAAAGAAACCTACAAGAAAAACTACTATAAATTAATGGTGTTGGGACCGACATATTTTATTAATTTAGCGAGATATTATTTTATCGATAAATTAATAAATTATTAATTTAAAGGAATTGAAGAAATTGTATGATACCATTCAAAATCCGGTCGATGATGAAGTTGAGGATGATTCAATAGCTTTGGATCCGGTCCACTTAAAGAGAAGCATTACAAGCGCAACAACTCTTCACCACTTTTGTTGCAATACGAGAAGACAACGCCCAACTCTTGAGTGCAATAGGAGATTTAAAGATGAAATCAATATAATATTGAAGTTCAACAAAAACAAGTGAATATAGATTCATTTTTTCTAAAAATCTTAGAATTTTGAAGTGTATCACACATATATAATATATATATTATGGAAAATTTTAGTGATTATTAATTTATAGTTTCGTTGGGGCTAATATATATGCACCTGGGGTTTCAAAAAATTATTATCTTATTATTTTATCGATTGGGGTTCAATTTGACCATTCCCAAGTTGGGACCGGACAAATTATTAATTTTATTGAGTTTATTAATTTATCGAGATTAATTTATAGGGTTTTATTGTATCTAATTTAACCATGAGATGAATTAGCGTTTGGTTTCATTGTTTGTAAAGATAGGCGTGAGTGTTTATGTTTTGATTGGTGTAAAATATTGGTAAAAGAAAACCAAAAGCTCCTAATCAAGCGGTATTCGTGAATAATTCCCGAACAAAATATAAACGAGATTTTTCATGTTTAGATTACTTAAAGATAACGAGTTTTGACTCAGATGTATGCGTCCCAACCAATGTATCTTTTGGATCGTTATCGACCCTTTTTGTGACACCATTGAACCCTAATTGGTTGGTTTAAGTTACATCTATAACCATTTGTGAGTTTGTTAGTAATGTAAATATAGTATAATTGTAATATGAATTTCAAAAGAAATTGAAAAATGATCAAAGAAAGGGCCGAAAATTTAGTTATTTTCAAAATTAAAATTTGTTTTTATGTCTATAATAGATGGTGGATGAGCTTTAAAAATCTTAAGGTATGGCTCATAAACCAAGCGTAAGTTGTTAACTCCAATCTAGGACTAGGCATAATGGATAATAGAGAGAACGAAATAACAATTGCTCAAACTGCATCGGTATATTTTACCTCGTGATCTGATCCACCTTTTTTTCATAGCAATTTGGTTTAGTTCGGTCTTACATACAATTTGACAATATGTTTTGTTGGACCGGACTCACTAATCTTGAATGGTAAAACGCAATTTATATTTTATCTTTTTACTGTGATAGCCTGAATAGATAGATAAAATAAGTTGATAGTGAGGTAATTACAAACAAATAATCATCTCCATATGTTGATTGTGATGAATATTGTAGCAAACAATTTCTCTATACAAGCATTTTGACTATGGTTGAATATGAATAACCTCCAATCACGCAACAAGTATTATCAACACGTTTAGATAGGGTTAAAAATAAGTGTGTTGTTTGGTTTAGAGGTTTGGCACTGTTGGTTTATATTGATAATAAAATATAGTTTTTGGTACACTGTTTTTGAAATACAATAAAAGATTTAACTAAAAAGTCATTCAACTCTAACATATTGGTCTTTAATAACAAATTTCACACATTTAAATTTTAGCGCGTCTATTTATACTTTTGGTTTTTGTATTTTTTTTTCTTCAACAAATGAAAGGTTTTGTATATCAATTTTGTACTTTTGTTTTTATCCTTTATATATATTATTAATTTTCTTTTCCTACGTTTCTTTTAAACCTTCTCAAATACAAATCCAATTTCAATCCCATTTTCAAACCAAACGCACCCTATTGTGTTCGATCCAATGCTATATCAAACAAATTGTTTACAATTTTACATGATATTTTTGGTATCGTGTTTAATTGAAAAGACAAATTAATTTGTGCTTGATTGTTCTGGTTTTACTCGGTTAGAATTTCATAAACTAAGTTCGGTTTTAAAAATTAAAAAGACGATATAAGAAAAATATTCCAGGTAAAACAAATAACTTTTTGGGGCAAGAGGTAAAACAAAGAACATTACTAATTTTTTTTTCATAAATACAATGTTGGAGACGGGTCAAAAAGATGATATCATTTGAAAAATTAAAAAATGAAAAAGTTAACTAATGGTCGTATAAAAAAGTGTAATTGATATATCATATCCGATTTTTGGAACACCTTTATCAAAAACGAGTACACTCCTTTTCATCGTTCTTAAAAAGCTCCAAACTACAAGAAAATGCGAAAAACCGTTTAACAAGAATTCTGGCGAGCAAACTTCGAACTTTAATGTAAAAGTCTATTTTGCGCACAACAAATTAGGGTGAAAGAAACCGACCGACTCTCAAATCCAAATCCCAAAACCGAATCGATCTCAAACGGATGGGGCTCGGTTTGTGTTTTCTGTTTAGTCTGGATTCAGGATAGTCCGGATCGGGTCGACGGCCAAAACCAAAAACAACAAACAAAACCGATCAAACCGACCGATCCGTCACATTCTTTTACTGTCAGTCAAAATAACCAAATTCAATAAACCAAGAACATCAACATACATGAACATACAAAAGTACATTAACTAAAAATTGACCAAAAGCAACGAGCACAAAATCATATTTTCCACAATAAAGTGAATGCTCGGTAAAAAGCTCGACTTACTGAACACGTATTTCACTAATGCATCTAGATAACTAGTTATGATAAAGATAACTGAAAACCAAATCAAAAAAGAAACAATGTTTTAAAATCTATGTTAAATCGCTGGTTAGATCGGTTGAACAACATACTGGGTGCTCGATTTGCAAAAACTTTATAACCTTAAACGAGGTTCGCTTAAGCAAAACAGATAAAAAAGTATCTAAAAAACATAATTATTTTAAAATATATGAAAAAAAAGTTAAAAACAAAAAAAAGTTGAAATAGTTGTTTATCAAAAGAGGGTGAAAGATCAGTTAGAGCTAATACTTTTAGCCATCATTCTGGCAAAATCAAACCAATAGGGAAATATATCCATCATCATCTCAACCACCCACTTAATCCATCCAACAACTTGAAAGCTCGATTAATACTATACATCTAAAAAAAGACTCGTTTCTGTGGCATCTCTTACCCAGTTTTCACAATTTCGACTGCATTTTTAGGAAATAATACAGAAACGAGTCACCCTCGAAAAAAGATAATAAAGGTCTAAACACAATCATGTACTTTTACAAGCTTTTGCACGGGTGAATGATCAGTTAGAGCTAATACTTTTAGCCATCATTCTGGCAAATCAAACCAATAGGGAAAACAAATTCCATCATCACCTCATTCACCCACTATTAAACCATTATCAAACCATTGAAAAAAGAAAAAAAATATATACAAAGAAAAGGATCAGATAGAGCTAATACAATTTCGCCATCATATCGGCAAATCAAACCAATAGGGAAAACAAATTCCATCATCATCTCAATTTCTTTATATAAAAATTAAAAGAATAATAACTAATTAAAAATAGAAGAGATCAGATAGAGCTAATACATTGTTGCCATCATACCGGCAGTCAAACCAATAGGGAAAACAATTTCCATCATCATGTCACTTTTTATAAACTTTCAAATAAAAAACAAATATGAAGAAACCAAAAATTGAATGAAAGAGATAAAGAGTAGCGACGATTATTGAGTTGTGGGTTTTATGGTTTGACGGCATATGTTTATAAAGGAGATTCAGGATGTTGTAGGGTTTTTTTGTTAATAGGAAGTTGCACATATGGTCCTTGTAGATATGTTTGTTTTATGTTTAGTCTTTATATCTAAGGACTTGATTCTTTCATGTGACATTCTCAAAAATAAAAGTTTTAAAATATTTACTTATTATGAAATTGTCTTACTTTTGCCATGAAATCAATAGTATGTACCTCAACACCTTTCTAATAACACACCAATAACTAAAAACACTATCTCTAGCAATCAAACTGCGAATTGTTAAAGTGCTCGATGTGGATAATACCAATACCACGTTATACATCTACCATCTCACGCCACCAAGTCGACCTCTTAATAACATACAAACAACACAAATACTCTCCCAACCAAAAAAAAGCAATAACATATTATTGGTATAAAACACTTATTTATTTTTTCATTTTATTACTTTATACAAACACGTTTTAAATAAAACTCAAATACAATATATTAAAAATACAATACGATTACAAATACGATACAGCAAACACTACGATACTAAAATTATTATTAAAAAAAAAAAAAAAAAAAAAAAAAAAAAAAAACTATGGACTAACCTTGCAAACATATTATGGACTAACGATGTAAGAAAATTTGTCGATGGACTAATAATGTAGAAATTCAAAACAAAATGGTTTAAATGAAAACAAAATAAAAATACACTAGTGCATCTTCTTTTCCACATAACCAAACCCGCAAACACAAATTATAACATCAACTAATTTGGATATTTGTAACATATTGGATTTCACAAACACATCATATCATAATCACAAGTAGGCGTTTAATATTAGGTTTTAAATAGAGAAGAGTTAGAGGTTTGGGAACTTAGTGAGAGAAAATGAAAGTATTATTATGAGCTCCAACTCTACCTGGGAGGTAGAGTATTTATAGTCTTACACAAATCGCCACCCACGGTCGTGGATCGTGCATACAGGTGGTAAAGACCCGTCCGTCCTCCACGGTGTTACTTAACTAAATACTACTTAACATTAAATAATCTACGACTACGAGCTTTCTACGATTACATATACTGAAGGTGACCGACTCTTTAATAACCGGATTTACTAAATCCTAACAATCTCCCAAGGAGGTCACCTCAAAATACATTGAATTCAAACAGATATTACAATAAGATTGTTCTTGGATTCTTGTTAATGTTCTTTGCTCAAGCTCGTAGTCATTGATTCTTCATTTTGCATGTTTGGATCATGATATATTCTTATCGAGTAGCGGAAGCTTTCGTTGATTCATGATATTGGCAAAGGCGTAGCGTAAACATGGAGTGAAAATATCGAGTCATTGATGCACTTATCATGATATCTTTAGAAATGAATGTGTTGAGTGAGCATGCGGCTATGGATTGACCGCTTCATTCTCGATCACCGCAAACGCCTACCGCACTGCATACAACAGCTTAGCAATAAAGCGGCGAAAGTGTCTTTGATCACTTTCGTTGAATTGAGGTACACGCCCACGGTTCCCCGCTGATCAAGACAAGCATCGCTCGTGAAGCAGTATAATTCAAGAATTTCCTTGACAGGGTTTCGCGCTGCTCTAGTAGTTCTCAAACCGAACGTTTCAAAGAAGACAACACGGAGCGAGTGAACCAATGAATTGAGATTCACCGATTGATGAAAGAGATTTGAAAACAATCGCAGATCGCTCAATGGAAATTATTTTTGCAATACAACAAAGGTTTTAATGAAAATCAATTATCAATCATAAATACCTTTTATTTTGAAGTAATAGTACACGATCGATGTGCTAAGGAAAAGAATTTTTAAGCACAACGACCGCTTTTTCAAAGGTATCCGTCAATCCATAACTGAACAAGGATTGATTCAAAAGATTGAATCGCCCAATTGTTTCGCTCGGTTGTCACATGGTTGATCTATTGGATAGATCTCACATGCCACCCACCGGAGCTTGTTTGATGTTGGCTCCGTAAGGCTTTCCATCTTCATTGTGAATATGTTTGCATATCACTCGGATGTTCCGCAATACCACAAGGATACTGCGTATGACTCATAAGATATAATCTCTCTTTCCACATTGTGTGAAATGAGAGTCTTCATTGACATTGTCCTAAAGAGATTTATATGATGATCTCGTGGCTCTAGACTCAATTGTGCATATTTTTGGTTCCTACGGGAGACTAGGGAGAGGGTCTCCTTCTTCAATATTGATCGGTGCTAAACAACAAGTCTAAAAGACTAAAACCGCTCAAACACTAATGCAATTAAGATCCGAGGAGTACAATGTTTCCCGGTCGTTATGTCCCAATGAGCTATCGGTGGATAAATCAACGTCTGAGTGATCGAGAAATTTGAATGATAAAGGATACTGTGATTATTATAACTAAGGAAAATCCAACAAATTAAAAACGCCTTAAATGCAAATTAAAGAAAATAAGAAAGATAAAACCTATTAAATAAACGCTATCACTATAATTAAAGTGATGAACGTTTAAAAACTAAAACGTACGTTTAAATTAAAAACTACGCGACGTACAAAATAAAAAGTGAAACTTAATCAATATTAACCCTAAAAATATGAAAATGATGTTTTTATAAACCTAATGATATAAGAAAATATTAAGAAAAAGAAAACTATTTTTAAAACTAATTATCTAATTAAAACTATTTTAACTATTAAATATTAGCTAAAATACAAGAAATTAGGAAATTAGGCTAGAAAATGAGATTAACACTTGAAAAGTCTAAAATATCAAAATAGACTTTTCAAAACTATTTTTGTATTTTTGTGACTATTTTTCTATTTTCTAGGATTTTAAACTATTAAAACTAATTAAATTACTAAAATTACCAAATGAACTATGAAAATCTAGAAAATTACTTTTCTACTTTTTATATTTATCTAAGCCTAAGAAAATGAAAACTTATTTTTTGAACCTTTTTCTAATTTTTGTATTAAATGCTATTTAAAAGGCTTAAAACTAATAAAAATCAAGAAAAATAGCAAAACAATGAGAGAAAATCTGAAAATTTCAGGAAAATTCTAAAATTATATTAAGAAGCTATGAAAATTAGAAAAACAGTGCTTGTGTTCAAGATTATGGAACGATGTGATAGTGCTTATTGAAATAAGCATGAAATAAGCCAAATGATTAAAACAGGCAACCAACATTACCACTAATCTACAAAAGCACGTCCAAACACTGTTCCTTAGAACCCATTTTATTACAGTAACCTATCTGATTCTGAATATATAAAACAAATAATGACGTTAAAGAAACACATACAAAACCTGGTAACACTTATTCGTTTAGTTTTATCAGACACCAGCAATGCTTGTTTCAACTATTAAACGGAAGAGAGTACACTGCTAACGACGTTCTTTTGTTAAAAATACTCTCTATATGACCGTATTGACCTGTTATCTCGATTTTGGCAGTACCCATTGCTATATCAAGAGGGAGTACAAAACATTCTCTTCAACTGGCGAGAATACTCGGATGGATGTTCAATGGTGTTCTCAGTTCCATGATTATCTTCTTCATCTGCAAAACTCACAATCCACCAAGCTTTCCGTCAAGACGGCCATGTCATCGACTGAAATTCTCGGGGTCGTAATGTACACATGCGTAGTATGGGCGTCAACTGCCAGATGGCATTATCCATCAACTACTTCACTTGGATTCAACACTTCTTCATATGGGGAGTATCTTCTTTTGGTATGTATTTTTAGTCATATACGGGTATATGAATCCCATATGGTCCACAACAGCTTCGGTATTGTTGTGGGCGTGCCCGAGCCCTTTTTATTGGATGACCACCTTGTTGGTGGTTGCCTCGACGCTTATTACCTTATTTTCTTTATAGAGCATTTCAAACACGGTTTCATCCAATGTACCATGATGAAATACAAAGCACGAGTCCGAAGGGTGTGAGGCAGTGACTCCTAGTGACTTGCCAGGTAGGATGAAGGATAAAATGGACCATTTGAGTGATAGGATGAAACATAGCCACAGGGAGACATAAGGTTGTATTTAGTTTGTTTACTTTTGAAGTTACCAACATAGTCTGATATGCATGTTTTAGATAGAAGGCTTGGTGTAACATATAATGTAAATGTTAGGGTATATATCAGTAGTATGTATTTAACATGGTCCATGTTTTTCGCTAAAATTAGTGGTCATGGATTCAAGTCTCCATGGCAATAGCAAGAGTTTACAAGTTTACAAATTGTTTTACTTGGATTGGCCAATATTCTACGGTCAAAAAATGCGTGTTAACAAGCCGGACAAGACCTCAAGTCTAAAATATAGTCCGTACATGTTAACTAGCCTGATAAGAGTGCGGCGAAAATGACTGATAAGATACACATGTATAAATGCAGTATTTACATGCGTATGTTGAACTTTTTATGGTGTAAAATATGATCTATTGCTATGATTGAGTACATACCTGAAACCATAGTTGTCGGGATCTCGATCACGATCTTGGGATCTTCTGATTTTACGATCTGCAAGCAAAAGCATCCGGATCCTGTGGGATCTTTCATTTAGATCTTATAGGATCCCGTCTTTCTACATACGATCTTCACGATCAATCACGATCCGTCTTCTTTTACCGATCTATTACTACTGAATTATGGGTTGTTTGTTTGTAAATTCAACAACGTATTAATCTTTTTAAATATAATCATAATTTAGAATGAAATTTATAAACATTCATGGTATTTTATGGTTATAATGTATTAGAATTTAGATTTGTATAAAATTACATAAAGTATTAAATAACATTAGGTAGGATCTTAAGATCGTCCGATCTTCGATCACGATCTTGTAAAGGCAACGATCCCAGGTAGGATCGTCTTGACAATGAAACTACCAATGACTAGCGTAAGATGTTTAACGTTTGATTTTAATTGATTCCTTTTCAAACTTTACTATAAATATAACGATAAGCGGGCCAAGCCCATTACATAATATTACACAACTTGTTTCTCTTGCAGTTCGGCGGTAGAAATCATGTTCGAACTATGGATTAAGCCAATAAACAAAAAGTAAAAACAAGTAAATAAATGTTGATGAAAGGCGTTTAATGACAATGACTTGTCTTCAAAGCAATGACAATAGGATGAATAAAAGAAATATCCTACCAAAGCGGGATAATAAGTATCCTCTTCCAATGGGATAAATCAAGTATCCCTTCTAAATTTTTTTTTAATTTTAAATTGCTTTCTTTTGCAACAGAAAACCACTACACTTATCACACTTATCATCCATAAATCACCGACAATCTCTTACCCTTTTTCCCACAAAACCAAACATCATGTCCCCCTCATTTCCCTTTATTAAAGCTTTTTTCCTTTGACTTTTGATAACAAGTGTTGAGGTGTGGTCTTCCTGTGGACTGATCGGTGATAAATAGAAGAAAAGAAAGAAAAGTTAAATTAACTCTCTTGACATCGATCTTGTGGATGGACGATTTTTTTTTTTTTTTGCAAAGCTCCCATCAAACTTGTTTCCAAAGCACCCTCGTGACCTTGCGTTGAAAGGAGAGACATGAACAGAGTGGGATAGTGATGGATCAAGCTGGGGAAGAGATGGTAGGCGTGATATTTCACAGACAAAGAAGGAAGTAGATTAGGAAGAGATAGGGTGAGAATGATGTAGATGAGATGAACAGAAAAGAAGATGAGGAAGAAGAAGATAGGAAGAGATAGGATGATGAGACTGGTGAACAGAAAAGAAGGAAGTAGAAAGGAAGGAAGTAGATTAGAAAAGAAGGAAGTAGATTAGGAGTGATAGGATGATGATGTAGAAGAAGATGAGGAAGAAAAAGATAATGAAGATGATGTAGATGATGAAGAGGATGTACAAGAAGATGAGGACGATGTAGAAGAAGATGAGGAAGAAGAAGATAATGAATGATGTAGATGATGAAGAGGATGTACAAGAAGATGAGGAAGAAGAAGATAATGAAGATGATGTAGATGATGTAGATGATGAAGATGTAGAAGATGAGGACGGTGGCACAGGTACCTGGTACAACCAGAAAAGGACAGAAAAGGTTTAAAGGGAGCCCTCCGAACCTCCGGCGTAGCCGGCGGCCGGAGGCGGCGGCGAAGATCTAGTTTAGGGTTAGGTTGGAGATTATAAGATCGTTTTGGCTGATACCATGTAAGATGTTTAACGTTTGAATGATTTTCAGTGATTGCCTTTGCCAACTTTACACTATAAATATAGCATACAAACTGGGCCAAGCCCATTACATAATATTACAGCTAACATAGCCATATTCAAATTCCCATATGTGATGCCTCATAAGTAAATGAAGCTTGGACGAGAGAACCAAATGTTATACCAGGTCAAAACCATACATTCTCCATAAAAATGTTACTGATAGTTTACAACCTCCTCGAGTTCCACAACATCCTTACAACGTCGTCACACCGATCACCACCAATATTAGACACTGACACACATATAAATATGAAAACCAGAATCTGAACGTAATCGCCATTGCATCACAAATTCACAACAACGGCTATTTCAACAAAAAAATAAAAAATAAAATTCTTTATGGGCTTATAAAGCTTTAAACCATAATACTGATAGAGTTTAGACTGTTTACTGGATACTTGACCGTCTTCTGATTTAGTTACAGCCCATTAGTCACTCATGTGAACCCGTAGCTCTTTGAGTCGAGAAAAAATGCAATGTTTTAAAACCGAGTCAGTTCACCAAGACAATGGTTCAATGATTCAACCGATCGAACCGGTTTTCTGTCTAAAAAAGTTCAATTCAATAGTTTCGTTTAGCAAACACGTATAAAACCTGGAAACTCAATACATACACATAAAACTTAAAAGCCGGAATACCAAAGACATTATATAAGTCAACTCAACATGTAATCCAAATTTTTCAAAATGGGTAGTAATGTTTATATGTATATGTAATTAAAGGCAATAGTATAACAGTTTACAAACATCCAAGCGATCATCATCATAACTAGTAGAACAATATAAGCAAATAATCTAACTTCTGGCTCCATACATCTAAAAATTATACAGAAATATTGATGTTTAAGAAACAAAAACAAAATTAAGAAGAAGCATACGACCGGAGAGATAGGAATAAAATATGATCGGTCTTGAAATCTTTGCAGTAATCTTGAACACGTTTCAAAGCAAGGGTGCATCCCAGATCGTTATATACACAGGTCTTTTTAAAAATTAATCTATATCGAAAAAATTCATGGGGTTAGAAAGACCATGAGAACCCTAGCTCAATCCTGCGCTGACGCTAATATATCCCATTCATAAGTAACTACATCACTTGATTCGTAGTTCATGTTAAACTTTAATATATCTATGTAGTAAAAAGCCATAAAAGCTTGAACCGGTTGGATTCGTGAACAAGCCAAATTAAATGGAAGTTCGACCCATGTCATATCAAATCAAGCGGTTTACCCGGTTTCAAAACTTCAAAGACAACAAGCCTTGTAAGCTAGCGGAATGACTCAAAGAAAGCAGACATGTGACTTCAAGCGTTACATTGTATTAATTAGCGAATGAGCGGACCTGAAACGCATCGGCCCCTTCTCTATTTATAGATATGAGGGTACAATCCTATAAATTGAATTTCATAATTACTTTGCTTCCTTCCACCAAACAATCCTAGTTTAAGTCTAAAAAACAAGAAAGGAAGAAAAAAAAAAAAAAGTTCTATTTAACTAAGCACAAATAAATGCATATCCATAGACTAATTACACTTTAGCTACTATATCATACTAAAATGCCGAATTAATTGTCTCATTTGATTTTTTTAAAGTTTATTTTATCAACTTTGATATTAAATATTTTTATTTATGTTATATAATAATTGATAAAATATATGAATGGATTTTTTTTTGTTTTTCATTAGTGTAATTTTCATCAAATATTACATAACATACAAAAATATTAAGGATCAAAGTTGAAAATTAAGACTTTAAAAAGTCAAATGAGTACGTTATTTTGGACGGAGGGAATACTGATTTCCACACTACTAGTGATTCTTAATCTATCACGATACTCAACATCTTCATCCAATGTTTGAATCTCGAATCACGGACGCCTTGTTAACCAAGTATTGTAACTTAGTAAATATCCAAGTTAGCTTTCTTTAAACCTCCTTCAATTTCTTCCTTTAGCAACATTATCCTATGTACCGTCTTGACTGTGTACTACGGTTTTGTAATGTATGCCCAGCATTTGTGCAAAGTGTACATTTTCCTACTTTACCAAACAATCAGATTGTCTTTCCTTCAAGTTTTTAGGCTCCAATTCGTGAGCCACTCCAGCGTCATCGTTACCATCCTAAATTACCTCACCATGATTTCTGAGCTCCCGTGATTCCACCTCAAACCAAACACGCTTTTGAACATCGCTCTATGAGCTCTGTTTTAACACGAACCAAGTTTGAAACTGACTTGTTTAAAACCTCTGGACTTTGTACACCAAAACCGTCGAGATTTTGATGCTTAACATAGTGTTGGAATCACTCTAAGCAATATTTCAAGTATTTATATTTCATATGTAATAGGTAGCTTTATTATGGCCTTTATGTTTGTTTAAGTCAAGCATGTAGAAGGCCGTAAGCTGACTGACCATAAGAAAGGAAGGGCTGAGGGTGTTGCACAACCCCTCCATACTCTAAACCCCATTTGAGGTTTGGTTGTTCAAGTTGTTTTCTTTCATCTCATGCCTCGCTAAACCGTATCATTACTATTGTGTGTGTGATAACTTGTTCATCCGCCTTCATCTCTTCTCTTATAACTTGTGTTTGTAAAACTAGTGACCTAACGATGGTATCAATCGCCAAATAGTTGGGTGTACTCGTTTGTTTTGAAGTTTTGGTTTTGGGTCTTCGGCGTAAAGATAACGCATTCTTTGCTCTATTAAAACTTGTTTTTACACACTTTTAATCCGAGTTCTTGTACTTTCAACGTTTAAGGTGTTAAAATACTTGTTTTGGCAAAAGTTTCAAACTTCGTGGATCATTGTTTTGAACTAGTTTTATTCATTGGGTGTATTTCACATAAGCGTTTTGAGAGCTTTGGATCATCAATTTCACACTTTTATGTTATTTTGGTGTTATTGAAGCTATTTCATCACATAAAAACTGGTTTAGAAACATCTTTGGGCAAAATCAAAAATGAGTAATCCTACGCTGCTTCGAAACCCTAAAATTACGCGTAAGATTTTCCTTGGTTTGATCTTCATTTGCTGGTTTATTCCGTGTTTTCTTACTTGGATAAGTCCGAAAATCGTCGACTTTGGATATCTTTTGCGTGATAGTGTAAAGATCATTTGAGCAAAAACCAAAATTACGCATAGCAAACTACTGCGTAGAAATCACGATAAGATTCACTTTCGGCGTAAACTAAGTTCTACGCATAAGGTAATCCTCGCCTAAGTTTCTCGCCTAACTTTGTCTACGCGCCTTTGGTGTTTTTCCCTTACAGCGTAGCTAAAACCACGCGTAACTCCTCATTGTTACGCGTAACTTTTGGTGTTTTACGCATAAGTGCTACTTGGTTCTTGTCTTTTCTCGCATAAGGACACTTCATCAACAAAGGTTCATTCGACTACAAAGATCCATTTTACTACACAAGTTCATCAACATGTCAACCACCATACTCTAAGCTGTTTCCTCACACTTATAATCATCACAACAACAACAATTAACTCCACAACATCAACAATGGAATCAACAACAATTATTTATCAACAACAATTTAATCAAGACATACTCCACAACTTGGTGCAATTCCACAACCACAAATGGTTCAACCACCACCAAGCCTTCAAGTTCAAACCTACACAAATGATTTCAATCAACATCCATCAAGGAACACTATGAAGGAACCCACTTGGTTTGCAAAGATGTGTGAAGCTTTAAGCGACCAACAATCAATTCATGAAGTCGGATCACTGATAGACCTCCAATGCTCACTCCAGAAACTACGATCAATGGTGATAAGGTTCTTTAGGTTTGTGATGCGAAGAAGCCACATGGAAAGTTCTTAAAGAAGGTTATCTTAGAAGGTCCATTTGAGATGCCTACGTCATTGTGCCGGAGATCCAACTATTGTTCCACGAGATGAACAAACCAACATTGCTATCACAGGATCTAAATGCTACGAACTTCTACACTAAGGCGATGAACTTGCAATGGAATACATCCTCTTAGGATTACCAAACCCATTATTCGTAGTGTTGATGCTCAAAAGATCGCATGAAATGTGGGTCATATTCGTCTTCTTATGGAAGGATCGTACTTTCAATCGAGGATTTGGAATCCAAAATTTACTTGGCTTATAGAACACTTCATGATTGAACACGGAGAGACACTAGAGTCCTATCATCATCGATTTTCGGACATCATCAATGATTTGGATAAACACAACATCATCATGCCAAGATGCGATCAATACTAAGTTCTGAGTAGTCTTGGTCACGAATGGGAGAAGTATGTCATTTTCTCCATCAAGCGAAGAATATGCATCATTCTACTTATGGATTGTTGTACGATTACTTGAAGCCTCATGAAAGGAAGTTGATCGGGAAAGGATTCTCCGTGCTCAACTTGCTAAACAATCACAACGGATAATCAACAACTTGCCTTGTATGCTCAGCGAATTATCCCTCTCACCAACAACTCCACAAGCGCTTCAAACACACCTTCCAGCAACAACCTCAACAAAATCAATTGGTTCCATCTGCAACAATGCTCAAGCATATGTAAATTGAGCGGTAGAAATCGATCCATTCGAGCATTGCAACAAGGATTTGTGATGATTGCTAATGCTTTTGGCCGTTACACCAACAAATCCAACAATCGTATTCTTCCTCATCTAACACACGGACTCAAGCATTGTGAACAATGGACGTGTTGAAGTTTAGAATCGTGATTATGGTGGTCAGATGGGCGGTGGTCGAGGGTTTAATGTTGTGGGTAGGAATAACAACGAGCTCAGTGGTGAAGCAATGCTCGAGAATCGGTTAAATGGTCTTAGATGCTACAACCGCAATGAAGGACACACGACTAATGCATGCCCAAAGCCAAGGACTAGGTGGTGCCTTTCAAAGAGCTTTACTTTTGGCTCTTAAGGATGAAGTCGGTGGATCTCTCACGGACAAACGAGCTTTATGGCGATGCGTTGAGACTGGATGATATGGAGGACTTGCGCAGCCAATGCAAATATGTTGATGGCTAATATGCAAGAGTTACATAAGTGAAATAGGCCCGATGTGTAACCGCGATGGCTTGTCTCGTGCCGAACAAACCATCATCATATCTAAACTAATATCTCCATCAATATCACGAATCAAGCCGCGCTCGGAATGTTCAAATGAGTCATCTACATCTCATTCGACGATTTTCAAATAAACCCGTAGTTACATTTGGCGATTCGAGATGACCTTATGGTTTCCCTGATAATCAAATTGACTCGTGGTTATACTTGAGGATCTAAATAATGATCATGTTGTGACTCTTGAACGATGAACCGTTGCCTCATCCGGATCTTGTTTTGTTACTTAAGACCAACAATCCCAAATTCTGAATGTGTTGCATTAAATCAGTCCTTAAAAAGAAAAAATGCACTTAACCAACAAGGATTTTGAATGCTTACAAATGAAACTCAACTTTTCAAAACTCAGAAAACCGTGAAAAGGTTTTGAAGCCGCTTTGCAAAATCTCATCAAAGCGAAAAATACTTAGAGAGATCGTGATCTAGCCGCCTCGAAGAATTTTGTTATTCGAATTAGAACAACTTAAACACGAACATAAAAAGCAAATTAACCTCACCTTGGAAAATCAAAAACTAAGGTTGCGTTGTTAAATTGTCAACAGGTTCTCAGCTAAAAAGCATTCAACGAATCGGGTAGATGACCTTCTTGAAGAAATTCTCGGCTTGCAAAACAAACTTAAAGAGTTTAAACATTGTTTACAAACATGGTGAATCCATATGACGTGAAAAGTTTACATTAAACCCAATCAAAAGGATATGGAAAAATCTAGTCGATTACAAACCAAAGCTTTCACTAAAACATTCAAACCAACTCCAGGTTTCGGTGGAGTAACAAAATTGATAATCTTGTCATGAGTGTTGTTGAATATCATCAAGAGGAGGAATCTGAGAAGGCGAGAGTCGATCAAAATTAAAAACGTTGTTTACAACAAACCTTTTAATTATAAAAACTACGGTGCTTTCATCGCACCAGTTCTTAACTAACACCAAGGTTATCATCAAAACACAGTCTTCTAATGTTAATCCCAAAAAATTTGCACAAACTTATGGTCCTTTACCTTCCATTAGTGAAGTAAACTCAAAACACGAAATCGAAAAATTCTTGATCACAATCCTTCAAAATTCGATTATTTTACGATCACGTGTTGAGGGAGAAAACTTTCACTTAACATTTCAAAACATTTGTGTACTTGCATGTTACCATATCTTTGTTTCATTTAACAATGGTGGTGAATTTTAAGTTAAATGACACTCGGACTAAATTTATAACCTTTCATTATTTCTTAAGTCGAGGGGGAGTGTCGTCAAGTTTCTTTCCTAAAAACTTTGTTTAACCATAATGGAAATTAAATGGCTTGGTTTGAAAAAGGAAAAGGTGGAGGGACCAAAAGCATCAAAAGGTTAAACTAACTTTTAATAAAACACCCTCCCACTACTTTTCTTCTTCATTTATTACACAAAACCTAAAACCATCCTACGCTTTGAATTGATTCAAGAAAACCGTGTTTTTGATCTTCATCTTGTAAGTGTTTTCATGATTACAACATGTTTTATGATAAGGTTTTGAATTTCATGTAAATCCTACTACTAAAACATTTTCTCGCGTGATTAGGTGTTCTACGCATATGTATGAACCACAATCAATATGTGTGTGTTTGTGGTGAAATGGTTTGTGTCAAAACGTTCATAATACATCAATGATACCATTTTAACCATCAAACCCATCCGAAACACGAATTGATGAATTTTGAAAATTAGGGTTTATGAGTCGAATTGGGTATTTTCGAATGTGAAGTGTTTTGGTCAAATTGTTGTGTTATGCTTATGTGATGTTGAATTGATGATATCCATGCCTTATAACCACCCGAAACCTTAATTGATTGAATTAGAATTAGGGTTTAATGTTCTAAAAATAAATATTTTGATTCACGCAAACTAAGTGTTAAGACTTGGTCAATATGCTCTCACAACATCTAAGATATACCGGAAAAACTTTGGTGCAAATTCTGGCTAAAATTCATACAGAAATTTAGGGTTTTAGACTACGTATGTAGTTCTCAGCATGGCAGCAACAAGTGTTCTTGCCATGATTTGTTGTTAAATGAATGTGTTAATATTGATGATATGATGGTTCTATTTGAGCTTGTTACTCGTGAAACTCGAATCAGGTCATTTGCAACTCTACGCGCAAGTTACCTACGGCGTAGTCATGTTACGTAAGAATAATCCTACGCGCGATTCTACGTGGTTCTCGGATATCTAAGGTGGGATCCTGGCGTGGCTTTAGGCCTGCGCATATGTCAATCGCATTTGCGGCTTAACTTTGCCAAAACTACGCTTAACACTGGATTGACCTTCATGATGAATTGTTCACGTGTACAAACTTGTAAATAAACTAATGACGCATACGGTCGATAATGTCACTAATAAACTTAATCGCTTAATATTTGTGAACAATAAGTGATAACATAAACTTTAAAACTTAAAGTTAACTAACTTACGAAACATTTCACGTCATTAGGCTATTGGACAAAAAAGTGACTTAGGACTCGTAACAATCGTTATCACTTGTACATTCAATAACTAGAACAATAAGACCTTACATCGACTAATATTATGTCTTCGATATGTTGGTTCTTTTGGCTAATGTTATTTCGAGATCACGACATGGTGAACAAATGAATGTGGATGCATCAAGTTCTCTCATTACGATATCTATCCTCATGGCTATCCAATGAAGATAGGAAAGAATAATTTCGTGTTGACTTTGACACCCTCACGCCGGAATCTTCGTGTCTAATTGCTATTGATATTAGAAGACTCATCCGTGTCGAATATGCTCACTCACTCTGCAACGCTCCACGAGATCTATATCCAACATTCCGGAACACTATGGAAAGGTCAAAGGGCGAATTCTTTGTGAGGTGACTACGAATCACAAACAAGTCACATTACACTGCAGACTTAAGAACATTCTCCCAATTCAAGTGATCCAACCAAACTATATGCCACACCTTCAAGAGCTCACTCTCGATTCTTAATTGATATCGGTTATGCGAGGCTGGAGTAATCACCAAGCATTCTCACGTAGAGCTTAAGTATTCCTCGACCATGGAGAACTCTCACATGATCATCACCAAGTGCATTTAAGGGTGGCGGTGGCTATGAGCATCCTAAGCTCATGGGCCGCAAATATTTTGGGCAATGGTTAACATGAAACACATCGCTATCGAAGCTCCGATTTGGGATGATATGATGTCATTTCTCAAGCTTGGCTCAATTCCCTACATCGGATATACTAAGCGTTGATCGAGAGAGCACGGACTTCATCCGATATTCCCAAGCTCATGACCCGATAATCACGACGTTGACGGAACCTATTCTATCTCATCGAGAATCAAGGAATCGTCTACAAATAAACAAGGTGCTATGTTGCGATTTCCTTCTGAAGATGTCAAAGCTCGAAGCGTACAAAAGGTATCTGAAGCGGTTAGACAAGGCAAAGTTGGTCAAATCCGACGAAAAATCTTCGGAACACCTGTGAAACCGAGAAGAGGAAGTGCGAGAGCCAACAAATCTTGTGTGAAGTTTCCTAAAGGAATCCTCCTTCTAAAAGGATTGTTCCGTAAAGGAAGCCGAACCGAGTTCACACTTGAACCACAAAAGAAAGCTTGGGCGAGCTACGAATCTTGTCTGGATGATTTCATTCTTTCTGCAAGCTGCCGAAAAACACCTGCCTCGAGAGTAAAACCTCCAAGTCCTCCAATTTGTCCAAGAAAAAGGAAGACTCAAGAATTGTACCTATGATGGGAGCTCACGAAGAAGAAGAAGCAACAGCGGATAAATCATAGAAAGAAGTTTACAATCGTCGACACCTTCAAAAATGAAGAATTTGCTAAAGATCAAATGGGTGGCCAGGAGGATCAAGTGGTCTTTGCCACCTCTCCGATCGATGCGGTTAATCGACCGATAAGGATGCAGTACCACCACTCTTACATGACAGCGACTTGTGGAGGATACTATCGAATATGACTTTGAGGAAGGAAACCAAGTGAGAAAGAAAAGTCTAGAGATGGCGATGATGATTATCACGAAGTTTCTTACGGATAGTCCTACACGCTACGAAACTTAAACCCCAAGGACCGGAATCTCCTCATCTCATCATCTTGGATTCTTCGTCATTCATCACAACCACCATCTAAGAAGTCAACCAAATCATCATCCAATCGTGAAGAAACCACTCTTGGTTTCTCGGACTCATGAAAGAATTGTGAAAACGTCCCACAAGTCAAAAAGAAGGACATACTTTGAGAAAAGCGAATTGGTTCTTGACCAAATCAGTGCTTAAATGATGAGAAAGCGGATGAGAAAGAAAGGGAGTTTGTTCGAAGTTCATGAAGAATCATCGTAAGAGGCCGAGCGAAATGATCGAAGGTTACACTAACAAGTACCTTTAGGATATCATTCCTAAAGTCCAAAAGGAACTGGAGAAGGCGACAAGAGATCATACCCAAAAGTTTCTTCGACCTTTGTCCCGGTGTGACTAAGTATTTTCTGAACAACTACTTCCAACATCGTCGCATTGGTTAAACATATGGCCAAAGAAGGCGATCTCTCCGAATACGGTTAATCGCTAAGCTAGCGATGCAAATGTCAAAGCGATCTGAGCGTTTACTCGGATGAAGCTAAATTTTCGAAGGTCTACTTGATTTTCAACTCGGATCATCATGCAAAGTCACCGATCAACCAAAGCGGCCGAGATGGCGATGATAAGGATAAGACTCGCCAAAACGTCGAGAAGCGATCGGTGAATCTTCTTCGATGCCACCTCCTCTACAACGGACTTCTTCTCAACAAAAGTCTCCTCCTTTCGGTCTTCCTGAGTAAACCTGGGACGGTTCAGTTACCACCTGACTCAAAAGGTGACTACTGAGTATACGGTGGTGGCGATGAAAAGAGGTCCTGAGCCCCACAACCCCCTTCTCCCGAACAAGGGCGAGCGGCATCATCATCCAATCCTTGAAAAAGAAGAAGGCGCTTCATACCGACGTCGTATCATGGCTAGATGACGATAAAAGCGAAGAATTTGAATGGTTTGCTACACTGTAACAACACTTATCTGAAGATCGAAATTGGTGAGCGGTGTACCTTGGAGCATGCAAAGATTTTGCAAGAAAGGTTCCGTGTGAAGAAGATGACGAATCACGAGTTGGCGCATCAAGAATGACGCATTCCTCTTTCTTGAAAAATAGCTCGGAAAGTGCAATCGAGGTTGAATATCACCTTGACAACATTTCGAGCCATGTCTAAAACATGGATTGGCTCAACCCGAAGCAAACATCGACTTCACCAAAGCGGGACAATCCTCCATATTACACCGTCGTCTCGACCTCTACCTACCATTGCGGCCCATCGACCTAAGTTCCTTCGGACATTTCTTCAACAAACTTAGATTTTCTTCAACCACGGTGGCGATGGTTCAGGAAATATTACATCTGACCACTTCCATTCCTTGCCAATATACTCGATTGTATAGCCATCGGGCGTCTACCCACATGTTCTCCGACAAGTGGTAGCATATGACCAGATGCAATGTATGGGATTCACCATTGGCGAATGCCGAAGAATCTACTCACGGCGCGGTCGAAGTCTCAACATGCGGTGTTCGTTACTAAAAGTATCGTGGCCATCCAACATGTTGGTCTATCGCTAAATGGGACTACACTTTTCTCGAAGATTGTGGTCAAAGACAAGACGAAGGGACTATGCATTCTCGAAACCGACTTTGAGAATTTGAACATCAACGATATTGAAGACATGTACCGCCAAGTTCAGGTGCATGAGACAATTTCAACCGAAGTACAACGCGAATTCATCAAGTCATTGCTCATCTTCATCAGACGACATGGTGACAAAGAACGTGTTGAAGATCTTGACTTGCTGAATCTTATCGAAGCGTGTAAACTTCATCCCCGACGATCTTCCGACATCAACTTACACACAACTTACGCTCATCGGCAAACCTTTCGAGTCGTTTACGCGGTGAACTTCAAGCGCTTAATGGCGTGGCGATCTTCAAAAATTTGGGGATCACACTTTGGCGGTCGTGGATGGATTGGCTTATCGGTTGAAGGATATACATGAAAGATTGGGAACCAAGCGATGGAACTCTAAGGACGAAGGGATGTGAAGGATCATCGAATGATTGATGAAAGGTTGTTCGGAAGGGATCGATTCGAGACGATTGGAGAGCTTTGTTGGTGGTCGACCAAGATGAACATTACCGCTCAACGCCTGTTGCACTCTGGAAAATCACCGGACTCCCGGTACTCCTTGAATTGGTTCTTTCATATAATTTTGGATGATTGATTAAATATGTCTATGGATTGTGCACACATACGATTATCTGACCCGTAATTGTCAAAAAGGACCACGTGTGCATACTCGTGCCACAATCCTTATAAAAGGAGGAAGCTTCTTATTTTTGAGTAAAACCCAAACCTTTCATTTTCAAGGTTTTGCGAAAAGACAAGTACTTCCCATATGATTTTCAAAACCTCAACCGTTTATATCACTAGTTGAGGGAAGTATTTGAATTAAAACTTTGTTCACAAACTTCATAGTGGTCATCTTCCCAACACTTTCGAAATGGTCATATTTATTGTCAACGTTCAAAAATAACATTCTTTATGCCATTTTGAGGGAGAAAAGTGTGTGATAAGAAATATGTAGTACAAAATGCAAATGAATCAGCCTCGGACTTAACCAATGAATTGACTATGACTAAACCTGTTTGTAACTCGAAAAGACTTGTCACGGGCGGGTAATAATTTCAAGCTAGTTCGCTAGTAATGTAAACATGTCCATGAGACTTGTCCAAGTAGAAGTACCATTAGAAACTCTTGATAGACATGAACTCGGCGGGTATGACAACCCTTTGAGGTTTGTCTACACCTTCAAGGTAGTTATTAGAGCTAGTTGTCACCTAAAGGCGACAATGTAACTCTTTAACTGCAACAACCGTGTCTCAGCAGGGATTGTCTATCTTGATTGGATCAATTCAAAAGTGCGCCTTTCCATTGTGCATTTAACCATTAAAACTATGGCGCATGTGGAGGGGTATTTATGCAAAACTTCATCTCAAATTGGTTCAAACATGTTTGTCATTTACAAACCCTTTGAGAGATATTTTCACTGATGGTTTTAATGGCAACATAGGTTAGTCATGGGTTATAAGGTGACTAAGGTTAGGAATAACGTTCCTATGATCCGCCAGAGCGAGGAGGATACCCAAGGACACTACCATTAGTTAGTGTTAGGGTCCTAGGAATGATTATAAAAGGGAGAAATGAGAATCGGAGAAAAGAGGAGTTGAAGAATCAAAAGAAATGTAAAGTAAAGGGTGAAAAGAAATAGCCCTCCGTTATTCAACTTAGAAATGGACAGGTTCAATTCATATGCTTGATTGTCACTTGGTGACACGGTATTGAAGATTAAAGTGTCATGGACCCAATGGCATCACGCTAAACCTTCTTAGCCACTCAAGTTTCTCTCAACGAAGCTTGTTTCATTCTCATAGGGAACCTCACGTAAACTAGTTTCTCTTGAGATTCTTGGTATTGAAGGAGACCTACTCTAGTCTCCTCAGGAAAACAAAAAGCACTATGAGTCTAGAGCCACGAGATTCATCAAAAGATCTCTTAGGACACTTGACATTTAATCACTTGATGATCAACAAATAAGATTATCGATGTGGTTCATATCGAGTCCTTCACGGTGTAGCAATACATCGAGAACATTTATGAGAGGTTCGCATCGTGATCCTCGGTGATTGAATGGAAACTCCGCCGGGTCAACATCAACACCACGGCAAAGAAGTAACCGTAACTCCCCGGGATTGTCTAAAGGTAATATTTTTATCAATCCTTTAGGGTGATTACATTAATTGAATACTTAAATTGTGCTCGAAAGAGTATTACTGGTCATTAATATTGTCGTCATTCGCTTTAATGTTTGGATAAGCAGACACTATTAATAGATTAACTGATCAGTTATCGATGATTAGTTTCATACTAACAACATAATTGGTTTTCTAAGATCATAATTACTTTTCCAATCTTTAATCTGATCTGATACTTTTAATCCCATCTCACAAGCCAAATATCAATGAGTCACAAAAACGTCCCTTTTACTTACCTCATAGTTTTATGCATATATATATTTTTTTAGTTAACTGTATATTTGTAATCAGTCACACGGTATCTGATTATTACCACTTGAATCTACAAAAGCACGTCCAAACACTGTTCCTTAGAACCCATTTTATTACAGTAACCTATCTGATTCTGAATATATAAAAACAAATAATGACGTTAAAGAAACACATACAAAACCTGGTAACACTTATTCGTTTAGTTTTATCAGACACCAGCAATGCTTGTTTCAACTATTAAACGGAAGAGAGTACACTGCTAACGACGTTCTTTTGTTAAAAATACTCTCTATATGACCGTATTGACCTGTTATCTCGATTTTGGCAGTACCCATTGCTATATCAAGAGGGAGTACAAAACATTCTCTTCAACTGGCGAGAATACTCGGATGGATGTTCAATGGTGTTCTCAGTTCCATGATTATCTTCTTCATCTGCAAAACTCACAATCCACCAAGCTTTCCGTCAAGACGGCCATGTCATCGACTGAAATTCTCGGGGTCGTAATGTACACATGCGTAGTATGGGCGTCAACTGCCAGATGGCATTATCCATCAACTACTTCACTTGGATTCAACACTTCTTCATATGGGGAGTATCTTCTTTTGGTATGTATTTTTAGTCATATACGGGTATATGAATCCCATATGGTCCACAACAGCTTCGGTATTGTTGTGGGCGTGCCCGAGCCCTTTTTATTGGATGACCACCTTGTTGGTGGTTGCCTCGACGCTTATTACCTTATTTTCTTTATAGAGCATTTCAAACACGGTTTCATCCAATGTACCATGATGAAATACAAAGCACGAGTCCGAAGGGTGTGAGGCAGTGACTCCTAGTGACTTGCCAGGTAGGATGAAGGATAAAATGGACCATTTGAGTGATAGGATGAAACATAGCCACAGGGAGACATAAGGTTGTATTTAGTTTGTTTACTTTTGAAGTTACCAACATAGTCTGATATGCATGTTTTAGATAGAAGGCTTGGTGTAACATATAATGTAAATGTTAGGGTATATATCAGTAGTATGTATTTAACATGGTCCATGTTTTTCGCTAAAATTAGTGGTCATGGATTCAAGTCTCCATGGCAATAGCAAGAGTTTACAAGTTTACAAATTGTTTTACTTGGATTGGCCAATATTCTACGGTCAAAAAATGCGTGTTAACAAGCCGGACAAGACCTCAAGTCTAAAATATAGTCCGTACATGTTAACTAGCCTGATAAGAGTGCGGCGAAAATGACTGATAAGATACACATGTATAAATGCAGTATTTACATGCGTATGTTGAACTTTTTATGGTGTAAAATATGATCTATTGCTATGATTGAGTACATACCTGAAACCATAGTTGTCGGGATCTCGATCACGATCTTGGGATCTTCTGATTTTACGATCTGCAAGCAAAAGCATCCGGATCCTGTGGGATCTTTCATTTAGATCTTATAGGATCCCGTCTTTCTACATACGATCTTCACGATCAATCACGATCCGTCTTCTTTTACCGATCTATTACTACTGAATTATGGGTTGTTTGTTTGTAAATTCAACAACGTATTAATCTTTTTAAATATAATCATAATTTAGAATGAAATTTATAAACATTCATGGTATTTTATGGTTATAATGTATTAGAATTTAGATTTGTATAAAATTACATAAAGTATTAAATAACATTAGGTAGGATCTTAAGATCGTCCGATCTTCGATCACGATCTTGTAAAGGCAACGATCCCAGGTAGGATCGTCTTGACAATGAAACTACCAATGACTAGCGTAAGATGTTTAACGTTTGATTTTAATTGATTCCTTTTCAAACTTTACTATAAATATAACGATAAGCGGGCCAAGCCCATTACATAATATTACACAACTTGTTTCTCTTGCAGTTCGGCGGTAGAAATCATGTTCGAACTATGGATTAAGCCAATAAACAAAAAGTAAAAACAAGTAAATAAATGTTGATGAAAGGCGTTTAATGACAATGACTTGTCTTCAAAGCAATGACAATAGGATGAATAAAAGAAATATCCTACCAAAGCGGGATAATAAGTATCCTCTTCCAATGGGATAAATCAAGTATCCCTTCTAAATTTTTTTTTAATTTTAAATTGCTTTCTTTTGCAACAGAAAACCACTACACTTATCACACTTATCATCCATAAATCACCGACAATCTCTTACCCTTTTTCCCACAAAACCAAACATCATGTCCCCCTCATTTCCCTTTATTAAAGCTTTTTTCCTTTGACTTTTGATAACAAGTGTTGAGGTGTGGTCTTCCTGTGGACTGATCGGTGATAAATAGAAGAAAAGAAAGAAAAGTTAAATTAACTCTCTTGACATCGATCTTGTGGATGGACGATTTTTTTTTTTTTTTGCAAAGCTCCCATCAAACTTGTTTCCAAAGCACCCTCGTGACCTTGCGTTGAAAGGAGAGACATGAACAGAGTGGGATAGTGATGGATCAAGCTGGGGAAGAGATGGTAGGCGTGATATTTCACAGACAAAGAAGGAAGTAGATTAGGAAGAGATAGGGTGAGAATGATGTAGATGAGATGAACAGAAAAGAAGATGAGGAAGAAGAAGATAGGAAGAGATAGGATGATGAGACTGGTGAACAGAAAAGAAGGAAGTAGAAAGGAAGGAAGTAGATTAGAAAAGAAGGAAGTAGATTAGGAGTGATAGGATGATGATGTAGAAGAAGATGAGGAAGAAAAAGATAATGAAGATGATGTAGATGATGAAGAGGATGTACAAGAAGATGAGGACGATGTAGAAGAAGATGAGGAAGAAGAAGATAATGAATGATGTAGATGATGAAGAGGATGTACAAGAAGATGAGGAAGAAGAAGATAATGAAGATGATGTAGATGATGTAGATGATGAAGATGTAGAAGATGAGGACGGTGGCACAGGTACCTGGTACAACCAGAAAAGGACAGAAAAGGTTTAAAGGGAGCCCTCCGAACCTCCGGCGTAGCCGGCGGCCGGAGGCGGCGGCGAAGATCTAGTTTAGGGTTAGGTTGGAGATTATAAGATCGTTTTGGCTGATACCATGTAAGATGTTTAACGTTTGAATGATTTTCAGTGATTGCCTTTGCCAACTTTACACTATAAATATAGCATACAAACTGGGCCAAGCCCATTACATAATATTACAGCTAACATAGCCATATTCAAATTCCCATATGTGATGCCTCATAAGTAAATGAAGCTTGGACGAGAGAACCAAATGTTATACCAGGTCAAAACCATACATTCTCCATAAAAATGTTACTGATAGTTTACAACCTCCTCGAGTTCCACAACATCCTTACAACGTCGTCACACCGATCACCACCAATATTAGACACTGACACACATATAAATATGAAAACCAGAATCTGAACGTAATCGCCATTGCATCACAAATTCACAACAACGGCTATTTCAACAAAAAAATAAAAAATAAAATTCTTTATGGGCTTATAAAGCTTTAAACCATAATACTGATAGAGTTTAGACTGTTTACTGGATACTTGACCGTCTTCTGATTTAGTTACAGCCCATTAGTCACTCATGTGAACCCGTAGCTCTTTGAGTCGAGAAAAAATGCAATGTTTTAAAACCGAGTCAGTTCACCAAGACAATGGTTCAATGATTCAACCGATCGAACCGGTTTTCTGTCTAAAAAAGTTCAATTCAATAGTTTCGTTTAGCAAACACGTATAAAACCTGGAAACTCAATACATACACATAAAACTTAAAAGCCGGAATACCAAAGACATTATATAAGTCAACTCAACATGTAATCCAAATTTTTCAAAATGGGTAGTAATGTTTATATGTATATGTAATTAAAGGCAATAGTATAACAGTTTACAAACATCCAAGCGATCATCATCATAACTAGTAGAACAATATAAGCAAATAATCTAACTTCTGGCTCCATACATCTAAAAATTATACAGAAATATTGATGTTTAAGAAACAAAAACAAAATTAAGAAGAAGCATACGACCGGAGAGATAGGAATAAAATATGATCGGTCTTGAAATCTTTGCAGTAATCTTGAACACGTTTCAAAGCAAGGGTGCATCCCAGATCGTTATATACACAGGTCTTTTTAAAAATTAATCTATATCGAAAAAATTCATGGGGTTAGAAAGACCATGAGAACCCTAGCTCAATCCTGCGCTGACGCTAATATATCCCATTCATAAGTAACTACATCACTTGATTCGTAGTTCATGTTAAACTTTAATATATCTATGTAGTAAAAAGCCATAAAAGCTTGAACCGGTTGGATTCGTGAACAAGCCAAATTAAATGGAAGTTCGACCCATGTCATATCAAATCAAGCGGTTTACCCGGTTTCAAAACTTCAAAGACAACAAGCCTTGTAAGCTAGCGGAATGACTCAAAGAAAGCAGACATGTGACTTCAAGCGTTACATTGTATTAATTAGCGAATGAGCGGACCTGAAACGCATCGGCCCCTTCTCTATTTATAGATATGAGGGTACAATCCTATAAATTGAATTTCATAATTACTTTGCTTCCTTCCACCAAACAATCCTAGTTTAAGTCTAAAAAACAAGAAAGGAAGAAAAAAAAAAAAAAGTTCTATTTAACTAAGCACAAATAAATGCATATCCATAGACTAATTACACTTTAGCTACTATATCATACTAAAATGCCGAATTAATTGTCTCATTTGATTTTTTTAAAGTTTATTTTATCAACTTTGATATTAAATATTTTTATTTATGTTATATAATAATTGATAAAATATATGAATGGATTTTTTTTTGTTTTTCATTAGTGTAATTTTCATCAAATATTACATAACATACAAAAATATTAAGGATCAAAGTTGAAAATTAAGACTTTAAAAAGTCAAATGAGTACGTTATTTTGGACGGAGGGAATACTGATTTCCACACTACTAGTGATTCTTAATCTATCACGATACTCAACATCTTCATCCAATGTTTGAATCTCGAATCACGGACGCCTTGTTAACCAAGTATTGTAACTTAGTAAATATCCAAGTTAGCTTTCTTTAAACCTCCTTCAATTTCTTCCTTTAGCAACATTATCCTATGTACCGTCTTGACTGTGTACTACGGTTTTGTAATGTATGCCCAGCATTTGTGCAAAGTGTACATTTTCCTACTTTACCAAACAATCAGATTGTCTTTCCTTCAAGTTTTTAGGCTCCAATTCGTGAGCCACTCCAGCGTCATCGTTACCATCCTAAATTACCTCACCATGATTTCTGAGCTCCCGTGATTCCACCTCAAACCAAACACGCTTTTGAACATCGCTCTATGAGCTCTGTTTTAACACGAACCAAGTTTGAAACTGACTTGTTTAAAACCTCTGGACTTTGTACACCAAAACCGTCGAGATTTTGATGCTTAACATAGTGTTGGAATCACTCTAAGCAATATTTCAAGTATTTATATTTCATATGTAATAGGTAGCTTTATTATGGCCTTTATGTTTGTTTAAGTCAAGCATGTAGAAGGCCGTAAGCTGACTGACCATAAGAAAGGAAGGGCTGAGGGTGTTGCACAACCCCTCCATACTCTAAACCCCATTTGAGGTTTGGTTGTTCAAGTTGTTTTCTTTCATCTCATGCCTCGCTAAACCGTATCATTACTATTGTGTGTGTGATAACTTGTTCATCCGCCTTCATCTCTTCTCTTATAACTTGTGTTTGTAAAACTAGTGACCTAACGATGGTATCAATCGCCAAATAGTTGGGTGTACTCGTTTGTTTTGAAGTTTTGGTTTTGGGTCTTCGGCGTAAAGATAACGCATTCTTTGCTCTATTAAAACTTGTTTTTACACACTTTTAATCCGAGTTCTTGTACTTTCAACGTTTAAGGTGTTAAAATACTTGTTTTGGCAAAAGTTTCAAACTTCGTGGATCATTGTTTTGAACTAGTTTTATTCATTGGGTGTATTTCACATAAGCGTTTTGAGAGCTTTGGATCATCAATTTCACACTTTTATGTTATTTTGGTGTTATTGAAGCTATTTCATCACATAAAAACTGGTTTAGAAACATCTTTGGGCAAAATCAAAAATGAGTAATCCTACGCTGCTTCGAAACCCTAAAATTACGCGTAAGATTTTCCTTGGTTTGATCTTCATTTGCTGGTTTATTCCGTGTTTTCTTACTTGGATAAGTCCGAAAATCGTCGACTTTGGATATCTTTTGCGTGATAGTGTAAAGATCATTTGAGCAAAAACCAAAATTACGCATAGCAAACTACTGCGTAGAAATCACGATAAGATTCACTTTCGGCGTAAACTAAGTTCTACGCATAAGGTAATCCTCGCCTAAGTTTCTCGCCTAACTTTGTCTACGCGCCTTTGGTGTTTTTCCCTTACAGCGTAGCTAAAACCACGCGTAACTCCTCATTGTTACGCGTAACTTTTGGTGTTTTACGCATAAGTGCTACTTGGTTCTTGTCTTTTCTCGCATAAGGACACTTCATCAACAAAGGTTCATTCGACTACAAAGATCCATTTTACTACACAAGTTCATCAACATGTCAACCACCATACTCTAAGCTGTTTCCTCACACTTATAATCATCACAACAACAACAATTAACTCCACAACATCAACAATGGAATCAACAACAATTATTTATCAACAACAATTTAATCAAGACATACTCCACAACTTGGTGCAATTCCACAACCACAAATGGTTCAACCACCACCAAGCCTTCAAGTTCAAACCTACACAAATGATTTCAATCAACATCCATCAAGGAACACTATGAAGGAACCCACTTGGTTTGCAAAGATGTGTGAAGCTTTAAGCGACCAACAATCAATTCATGAAGTCGGATCACTGATAGACCTCCAATGCTCACTCCAGAAACTACGATCAATGGTGATAAGGTTCTTTAGGTTTGTGATGCGAAGAAGCCACATGGAAAGTTCTTAAAGAAGGTTATCTTAGAAGGTCCATTTGAGATGCCTACGTCATTGTGCCGGAGATCCAACTATTGTTCCACGAGATGAACAAACCAACATTGCTATCACAGGATCTAAATGCTACGAACTTCTACACTAAGGCGATGAACTTGCAATGGAATACATCCTCTTAGGATTACCAAACCCATTATTCGTAGTGTTGATGCTCAAAAGATCGCATGAAATGTGGGTCATATTCGTCTTCTTATGGAAGGATCGTACTTTCAATCGAGGATTTGGAATCCAAAATTTACTTGGCTTATAGAACACTTCATGATTGAACACGGAGAGACACTAGAGTCCTATCATCATCGATTTTCGGACATCATCAATGATTTGGATAAACACAACATCATCATGCCAAGATGCGATCAATACTAAGTTCTGAGTAGTCTTGGTCACGAATGGGAGAAGTATGTCATTTTCTCCATCAAGCGAAGAATATGCATCATTCTACTTATGGATTGTTGTACGATTACTTGAAGCCTCATGAAAGGAAGTTGATCGGGAAAGGATTCTCCGTGCTCAACTTGCTAAACAATCACAACGGATAATCAACAACTTGCCTTGTATGCTCAGCGAATTATCCCTCTCACCAACAACTCCACAAGCGCTTCAAACACACCTTCCAGCAACAACCTCAACAAAATCAATTGGTTCCATCTGCAACAATGCTCAAGCATATGTAAATTGAGCGGTAGAAATCGATCCATTCGAGCATTGCAACAAGGATTTGTGATGATTGCTAATGCTTTTGGCCGTTACACCAACAAATCCAACAATCGTATTCTTCCTCATCTAACACACGGACTCAAGCATTGTGAACAATGGACGTGTTGAAGTTTAGAATCGTGATTATGGTGGTCAGATGGGCGGTGGTCGAGGGTTTAATGTTGTGGGTAGGAATAACAACGAGCTCAGTGGTGAAGCAATGCTCGAGAATCGGTTAAATGGTCTTAGATGCTACAACCGCAATGAAGGACACACGACTAATGCATGCCCAAAGCCAAGGACTAGGTGGTGCCTTTCAAAGAGCTTTACTTTTGGCTCTTAAGGATGAAGTCGGTGGATCTCTCACGGACAAACGAGCTTTATGGCGATGCGTTGAGACTGGATGATATGGAGGACTTGCGCAGCCAATGCAAATATGTTGATGGCTAATATGCAAGAGTTACATAAGTGAAATAGGCCCGATGTGTAACCGCGATGGCTTGTCTCGTGCCGAACAAACCATCATCATATCTAAACTAATATCTCCATCAATATCACGAATCAAGCCGCGCTCGGAATGTTCAAATGAGTCATCTACATCTCATTCGACGATTTTCAAATAAACCCGTAGTTACATTTGGCGATTCGAGATGACCTTATGGTTTCCCTGATAATCAAATTGACTCGTGGTTATACTTGAGGATCTAAATAATGATCATGTTGTGACTCTTGAACGATGAACCGTTGCCTCATCCGGATCTTGTTTTGTTACTTAAGACCAACAATCCCAAATTCTGAATGTGTTGCATTAAATCAGTCCTTAAAAAGAAAAAATGCACTTAACCAACAAGGATTTTGAATGCTTACAAATGAAACTCAACTTTTCAAAACTCAGAAAACCGTGAAAAGGTTTTGAAGCCGCTTTGCAAAATCTCATCAAAGCGAAAAATACTTAGAGAGATCGTGATCTAGCCGCCTCGAAGAATTTTGTTATTCGAATTAGAACAACTTAAACACGAACATAAAAAGCAAATTAACCTCACCTTGGAAAATCAAAAACTAAGGTTGCGTTGTTAAATTGTCAACAGGTTCTCAGCTAAAAAGCATTCAACGAATCGGGTAGATGACCTTCTTGAAGAAATTCTCGGCTTGCAAAACAAACTTAAAGAGTTTAAACATTGTTTACAAACATGGTGAATCCATATGACGTGAAAAGTTTACATTAAACCCAATCAAAAGGATATGGAAAAATCTAGTCGATTACAAACCAAAGCTTTCACTAAAACATTCAAACCAACTCCAGGTTTCGGTGGAGTAACAAAATTGATAATCTTGTCATGAGTGTTGTTGAATATCATCAAGAGGAGGAATCTGAGAAGGCGAGAGTCGATCAAAATTAAAAACGTTGTTTACAACAAACCTTTTAATTATAAAAACTACGGTGCTTTCATCGCACCAGTTCTTAACTAACACCAAGGTTATCATCAAAACACAGTCTTCTAATGTTAATCCCAAAAAATTTGCACAAACTTATGGTCCTTTACCTTCCATTAGTGAAGTAAACTCAAAACACGAAATCGAAAAATTCTTGATCACAATCCTTCAAAATTCGATTATTTTACGATCACGTGTTGAGGGAGAAAACTTTCACTTAACATTTCAAAACATTTGTGTACTTGCATGTTACCATATCTTTGTTTCATTTAACAATGGTGGTGAATTTTAAGTTAAATGACACTCGGACTAAATTTATAACCTTTCATTATTTCTTAAGTCGAGGGGGAGTGTCGTCAAGTTTCTTTCCTAAAAACTTTGTTTAACCATAATGGAAATTAAATGGCTTGGTTTGAAAAAGGAAAAGGTGGAGGGACCAAAAGCATCAAAAGGTTAAACTAACTTTTAATAAAACACCCTCCCACTACTTTTCTTCTTCATTTATTACACAAAACCTAAAACCATCCTACGCTTTGAATTGATTCAAGAAAACCGTGTTTTTGATCTTCATCTTGTAAGTGTTTTCATGATTACAACATGTTTTATGATAAGGTTTTGAATTTCATGTAAATCCTACTACTAAAACATTTTCTCGCGTGATTAGGTGTTCTACGCATATGTATGAACCACAATCAATATGTGTGTGTTTGTGGTGAAATGGTTTGTGTCAAAACGTTCATAATACATCAATGATACCATTTTAACCATCAAACCCATCCGAAACACGAATTGATGAATTTTGAAAATTAGGGTTTATGAGTCGAATTGGGTATTTTCGAATGTGAAGTGTTTTGGTCAAATTGTTGTGTTATGCTTATGTGATGTTGAATTGATGATATCCATGCCTTATAACCACCCGAAACCTTAATTGATTGAATTAGAATTAGGGTTTAATGTTCTAAAAATAAATATTTTGATTCACGCAAACTAAGTGTTAAGACTTGGTCAATATGCTCTCACAACATCTAAGATATACCGGAAAAACTTTGGTGCAAATTCTGGCTAAAATTCATACAGAAATTTAGGGTTTTAGACTACGTATGTAGTTCTCAGCATGGCAGCAACAAGTGTTCTTGCCATGATTTGTTGTTAAATGAATGTGTTAATATTGATGATATGATGGTTCTATTTGAGCTTGTTACTCGTGAAACTCGAATCAGGTCATTTGCAACTCTACGCGCAAGTTACCTACGGCGTAGTCATGTTACGTAAGAATAATCCTACGCGCGATTCTACGTGGTTCTCGGATATCTAAGGTGGGATCCTGGCGTGGCTTTAGGCCTGCGCATATGTCAATCGCATTTGCGGCTTAACTTTGCCAAAACTACGCTTAACACTGGATTGACCTTCATGATGAATTGTTCACGTGTACAAACTTGTAAATAAACTAATGACGCATACGGTCGATAATGTCACTAATAAACTTAATCGCTTAATATTTGTGAACAATAAGTGATAACATAAACTTTAAAACTTAAAGTTAACTAACTTACGAAACATTTCACGTCATTAGGCTATTGGACAAAAAAGTGACTTAGGACTCGTAACAATCGTTATCACTTGTACATTCAATAACTAGAACAATAAGACCTTACATCGACTAATATTATGTCTTCGATATGTTGGTTCTTTTGGCTAATGTTATTTCGAGATCACGACATGGTGAACAAATGAATGTGGATGCATCAAGTTCTCTCATTACGATATCTATCCTCATGGCTATCCAATGAAGATAGGAAAGAATAATTTCGTGTTGACTTTGACACCCTCACGCCGGAATCTTCGTGTCTAATTGCTATTGATATTAGAAGACTCATCCGTGTCGAATATGCTCACTCACTCTGCAACGCTCCACGAGATCTATATCCAACATTCCGGAACACTATGGAAAGGTCAAAGGGCGAATTCTTTGTGAGGTGACTACGAATCACAAACAAGTCACATTACACTGCAGACTTAAGAACATTCTCCCAATTCAAGTGATCCAACCAAACTATATGCCACACCTTCAAGAGCTCACTCTCGATTCTTAATTGATATCGGTTATGCGAGGCTGGAGTAATCACCAAGCATTCTCACGTAGAGCTTAAGTATTCCTCGACCATGGAGAACTCTCACATGATCATCACCAAGTGCATTTAAGGGTGGCGGTGGCTATGAGCATCCTAAGCTCATGGGCCGCAAATATTTTGGGCAATGGTTAACATGAAACACATCGCTATCGAAGCTCCGATTTGGGATGATATGATGTCATTTCTCAAGCTTGGCTCAATTCCCTACATCGGATATACTAAGCGTTGATCGAGAGAGCACGGACTTCATCCGATATTCCCAAGCTCATGACCCGATAATCACGACGTTGACGGAACCTATTCTATCTCATCGAGAATCAAGGAATCGTCTACAAATAAACAAGGTGCTATGTTGCGATTTCCTTCTGAAGATGTCAAAGCTCGAAGCGTACAAAAGGTATCTGAAGCGGTTAGACAAGGCAAAGTTGGTCAAATCCGACGAAAAATCTTCGGAACACCTGTGAAACCGAGAAGAGGAAGTGCGAGAGCCAACAAATCTTGTGTGAAGTTTCCTAAAGGAATCCTCCTTCTAAAAGGATTGTTCCGTAAAGGAAGCCGAACCGAGTTCACACTTGAACCACAAAAGAAAGCTTGGGCGAGCTACGAATCTTGTCTGGATGATTTCATTCTTTCTGCAAGCTGCCGAAAAACACCTGCCTCGAGAGTAAAACCTCCAAGTCCTCCAATTTGTCCAAGAAAAAGGAAGACTCAAGAATTGTACCTATGATGGGAGCTCACGAAGAAGAAGAAGCAACAGCGGATAAATCATAGAAAGAAGTTTACAATCGTCGACACCTTCAAAAATGAAGAATTTGCTAAAGATCAAATGGGTGGCCAGGAGGATCAAGTGGTCTTTGCCACCTCTCCGATCGATGCGGTTAATCGACCGATAAGGATGCAGTACCACCACTCTTACATGACAGCGACTTGTGGAGGATACTATCGAATATGACTTTGAGGAAGGAAACCAAGTGAGAAAGAAAAGTCTAGAGATGGCGATGATGATTATCACGAAGTTTCTTACGGATAGTCCTACACGCTACGAAACTTAAACCCCAAGGACCGGAATCTCCTCATCTCATCATCTTGGATTCTTCGTCATTCATCACAACCACCATCTAAGAAGTCAACCAAATCATCATCCAATCGTGAAGAAACCACTCTTGGTTTCTCGGACTCATGAAAGAATTGTGAAAACGTCCCACAAGTCAAAAAGAAGGACATACTTTGAGAAAAGCGAATTGGTTCTTGACCAAATCAGTGCTTAAATGATGAGAAAGCGGATGAGAAAGAAAGGGAGTTTGTTCGAAGTTCATGAAGAATCATCGTAAGAGGCCGAGCGAAATGATCGAAGGTTACACTAACAAGTACCTTTAGGATATCATTCCTAAAGTCCAAAAGGAACTGGAGAAGGCGACAAGAGATCATACCCAAAAGTTTCTTCGACCTTTGTCCCGGTGTGACTAAGTATTTTCTGAACAACTACTTCCAACATCGTCGCATTGGTTAAACATATGGCCAAAGAAGGCGATCTCTCCGAATACGGTTAATCGCTAAGCTAGCGATGCAAATGTCAAAGCGATCTGAGCGTTTACTCGGATGAAGCTAAATTTTCGAAGGTCTACTTGATTTTCAACTCGGATCATCATGCAAAGTCACCGATCAACCAAAGCGGCCGAGATGGCGATGATAAGGATAAGACTCGCCAAAACGTCGAGAAGCGATCGGTGAATCTTCTTCGATGCCACCTCCTCTACAACGGACTTCTTCTCAACAAAAGTCTCCTCCTTTCGGTCTTCCTGAGTAAACCTGGGACGGTTCAGTTACCACCTGACTCAAAAGGTGACTACTGAGTATACGGTGGTGGCGATGAAAAGAGGTCCTGAGCCCCACAACCCCCTTCTCCCGAACAAGGGCGAGCGGCATCATCATCCAATCCTTGAAAAAGAAGAAGGCGCTTCATACCGACGTCGTATCATGGCTAGATGACGATAAAAGCGAAGAATTTGAATGGTTTGCTACACTGTAACAACACTTATCTGAAGATCGAAATTGGTGAGCGGTGTACCTTGGAGCATGCAAAGATTTTGCAAGAAAGGTTCCGTGTGAAGAAGATGACGAATCACGAGTTGGCGCATCAAGAATGACGCATTCCTCTTTCTTGAAAAATAGCTCGGAAAGTGCAATCGAGGTTGAATATCACCTTGACAACATTTCGAGCCATGTCTAAAACATGGATTGGCTCAACCCGAAGCAAACATCGACTTCACCAAAGCGGGACAATCCTCCATATTACACCGTCGTCTCGACCTCTACCTACCATTGCGGCCCATCGACCTAAGTTCCTTCGGACATTTCTTCAACAAACTTAGATTTTCTTCAACCACGGTGGCGATGGTTCAGGAAATATTACATCTGACCACTTCCATTCCTTGCCAATATACTCGATTGTATAGCCATCGGGCGTCTACCCACATGTTCTCCGACAAGTGGTAGCATATGACCAGATGCAATGTATGGGATTCACCATTGGCGAATGCCGAAGAATCTACTCACGGCGCGGTCGAAGTCTCAACATGCGGTGTTCGTTACTAAAAGTATCGTGGCCATCCAACATGTTGGTCTATCGCTAAATGGGACTACACTTTTCTCGAAGATTGTGGTCAAAGACAAGACGAAGGGACTATGCATTCTCGAAACCGACTTTGAGAATTTGAACATCAACGATATTGAAGACATGTACCGCCAAGTTCAGGTGCATGAGACAATTTCAACCGAAGTACAACGCGAATTCATCAAGTCATTGCTCATCTTCATCAGACGACATGGTGACAAAGAACGTGTTGAAGATCTTGACTTGCTGAATCTTATCGAAGCGTGTAAACTTCATCCCCGACGATCTTCCGACATCAACTTACACACAACTTACGCTCATCGGCAAACCTTTCGAGTCGTTTACGCGGTGAACTTCAAGCGCTTAATGGCGTGGCGATCTTCAAAAATTTGGGGATCACACTTTGGCGGTCGTGGATGGATTGGCTTATCGGTTGAAGGATATACATGAAAGATTGGGAACCAAGCGATGGAACTCTAAGGACGAAGGGATGTGAAGGATCATCGAATGATTGATGAAAGGTTGTTCGGAAGGGATCGATTCGAGACGATTGGAGAGCTTTGTTGGTGGTCGACCAAGATGAACATTACCGCTCAACGCCTGTTGCACTCTGGAAAATCACCGGACTCCCGGTACTCCTTGAATTGGTTCTTTCATATAATTTTGGATGATTGATTAAATATGTCTATGGATTGTGCACACATACGATTATCTGACCCGTAATTGTCAAAAAGGACCACGTGTGCATACTCGTGCCACAATCCTTATAAAAGGAGGAAGCTTCTTATTTTTGAGTAAAACCCAAACCTTTCATTTTCAAGGTTTTGCGAAAAGACAAGTACTTCCCATATGATTTTCAAAACCTCAACCGTTTATATCACTAGTTGAGGGAAGTATTTGAATTAAAACTTTGTTCACAAACTTCATAGTGGTCATCTTCCCAACACTTTCGAAATGGTCATATTTATTGTCAACGTTCAAAAATAACATTCTTTATGCCATTTTGAGGGAGAAAAGTGTGTGATAAGAAATATGTAGTACAAAATGCAAATGAATCAGCCTCGGACTTAACCAATGAATTGACTATGACTAAACCTGTTTGTAACTCGAAAAGACTTGTCACGGGCGGGTAATAATTTCAAGCTAGTTCGCTAGTAATGTAAACATGTCCATGAGACTTGTCCAAGTAGAAGTACCATTAGAAACTCTTGATAGACATGAACTCGGCGGGTATGACAACCCTTTGAGGTTTGTCTACACCTTCAAGGTAGTTATTAGAGCTAGTTGTCACCTAAAGGCGACAATGTAACTCTTTAACTGCAACAACCGTGTCTCAGCAGGGATTGTCTATCTTGATTGGATCAATTCAAAAGTGCGCCTTTCCATTGTGCATTTAACCATTAAAACTATGGCGCATGTGGAGGGGTATTTATGCAAAACTTCATCTCAAATTGGTTCAAACATGTTTGTCATTTACAAACCCTTTGAGAGATATTTTCACTGATGGTTTTAATGGCAACATAGGTTAGTCATGGGTTATAAGGTGACTAAGGTTAGGAATAACGTCACATATGATCCCTTGAGTAGGAGGGATCTACCAGGACACTACCATTAGTTAGTGTTAGAGGTCCTTAGGAATGATTATAAAAGGAGAAAATGAGAATCGGAGAAAGAAGGAGTTGAAGAATCAAAAGAAATGTAAAGTAAAGGGTGAAAAGAAATAGCCCTCCAGTTATTCAACTTAGAAGCACAGGGTTCAATTCATATACTCTGATTGTCACTTAGTGCACACGGTGAAGATTAAAAGTCGTCATGGACCATGGCGCATCACTAAACCTTAGCCACTCAAGTTTCTCTCAGAGCTTGTTTCATTCTCATAGGGAACCTACGTAAACTATTGGATTTCTCTTAGAGATTCTTGGTATTGAAGAAGGAGACCTCTCCTAGTCTCGCTCGGGAAAACCAAAAGCAGCACTATTGAGTCTAGAGCCGAGATTCATCAAAAGATCTCTTGGAACACTTGACATTTAATCCTTGATGATCAACAAATAAGATTATCGATGGTTCATATCGAGTCCTTCCGGTCTTAGCAATCATCGAGAACATTTATGAGAGGTTCACATCTGTGATCCTCGGTGATTGAATGGAAACTCCCGGGTCAACATCAAACTGACCGCAGTGAGTCACGGTAACTCCCGTGGATTACAGCAGTGTGTCTCAAGCGGTCTGATCGTGAGGTGATGCTTGGTGTACCTCGGACTCATCGAGCTGTAGATGTACGGTACATCGTTATCTCACTTGTGGGACTGGTTCGAGCGGCCTTTGTAAAATTAGAGTTGTGTTTTCACACTATCTTGTTAACTCTCAAGTTCGAAACTTTAAGTCTGAAGCGCTATACTAACCGTTTGAAATGTTTTCTTCTTATGGAAGCTACGGAGGCGGAATGATCGTCTTGATTCTTCTATGCTCACGCCAACATCATCACTAATGGAAGTTCTATTCAAAAGCAACACAACCGTCGGATGATTCTTCGTCAACCAAAGAATCTACAATGTTAAAGACTTGAGAACTTCATCGATGTGAATTCAACGTCAAAGGCGTGTGAGCATGTTGAAGAATGACGTGGAGACCTTGGAGCGGCGAACGAGACACGAAGCGGTTGATCGAGACAACAACATACTATCACTTTCACCACAAAGAACAATGATCAAAGAACAAAGATAATGATGGCGTCAAGCATAAGCTTCAAGATAACTATCTCTCTGTTGGGAGTTGTTCGAATCAAGCAATTCCTCTCACAAGAAGAAGAATGTCGGAAGGCGTCGAGCTACTATTACATCAACGCCTTCACGTTTACATTCATATATACTTGAGGAGATTGTTGGAATCACTCTAAGCGATGTTCAAGTATTTATATTTCATATGTAATAGGTAGCTTTATTATGGCCTTTATGTTTGTTTAAGGTTAAGCTTATGTAGAAGGCCCGTAAGCTTAGGCCACCGCATAAGAAAGGAAGGAACTAGGAGTGTTGCCTAGCTTCCTATAAATCTCTTGTAAACCCTCATTTGAGGTTGGTTGTTCAAGTTGTTTTCTTTCACTCATGCCTCGCTAAAGCGTATCATTACTATTGTGTGTGTGTGATAACTTGTTCACCATCTCTTCTCTTATAACTTGTGTTTGTATTCATAGCCATGCTTTTTATTGTTTGAAACCTTGTCAAGTTCGTTTACAACTTTACAACAATCTCATGACCATGTTTAAACCCGCTTTTCTTGTAAACTTGTCACTAACCTTTATAAA